>VZTB01018183.1:807305-838422 GCA_013397245.1 Thryothorus ludovicianus
GGCTCCGAGGCGCCGCGGGGCCCCGCCGGGGTGGCGGCCGCGGCAGGGCGGGCAGAGCTCCGGGGCCGCTGCCTCCATCTCCGCACCCACCGTGCCCGGTGCCTCCACCGCTTCTGCCAGGGCTGGGCATCCCCAGTGCTCCCGAGAGGCAGGAGAGAGGGACCCCTCGGGCTGGGCATCCCCCAGTGCACCCGAGGGGCAGGAGAGAGGGACCCGCGGGGCAGGGCATCCCCCAGTGCACCCGAGGGGCAGGGGAGAGGGACCCGCGGGGCTGGGCATCCCTCAGTGCTCCCGAAGGGCAGGAGAGAGGGACCCGCGGGGCTGGGCATCCCCCAGTGCACCCGAGGGGCAGGAGAGAGGGACCCGCGGGGCTGGGCATCCCCCAGTGCACCGGGGGCAGGAGAGAGGGACCCGCGGGGCTGGGCATCCCCCAGTGCTCCGGGGGCAGGAGAGAGGGACCCGCGGGGCTGGGCATCCCCCAGTGCACCCGAGGGGCAGGAGAGAGGGACCCGCGGGGCTGTGGCTCCACCACATCCTCCCCTCGGTCCATCCACGATCGCTGCCGTGAGCGGCAGAGCCACCTTTTGATCTTAGCCAAGGGAAAGCCACAGTCTGCTCTGCTCAGAGTAGATAATTCACTGCTCTGAGGTGACAATTTGCTCTGGAAACTCCCCCACTGAAGGCAGGTATTGCCAGCTTCGAGATGTTCTTGGTGTCCAAGCATGTGCAGTCTCAAGGGGATAAAAGGCTGCAAAGATCTGTGCTTTCGTGTATTTGTCCTTAGATGTGAAAATCTTGTTCAAGATGGACTTTGTGTACACTGCTGTACTGTGATAAAGGAAAAAAAATATTATGGGTCTCGTTGTAGCTCAGAAACCAATGGTGTTTGAAGGTTGGAGGGAGTAGTGTAGTAAACTCTGTATTGAAGTGAACAAGGGAATTGAGCCCGAAGAAACCTGTCGAGGAGGTTTCTTCTAGTTAGAGAAGATCCCAAAATCCTACAGTTGTGTACATTTCACTGTCTTTGCTGCTGATCCCCTCTTTTTAAAGACTATTTCCTACTTTTCTTTCATAAGTCTTTTTGACTTCCTCTTGAAACTGTACCCTTTAAAGATCAGTCATTGCAATATTAGACACTGTTTTGTCTCTTCTGAAGAAAATATCCTGCAAAATGGAGAAACACATCAACCTTGACTGAGGTCCAAGTTATTAAAGCAAGGAAGAGGTTATTCTTTGGGGAACTCAGTGAAAAAAAAAAAAAAGTCACAATAGAAATATTAAAGGAGTACTGAACAAAATAAATGGCTTCTTACTTGCCCAGGAGTCAGACTGTTAGCAGTGTAAAGTATGTGACCTAGGATGCATGAAAAGGGGGAAAGAATCAAGATGAATGATCTATGGTAAAACAAAGCTGGAAGTTTTGGTATAGGCCAAGATTGTAGAATCTGTGGAAAATCAGTGCTAGACATAGCCTCATCACTGGTAATATGAGCCAAAATAGTTATCTGTCTTTTCTGGCTGAGAGTTACAATACACAGTACCTCCAATCTCAGTTGCCATGAACATAAGGTATTCTTCCCAAGATTTACATCTCTAAAATATATGAACTGCTCATAAGTGATTCCCAGGCGTTTAGTGTTTCAGATGCTTTTCTCAATCTCGTAGTTGTAATTTAAGAATTTTGGAGTCAATCTTCCTGTTGAAATATGGAGCTTCTAGGTTCTGTCCAACGATGACAGTCCCTGTTTAGCTCCTTGCCTTCAGTTCTCCCCAGCACTTCTTCCTGGCTTCAGTGAGACTTTTGCACATTTTAAGGAGGAAGAAAACGTTGCCAGTAAGTTCTGCAAACAGTTAGAGAACTCTACAGTTACATAAAGCTTACGGGTCACACACTTTATGCTTGACAGCAGACCAGGTCAGTAGCTTGCTTTCCTGGGTTTGCATTCAGCATAAGTTTAGCACACTGAAATGAAGCTTTTGCAGTGCAATTTAAATAGAATTAGTTGGTAGTTTCTGTGCTGAAGTTGTCTAACAGTTTATCTGGGAGAATCCTGGTTCTAGCTCTTTACAGTCTTGCCAACATTTGAGTAATCAGCTCCAGAATCTCCTCAACCCAGATTAAAAGTTTGAAATTGGGCAGAGAATACTGTCAGGTGGCCAAAGCTGTGTCCTTTCCAGTCATTGTGAAAATCATTCCTGTTGAGTTGCAAGCTTATGAACTTGTGTGTCAGCAGCAGCAAGAGCCTGGCATCTAAACTCTTGAATGTCTTTATTTGCTCAGAGCTTGCTTCAGCCTGTGGCTTCAAGGCCATGGAAGACTGTTTTTCCTGAATGTTTTTTCCTTCCTGGGTATTTTAAATATTGGATATTGGAACTGAGAGCAAGAAGTTTCTACGTGTCAGTGGAGTGTGGTCTGAGTGCTTTCAGAAGTGTAAGCATTGGGAATCTGTGGAAAGCAGGGCCTGAGAGAAAGGCAGAGGTGGGCAGTGAAAGGTATGGAACAGAGATCCTGGCCAGCCATTGCTAAACGGTGTGGAGAGACATCTGAAGTGAAATGAGATGTTGTCTTCTGCCAGGGAACAGCACTGTGATGGACTGGCAGGGGAAGGGGAGCAGATAGAAAAGGCTGCAACCATGAGTTCTAGAGGGTTCTACTCGCTGGCAAACCAAGAGGGTGTCTGATGGCCCAAGATCACCTTCCCTCTGCCAAGAGCTGTCCCTTGAGAAGACAGCCCACCTCTGCTACCACACAGTCCAAGTGCCTTGAATCTGCATTTTAGATTTCCACTTGGCTTCTAAATTCCAGATTGATTGAGCTCTGGCTGAGCTTATGGGGTTCTTACAGCTCACATGAGGGAAGAGGAGTGCTTTGTGAGCTTGTGTGTGTTAATTGTGTTGCTTGTTTGTCCAGGCATCCCTCTGTCACCTTCTGAACTTTGGGTGGACCAGAGGGAGGGCTGGCCTGTCTGTGAGCTGTCTCACAAACTGTCAGCTTCTAGAATCTGAAAGGAAAGCTGCATTGTTAAGGCAGCAAACCTCGCTGTGGGACTGGATTTTATCTCCTCAGAGTGTTTGCTGATGATTTGTTCCTCCTTTGTGGTATTTTGTTTGGAGCTGCTGGGATCAGATTTATTCTGTTGCAGGAAAGTCAGTGGGTTCCAGACATCTCAAAATTCGTGTTCCACATTAGGGAACACTTTTGCCATCGGTTTCTGTCCTTCATATCTTTGTGTTGCTTTTTCATTTGTCCAGTACGAAAAGCACTGCTTCCTTCCATAGCAGTTCTAGAGGCAGATCTCAAGGCTATAAAACTCTCCTTTATATTTTGATGAGTTAAGTGTAAAAGTGTAAATAACTGATACCAAGCGGGGAGTGATAGAGCATGGTAAAAAAGAAGTGTAGCTGTATTCCCAGCAGCAAGACTCAATGTAATTTTCTCTTAGCTGCTCGAGTAAAGAGCTTTGGTCCATTTCTCTAAGTCATCTGAAATCAGGCATAGAACCAGACAACATTTTGGTTTTCCCCTTTTGGTTTTGCTTGGATGTTAAACACCCAGCATGTTCCATGGAAATTGGTATTTATTGCTGTTTTCTCAGGCTCGCTGTAAGGAATATTAGGTATGATCTCCGTAGAATTCTATTAAAACTGCATCTAAAACAAGGCAGTGAAAACCTTTCTTGTTTAGGGGTGGTTTGTAAAAGTTTTTCTCTTTAGCTTTGGTGGTAGTATTAGTAAAATTCGGAGGTGCAAAACTTGGGCTCAGTTCTGCAGTCAAGATGAGCTGGAAAAGGGCAATAACCTCCAGACTCTGATATGGACTTTATCCTTTCCCACTAATAGCTGATGGTCTCTGAAGGGAAGGGTTTGGTGAAACCCTCATTCCACTCAGGTCATTGTTAAAATCCCCAACCAAAGAAAGGATATTGGAATCAGAAATACAAAGTTCCCCTGAAAATTTAGAGCCTTCCTTTCATTCGCCTGCTGATTCTCCCACTGAGGATGGCAGAAGGGCTCGAATCTGTGAAATTGCATTTTTTAATATTCCTTTGCCTTGGAAAGGGCAGACAAAAATTCATCTTCATACTCCAACCTCTGTAATAGTATTAGACAAAAAGCAGGCAAAACCAGGATCTTCTACATAACTAATCAGAGTCTTTTTCTGTCTCCACACGTATTTTTCCCAGGGTGCTAGGATGGTAAATATTTTAGCAGAGGGAATTAAATCTCCTTCTCTTCCTTTATGTTCCGTTATCAACGGGACTAGCCCACACCCTCACTTTGCCTCATTTTTGGCTCTGTTTCTAAACCCTAAAATTCCTGTTCCTGCAGTGAAACACAATTAAATTGAAGCTTAATGTGGTGCCTGTTTTATGTAATCTTGCTTTCTGGCTTTTTTTCATTCTTCCAGGTCTGAATCTCATGAATCAATGTGTATTCTCATTTCATCTGAAATTTTCTAGCTCTCCTCAGTGTGCCCTAAAGCTTCCCTTTTTTGGTTTATGAAATAATAATAAAAAGCTTAACTCTTCAGATTAAGTTGTAGCTGCTTTATACACTGGACAGGCAATTTCAGTTTTACAAAGTAAAAATGGTGTGAGAGAGAAATTGCAGCTTGATTATTTTTTTAAAATATTCAGATTAGAATGTCATCTTTTATGAGGTCTTTTTTGTATAACCACTTAGATTGATACAACTCTCTAAAGCTGCTCTGTTTTTCATCACACATTCTCCTCTGTAAACCCTTCATTTTTATTAATCTCTGTACAATCTGTACAACTCTGAGATTAATCATTTTAAAAGAGCTACTCTGCGAGTGTTAAGGATTTGCTGGGCTAATGGCAAATGCAAATGCTTCTAAATACTCTACAGCACAGAGCTCTTCCTTTGTAAGTATCAGCCTTTGTTTCCCAGTTATCTAGAATTACGTTTTATGGCTGTGTTTCCAGGCCTGGATGTCTAGATCCAGAGAATAAAATACACCCAGTCCTTTTTTCACCAACTAACCCAAACTCTAAATATTTATAGTCCCTTTCTGCCTTTGAGCAGTTCCCATTGAAGTTAGAGGGAGTTGTATATTTACAAATAATGGCAGAGCTGGACTGTGAGGCCAAATCCTTCAGTCCTTGCTCAAACAAAAATTTGTGTTGGATCGTGGCAGGGCAGTTTGGCTGCATCTGGTCTTGCTTAGTTTTGAGTCCTTTTAGGACCTGTGGGGGGATCAGTCTAATGTCTCTCCTAAGTGTGACTGGGCCTTACTGGGGATTTTTTCTGGCTTTTTTTTTCTTCTTTGGTTAATTCAGCTGAGCTTATAAGGCATTGTCTCTTTGCCTACTTAAACACAGAGTGCCTGACTAGACAAGATGAAAGTTAAGGACTGTCCTACCCTCTGGAGATTTCCATTTAGTTAATGTACTGCAAGGATAAATTCCCCAGCTACTTGTATTCCTCGTGTATTGCATCTGCTCATTATCTCTGGCATGCAATAAAGCAGGTGTTTGAGTTTTATAATGGGTTTAGATTTGTATCTCTTCTTCTATCCCTGCTTTTATTATAGTATATAAACTGCAGCCATATGAAACAAGCCAACTGTGCCAACTGTGATGTACACTTTGGGGCATAAATCATGGCTAAAGCATGGAGTAAAGAGGCTGGAAGAGAAAGAACTTTATTTCCCCATGAGGTTACCATGGATGCAGAGTGAAGGCTGAACTTCAGGGCAGCAGAGGTGTAGGGACAGTTTGTGAAAACTCCTCCCTCAGTGTTCTGGTTTCCCACTGACTGGAAAGAATATCCACCTGTTAATTTCTCTCCCCCCAAAGGTCAGATTATTCCACAGCGCTCCATAATGAATAAATAGTGTTTTAACCAAGAAATCTCTCATGATCCATTTTGCTGTCAGCAGCCATATGGCCATGCTGAGTACCAGCCAATGCTGATGGAAATGTGCCCAATGTAAAATGGGAAATAGGGCTCCTGGTTATTAAAGCATCTCTCCTAGGGAGCTGGTTAAGGACTTAGTATATTATGGGTCAAGGGGCTCAGAAAAGAGGTTTTAATCTTCATGGCTTTGCAATTTTACTGAAGAATAACTAGAAATAAGGGGAAGAAATATGTAAAAGGCTGGCTGTTTGAGGAAGGCTTCCCAACTGTGCAGTAAAAACTGAGATGGAGATCATCTGGAGGACACCTCTTATTCATGCCATTCCTTAGGGCACAGACAGGATCTTTGTTCTGCCTCTTATTCCTGGGAGGAATTTTTTGAGAACTGACTGGTCTTTACAAAAAAGGTTATCACTGAAAGATGAAAACCATGAGAATTTGGAGGGAAAGTGGAGCTGTGTTTTATGGTATAAGATTTTATTACATATTCCTGCTTCTCCTTACAAAGTTTCTGTCCTGGGAATTCTTATCTGCCTTTGTGTCTGTTGTTTATTGTAGTGTTTAAGGCTGTTAGGACAGGCGTGAAGGGGAGGTTACACTCAGGGTGACCAGTGCTGAAGTTCACATTTACCCTTGATTTACTGCTGTGCTGCAGGTCAGCAACAGCTTCTGCTGCAGGACTTCCTCCTTATCGATGGTAGTCCTCATTCCATTCCTCTTTCAAAATGCACTGTGCTATTTGTGATCAACATGGGTATCACTGTGGGTTGGGCGATTTCAACATCCCTCTCCCCAGATTTTATTTTTTCTTTTGACATATACAGACTTGCTGCCTTTAAACAAAGAGGAAAATTTGATGTTGGTGGGGAATCTGTGCTGGTCAAATGGTGATAGCAAATAATAATTTGTTGCTTGAATTTTAGGCTGCAAAAGGCCACTTGTGGCCTTTTGGACATGCATGGTTTAATCCATTTAAATCAGCTAATGGTACCTTCCTTATCTACTATTACAGATATTACTACAGAACAGAGACCCTTTCTTGCCATGCCTCCATAATTCAGTTCATTATCATCACCTCAAAACTGAATTAAAATCAAAATAAGCAGAGCATACCTTCCCAAAAGATGTAGCCTTTGATTTGAGCAGGCAGGTGGGGCCAGGATTTGAAAGCACTGCCCTCAGAGGGCACCTCTGCCCAGCAGCAGCCTGCCAGAGGCTCCGGGGGTGGTGGTGAGGAGTGCAGCCCACCCTCTGCAGGGAGAGCAGCCCTGACTCTGCTCCCTCCTCTGCAGCCGGGCTCACGAGCCCTGTCCTGCATTCCAGCCCCACTGCCTGCTCTGCAAATCACTTAAGAGGTTTAAAACTTCCTTGTAATTCTACTCTGCACATGAACTTTGAGTGAAGGGAAAGGAAGGACCAGTGAAATGAGAGTCTGGACCTCAGGGACCCCTTCAAATTGCTATTGCAAGCATTTGGCCAGGACTGGGATAACATCCTACATATCCATCTTTGTCCCTAGCTGTGTGCCCTGGAGTTTTGTTCTGGGCTTTCGAATTTCTGGTGCTGTGTAAAATATGTACACTTACTATTGCCAATGTATACTTCTACAAGAGATAATGTAACATTCTCATTCAACAATTAAACCTAAAAGGTATTTACGTGATTTTGACACGAGGAAGGCTGCAAACAGGAGACACAGCCGTGTTCCAACATCCAGGACAGGAGAACATAGGAGTTTGAAGAACATAATTAGACAAAACCCCAAAACGCACCAAAATTTACAAATGCTTAAAATTATTGTGAAAATTTACACCAAGTAGGGATGGGCCAGTTTTTCTTTATATTTTATTTTTGTAAAGGGTTAGTTTGTAGCGCATCCTGCAAGTTGATACGTGGGATAAATAGTTTAGACACTGATTTGTAATCTCTGTTTATGAGTACATGACTGCTATTCTTATAAATGTCATCACTTGCTTGGTAGTATCGGGTAATATCTGAGTCATGAGGTGCTGACAAAAATCCACTGCACTTAATGTGAAACTTGAGGCATTTTGCTCATTCCAAAAGATATTAGCAATAGCCAGCCCCACGTTTGACTGATAAATAACGTGAACATGTGCACATGACACCGTGCTGCTGCTATGTGAATTTTTTCCTCTTACCTAAAATCTTTGTGGAAATACATCAGAGTTCAAATCATGACAATTTCTTTTTTTTTTTTCCCCTGGATGCCTTAATGGATACTAATAGGTGTATGTATGGAGTCAGTGCATTGTGCCAGTGGGAGCAGGTCCATGTGAATGAAGGCAGAGCAGGTTTCCTTTGGTGAATTTCGCTTGAACTTGGATATCTCGGCTGTAAAAGCAAGCTCTGCATATGTAACCACTGATTTCAGAAAAGAAACCTCTCACATGGAGCTGAGTACCAAAAAATATTTGATTTTTTCCTTATTCCCCTCTTGCCTTCCAGACATACAGCGGGATATGAAAATGAGAACCACAGCGCTCCCATGTTGTACAGCTGCGGGGCCCAGTACAGAATACACACCCACGGGGTCTTTAGAGGAATACAAGTGAGTATTGGGGGCACTCTTCATGGGGAACTAAAACTTCTGCCTCTTTAGAGTGCTCATTCACTGCTTCACTGGTGGTTCACAAACTGGTGGTTTTCAAATCCTTGATTGAACCACCCTTCCCTGTGTTGTCAAGAAATGCTTTACGTACATGTCCTGACTTCACTGCAGCCATTGAACTCTAATATTTGATTTCTTTCTGACCAAGTCATTTAAAATTGCTCATCTCTTCTTCTGAGATATGTCTGCACGGCAATATTCCTTACCAGCTTCTCAGGATGGTCCAAAATATGTGATCCAGTTTCCAGCTTCTAGCTGTGATCACTCTGGCCATGTGAAGCCTCTGTGGTTATGATGGACTATATCTAATAAATACTTATATGAAAGTGTTAGATGACATTTTGCTTCTATGTGTTTCTGAAACTTTACTTGTGCAAATGTACTTCCTTAAACAGAAATGTGCGATTGTTTCCTAATAACTAAGCAATTAGTGAATATTTGGGAGGAACTTACCAATCATGGGAGTTCATTTCCTCCCTTTCTGAGACAGTCATATCGTTATTAAATACCCCTGTAAAAGATAGACCTTGTTGAAACTGATGGCAAAGTCATTACAGGGTATCTGTCTCGTCGGTGCTGCTCTGTGTTCTCAACATACATCAGTGTTTTTAGATAGCATCTTTTCTCCTTTTCCTTTTCTGTGTAGTTTAGCAAGTCATTATTCAGTGGCAAGCTCTCAGAAAGAGGCTCCTGGGCCAGCTTTTGTTGAGTGAATGAAAGTAAAGGGTTGACATTGTTTAAGGAAGTTAATGATCCCAGAAGGAGGAGACCATCTTTGATGGAACATTGTGACAGTGGCCAAAATGCATTAAGGCTGAACTATTCACCAGCTCCACCTAGACAGTTGTTTTTGTTTTGTTGTTAATCAGCTTGTGCTGATCCAAGACATCCATTTCCTTGTCCTTTAGCTTCATATGAGTAATTAAAATAAAAAGGACAATACTCACGCTCTTACCTCTCACCCTGGTATAAACTTCAAACTATTTTATGTGGCAACAAGAGTTCTGCCGTGGTTAAGCATGAGGTCAGAGTGAAGGCCATGCACTCTCACATATGAACAGTGGTGAGAGAATTCACTGAGCAGAGTTCTCTGTGCTTCACCTCTGGATAATATTAACACTGCAAAAACAGATTGAGGCACACTACGGCTGTTGATGTAGAGGCACACTACGGCTGTTGATGTGGAATGCAACAAAATTTCCTGTTTCCAGTACGATCTCCCCAAGTGTCTCTTCGTGCTGGGGAGGTGTTGGGTGACCTGGGTGGGTGCAGCCAAAGCTGAGAACCCTCTGGGGGTCTCAGCAGGTCTCTGTCCCTGCAGGACGTCCGGCGCGTGCCCGGCGTGGCTCCGACCATCGTGCGGTCGGCGAGCGAGACCAACGAGAAGCGTCCCTTCATGTGCGCCTACCCTGGCTGCAACAAGAGATACTTCAAGCTGTCCCACTTGCAGATGCACAGCAGGAAGCACACTGGTGGGTATAAATCGTGGCACAGCGGGGTGGGCACAGCGGGGTTTGAGATGGCACAAGGGGCAGGAAACTCTCTGCCAGGCCAGGGAGCACGAGAATCCATCAGAGGAGTGAGTGTGTGCTCTGCCAGCTGGGCAACCCCTCTCTATCATCTGGAGAAGCCCTCCCTGCCAGCTGGGCAACCCCTCCTCTGGAGCTGAAGGCTCTCTGGATCCAGCTAAGAAAAGCACACAGCAAGCAGATCGCCTCCCCCCATCTCTCACTGTTACGCGGCAATGAGTTGTTTTCTCTTTTAATTTCTTTTTTCTTCTTTTCCCCCTCATTTGGGACCATTGAATCGTACTCCAAATCTCACCTAAGGTTAATTATTAAGAAGTTTCCTCTGCAGGAAACTAGGCATTCAGCATCCTCTGGTTCTCCTGTGTAAACCTGTTCTGATTGGGGGTGTTGGCAAGGATTGGCAAATAGGTTCCCAGCTGTGGGATCTTTCCATGAGCAATTGAGCCTGGAGTCAGTCATTTGTAGGCTAATGTCTGGATTCTCTCTGAGTTCAGGAAATAAGATCTCAAAATGTGGAAATCAAATGGTCTGCTGCACCTTGTTGAAGAGTAAACAGAATTATTTCCCCTATTGAGAGATTTATGCTGTTGGATGTGTTAAATTATTATATATCTTCAGATATGTTCCTTATGGGTTTTAATTTATTTTTTTTTTTTGATTGCCTGTCATGTTTCTATTTAGAAAGTTCTTTCTGTGCTTACCTAGAAGTCTGTGGATGTAATCTGTAAATATGGATGTTCAGTTAACCACTGATATGATGGAAGATCAAAGGGGTGAAGGAGACCAGGAAGGCAGCCCATGCTGGGTGACCTAGCAGAGTGTCTAACATTCCATAAAAGATAGTTGCAATCTTCTCCTTTTGGAGACCATTCAGTCAGTTAATTATGCAAACTGTGAGAAATGCACACAAAGCACTTTTAATTAATGAACAGGCAAGTCAGAAAATATTGAGACAGCTGTCTTCAGAGCTGCTGAAATTAAAAATTTAAGATAATTTAGACTGTAAGAGCAAGTTCATCTTGAGAAATGAAGTTCTGTAGAAATATATAGAAATGCTATTCTATTTTCTATGAACAAATTGAAAGCAGGAACATTTGGAAATCTTCTGAAGGTCATTAAATTCAGTATTTTCCTCCATTATGCCTAAACAGTTCTGAATTTTTCTCGTAATCACTATTTCCTTCATTCCTAAATTGATTTACTCTGTGTTTTAGCAGTCATAATTTTGTTTGTTCTGGTCCTGTATTTTATTCCATTTTGTTGCTTGGCTTTCCCAGTGTTATTTCTGGATCAATCAAGGACTTCATCTTACATATGTCATGTTTTTTTCCTTAGCTGGAGAAGATTTTTAGTATTATATCATATATAATGTAGGCTTGTAGAGGCAGAAAACCCCCAAAAGACATTGGGGACATTCTCATATCTATCTAAAAGCCCAGAGGGTTTCTCCCATTGCCTTTGAGGCCCTGCTTGCCTCTCCTCTGGTTCATGCTGCAGTGGAACTGGGTAGAGGAAAAACATTTTTTTCCCATCAAACACCTTTTCTGTAGAGGTGGGCACGGATCCCTTTGCAAACACATTTTGATATGTTGACAGCAACAATTATTTATTTCTCAAATCTTTGCAAGCTTCTTTCCCTAGGAACCCTGTCTCCCACAGCCTGTGTTTGCTGAAACCAGCATTGCTGTGTAGGATTTCGAGGCTGGTTGCAGCTGAAGAGAGGAAGGTGCCATGAAAATTGCTTGGGTAGCTTGCCTGGCTGATGCATTCAGCTTTAGGATCAGAAGGGAGTTTTCCCCTTTATCTTCTGGCAGGATTTTGTCCTCAGCCTGTTAAATGGGTACTAGAAATTTCCTATTATTATGCTCTGGTAATTCTACTTACCAAATGCCCAGCTGTTGTAGAGGCTTAGAAGATGATGCTCTTCATTTCCTGCCTCCTCCTGTGGTCTGTCAGTCCTACATTTTGGGAGTGTTTGGTGAACTGTGGGAGCATCTGGAGGGGATAACTTCCCAGTTATCATATTTTCCTGGCTGCTTGATGTGGGCATGGTCTGGTCTCAGTGGCCATGGTTTTCCACTGCCTTGCTCTTCAGGAGTCCTGGGCAGTCAAACCCACTGTTGTGACTCACATCCATTTCCTTTGCAACTTCAGGTGTCTGTCCAACCCTGACTTGTTTCTCCTGCATGTCAAAAGCAAAATTTGGAACCAGTTTTCTCCAAAAATTGTGTGATTGTGTTTGTCACACCTCTCCTAATCAAACAAAAAATTTATTAATCTTCCTGTGGGGTGGTTCTGGGCTTACCCATGGGTTTGAAGGTTTTCCACCTTAGTGTAGTGGCAGGTCAAAGATCTTGGTCGCTTTTTAAATGATGAACACAGGATTTGAAAACAAACTGTTACATATATGTGATATTAAAGCAACAAATTGTATCTTTGCAGGATATTGTTTGCTCTTGATTATATTTTTTGTTTCTATAATAGATACATACAAAGGACTGGCTCATCAGATCTTCCATTCTTCTTCCTCTTTGCTGTATTGCAAAACCAAGCAAGGCCCTGAAACACAAAGTTGGATTCTGTAATCAGTTTTTACCAATGTTTCAAATAGTCTTAGTTGAAAATATGTTAACACTTTGTACCCTCTGAGGCTGCTTATCTGTCCTTAACAATGCCTTCATTGAAACATGTACAGCCAAAAAAGCTTTTTTCTTATCTTGGTGTATTTTGCTGCAGCAGATAGGCCTCTGAAAGGAGATGCAGAAACACATCTAACTTTTTAACTCTGCAGCAAATTATGCTAGTTGGCATTCTGAGGCAGGCTTCAGGCACTTCCTTGCAGAAACAAATTGATGTCCAGACCTCCATAAATTTCTCTTCTGGTGGAAGCCTCAGCATTCTTGCCAGAGAGCCTTTGGGTTCTGTGCTGCTCATTGGGAAAAGTGGATTTATCCTGACACAAATCCGAGCAGGATTGCAGAGGGAAGCCCTCAGCCTGTTTGCCAGGAATGTTCTTTAGCCTAAATAGATCAGGTATGATCTGCAATGGAGTAGGAGAATCTGTAGATCAGGAAGGTTGTCCTTTATGGTAGGGTGTCAAGCTATATCTTTTCAAGCTGATATTTCTACAGCATAAAATCAAAATACTTAGGGATCTAAAATAGAAGATCAATTTCAGAATAGTAATGACATGTCACAGTTGAGCTATGGTGTGAAGATGACAGAAAATGTTAACCATAAAGGCCCCCTAGTAAATAAATAAGCATGTACTTTGTGTGAGTTTGCTAAAGAGAATTATATGAAATAAAAATGTAGAATTAGCAAGGCAAAGCTGTGATCATGGGACTCGTTTGATTAAGTGTGTGCACTTATTTAAGAAAAGAAGTTTAAATTGGTGAAGGGAGTATAGGCCAGCCTTCATTCTCATTTGCCCTTGCAGTCTCTGTCTTCACAATCAGCCTCCTTTTCTGAATTGTTCTTGTTAGCAACGGGCTCTTACTCTTGCAGAACTCCTTAATTGAAAGCAATGATTGAATATATTTTGTGCAACTGCTACAACAGTAGAATTTTCTCTTTTCCCATGCACCTGAGCAAATGGATTTGCTCCACAGAAAATGTGCACATTTCCCTCAGTTTAAGTTAACAGCTTTTGACAAAATCAGTTTGTTTTTTTAGAAGCATTTATTGCAATATGTGCAAAGGCAGATTCATGCTTGTTTTACAATTCTTGACATTTTTTAAAAAATTATTTTCCTTAATATTGAAGACATACTATTCCTTCCGCCCTCTCTCATCTTTATTATTTCATTTTGCACCAAGTTGCACGCCCTCTTTCAGCAGTGTCTGAAATCCTGTCTCAGGTAGAAGGGCTGGTGAAACTCCAACTGCATCTCCTTTTTTGTTTTGGGGCTGTGTTCACAAGAGAAGGTGACAGCATTGCTGGATATTTTTATACGTAAAGAGATTTTAGCTTTTTACTCGAGAGGCTTTGATAGGCCTGGGGAAGTGAGACACCCTCACTGTGGGAGTTTAATGGGTCACTTATAGACTTTTTCTAATCTGGGATGTTTCTGTCGTCCTGTTCTGAGGAAATTTATGGGAGCCCACAGACATGTGACAGTCAGCTTTGGCAGCTGACACGGGAAAGGGAATTTAGGATTTCTGTCTAAATGTTGTGCCTCTTTTTGTTTATTTGCTTTCTGTTTTCTTCCCAGTGTCATCATATCCCTATGTAAACATTTTAGATTGATTGCTTTAATAAATACATGGGTTAAATCTGACTTTATTTAACCAAGATTATTTTCCAAAGTATTTGAGGAAATACTTTCATGTGCATGCCATCAGACCCTCGATGCTGTTTTATTCGAATGCCTCCTTAACCATCTTCTAGGTTTATATTGCAATTAGCAGACAATCATCCTGTCACTGCATTCTGCTCTGCTGACATTCCCCCTCTTAAATCTGCCAAAGGGCTGAATTCCTTGGAAGTAAGTGGTTTCTGAAAAGCAGGCACCCCCCAGGGAGTCCTTGCGGTCAAAGTGTATGGAACTATTTCAAACACCTGTGGCAACTCTAATCTCTTATGCTAATAAATTAAGCAGAGCAGACACAGAAATTGTCCACACCTAGGTTTGAGAATCAGCAAACTCCTTGGGGTGACAGTCACAGGAAGTTGGCTTGTTCTTGCAGATCTAGTTGCTTTTGTAAAATCTTTATTTTAGCAACACCAGGATGAATTTGGAATGCACTCCTTGATGAAAAGGCATCTGCTTGAAATGAAACTGTTTTTTCCTGGTGTCTCAGAACACCAGTGCAACCAGAATACATCTCCTCCTTATGGTAGAATCAGACACGCAGAGAAAGTTTATCAGAGCGATATAAGCGTTTTTAAAATCAAACAGAGCAAAAAATCAAACCCTCCAGGTGGTGTTTTGCTGCAGGTCCTTCCCACAGGACCTTTGGTTTACAGCCCAGCTGCTCCCGTGTGTCCCTCCCAGATAAAGCCCAGGATCCTCCCGGCTTTGCAGCGGGAGATGTTCCACTCCTGCACTGGAACCAGACTTGCTGTGGGCAGAAGTGTCATTATGCCTGAGGCCCCAACAGGGTCCCAGTGCTGTGCAAGAGCACCTTAGTTTAGAAGAAAGCCAGACCTGGAAGATCATTGAGCTCCTCCTGTAACAGCATAAGGATTGTTGCGGCTTGACTTGGCCAAATTTCCCCATCTCTGTGCTCTGCTGGCAGTGTTTCCTTCTTCCCTCAGACTCCTCAGCTGCTGCATTTCCTTTTGTGTGCTCATGTGGCTGGTGAAGGCCTTTGCATTGAAATCCATGCTCATTTGAGACACTGGCTTGTAGGGATTTCTTTCTCTAAAAAACTCAGGATCTTACTTTTCGTCCCACAGAGACCCTGAGGATCCCTGCTGAACTGCATGGGAGGAGGGGAAATGTTTATATTTACATGAGGCTTTGCAGTAATTCATGGCTTTGCCTGTGGGAGCTGTGCAGCTATGTGAGAAATTCTGTTAAATGGCACTTTGTGGGGGAAACCTAATTGGTGTTTTGGGAAAGAATATGTCTTTTTCTGAGGTTGAATTTTTTGCTCAGTTTTTTCTAATTAACTTAATGTGGTCAAAACTGTCACCTATGTGGATGGAACTTATTTAGTTTTTGCTTTAAACCCAGTTTAGTTCAAACTGTGAGTTGTCCCTCTGTACAAATTATGTGCTACTGAAACAGGTGGAAAGGGTTTAATGGGGTTTTTAGAGAAACATAAACCAAGACATTCCTGTTCTTTTCCAGCAGAAAAAAAAAATAAAAATTCACTCAAGTGGAAATTTTTTGCAGCTTTAACCTAAGAGACTATTTTCTCAGGGTGGGCAGATTGAGTGCCAGTGTCAATGCAGTGGAATGATGCCAGATTTTCCTACAGTTGTATGGGTTTATGACAAACCAGTCGTGGTGTGCCACTAGGCGGCTTCAGGCTGCAGAGAAGGCTTTCAGAGCAGCACGTTTCATCTTCTGATTCTGGCTGAGGAGCCCTCTGGTTCTGCCACACCTTCTGACAAGCTGTGTTTCCCTCTCCAGGTGAAAAACCTTATCAGTGTGATTTTAAAGACTGTGAACGAAGATTTTCTCGTTCAGACCAACTCAAAAGGCACCAAAGACGACACACAGGTTTGTGGACAAGACTTGCCTGCTAATTACAGTTCATCTGTACATGGGAATTGTGCTCCTGAAATTGTACCCCTGATTTTCTTTTTATTTTTCTGATCTTGTCTGTTCATAGCACCAAATTCTTGTAGTTAATTTTAGGAGAAGGCTGTGGCTAGGTGTTTTAACTTTTAGCACAACTGTGGCTGTTTCAGTGACTTTTACATCCTGACACCATCTTTTGAAACAACTTTCATAATGAAATTGTTTGCTCTATATTCTATGCCCAATATTGAGGATATATTGTCTTTAAAACTAAGCAGTTTTGCAAAAAAAACTTGCCAATGTGTGAAATTTGCCCAAGACCTACGTGCCATGTGTGAAGCAGTAGTGTGAAGTAAGTTAAAGCTATTGGGAGCACATGGAAATAGATTTCTTGATTTTTTCTTATGTTCTATTTGCTCCTTCAGGATGCCCACAGGGCCAAACCACAGGGTTAGGATTAACGATGTTTGCAGATCTTCCTTGGTGCATTTTCAATCCAAGGGGGATTGTTTCTGGTAGGGCTGTTCAGATGCTTCAGACCCAGGCACTGGGAGAGGGGTGTTGGCCTCATTAATGACTAACTTGCTGTAATGTGTGGGCAAGGGGCTGGGAGGAGCAGTTACAGTAACTAGAACAGAAAAAAACCCAAACAAAACAACAAAAAACCCAGGCTTTTGAAACTTCAGAAATATCTGATTTCATTCACCCTTCCAAAAATGTTGGGACATAAGAATAGATTTTTACTTTTCTTTTCTTTTTTTTTTTGTCTCTTAGGTGTGAAGCCCTTTCAGTGTAAAACCTGTCAGAGAAAGTTCTCCAGATCTGATCATCTGAAGACTCATACCAGGACTCATACAGGTAAAACAAGTGCGTAAACTTTTCTTCCCATTTATATTTCTTTTTTTTTTTTAAATTTTAAATCAATGTTGTTGTAAATTACATGATTAGAAAGTGTCTTAACTTGGATTTAAATATTCAAAACAGCAGAAAGAATTTCAGAGTGTGCTGATTTTTCAGTGTGGCTGTTCTCCCCAAGCATGATAGTCACTTTTCACAAAGGGATTTAGGTGCTTTTAGAAACTATGCTTTCTGCCTTCATGTTTAAAGAAATTTCAGCTTGGCAAAATAAATTTTGTCAGCTATTATGAAACGAGCATCGTAGTCTCAGCCCACAAATGTCAAGTTGATCTACTGCCTTAACAGAAAAGACCCTACAAGACAGAAATTTTAATTCTAGCTTTAGCCAAAGGTCTGTAATCTAAAGTATTCGTGCCTACTCATGCTTCTCCCGAGTGTCAGCTGAGCCTAATGCAGGATAGCACAGCAAAGCTCCTGCTCCTGCTGCCTGCCCTGTAATCTCTCCAGCAGATAAAAGCAGTGCCTTCTGCAAACTCACACTGACAGACGCTAAAGTAAAAGCTTACTCAAATATTCAAGGACCTTTTATATATATATTTTTTTTTTTTTTTTTTTTTTTTTTGGTAGAAACTGTAGTATTTCATATAAATACAGGGGAAAAAAAAAGGAGGCCATTTTAGTCTACTCTGCCCTCCCATAAATGTAAGCACTGTTAAGGGGCAACTGCAGCAACCTCTGTATTTTAGTTTTAAGTTTTAGAATTAGTCCTATGTACTGACATTTGCTATTCCTTCTGCTGTGTATGCAGTGTTTTTACCTAGTAATTGTTTACCCAGCACTTTGGCATGCTGTTGGATGTCACGGTGTTTTCCATACTGGTGTTAACCTTTTAAATTCAGTCTCTGTACAGATGGACAAGGAGCCTGAAAATCTTTTTCTCCCTGCTAAGAATTCTTTTTTCTCTTCTGGACCATAAAAACACACATTTCAGACTTCCAAAAATAAAAGAGAGATTTTAATAAAGGAAATGATTCACCTGAGAACAATGGCATTTTCTGTGGCTCTGGCCAAATAAATGCTTCACCCAATGGCCATATCTACACTTGCAATCTGCAAATGGCAAAGGCTGTGTTCCTGGGTTGTCCCCATGGTCCTGCTGATCCACAGGGCCTGGGTCTCTGTGCATTTGCATGAAGAAAGATGTTTTCTTAACCAGCAAGAGGTAATGTTCTGGGACAGACAAAATGGCAAGTGGTTGTAACTCGCTGGCAAGCTGGGGTGAACTACATTCCCCATCACATTTCATTGCTAACTGATCTGCTAACTCAGGACTTGCATGACTCCAGCAATTTTTCTAGCCCGGATTAGCCACAGTGAAGAACCTGCTCTGTTTTTTTGCTGGGGATGCTCCTCTCCCTGTCTTGGCTCCCTGTGGTCCATGACCTGAGCCCCACAGCCCGTGCTGTGGGTTTGCTGCCTGCCACTGGCATGGATCTGGGCTGGTGGCATGGAGCCACTCCTGACATTTTTGGATGTGTCAGCTCCAGAGGGAGGGATCACAAGTGGTGGGTGGGGATTTTTCATCTCCACCTTGCCCTGTAGCTTCACTCTTTCTTTTTCTGAGCCCCTAAATTTTGTGACAAAGCATCCAGCTCAAGTTGACTTGCTCCACGTCAAGTCTTGAGGAAGCAAAGCACAGGTGGCTTCCATGCAATTCTATCCTTATTTTAAGTCAACTGCCAAACTATTTGTTAAGATTCAGGGATTTTTTTCTTCACAAGCAATTTTATTGTGACAGCAATCTTTGCTGGTGAATGCAAAAAAAAAAAAAAAAAAAAATAAAAGCAAGTTTTATCCCCCCAGAGACAGGTTTAGCAATGGAAACGTGATTCCTGCACCATGAAGCTGTATGAAACAATCGATGCCCAGCACAGAACTAATAGATTGCCTCCCCCTTGTTGGGAGAGGACAAGCAGAGCTGCTGGGGAAGCAGTGGAATTGTGCTGCTGTTGCTGTGGTAGTTCTGTGAGAAGCAGGTCAGTCCCTCACCTCAGTTCACAGGATGGTTTTGCCAGTGCTGATAGAAGGAGACCAGTTTATACAATCCGTGTTTCTTAACCAGATCAATCTTTTCCCCACGCTGTTTTATGCATTCATGGGAGATAGTTGATGCTTTGGTCAGCATCTGTGCTAAGTGAACAAAGTAGATTTTAGGCATCCCCCTCCCACCTGAAATTTGCAAACAGAAATAGACATTTATGCAAACCCCCTTTTGTCTGAATTTGGATTTGGTTTGTGACATGCCTAAAATGTGAGGTAAATGAGAAGAGAAGAGAAGAGATGCCTGGAAGAGGTTGTACCACCCCAGTGTGTCTGGAGTGTGTTAGAGAGGATGAGATGTGTAGACAGCGCTGGTGAGCCCAGCCCCAGAGCTGAACATACTTTAAAATATTGCATTTATTTTGAGGGAAAAAAAAAAAAAAGAAAATGAAAAAAAAGAAGCATGAGTCACCGGGCACTGCTCTGAGCTAATGAAAGCATTCCATCAGCATTCCTGTGGCATCAGAAACACAGCCTGAAATTCCACTTACACGTCTAGGAAATCAAGACACCAGGTTGAACAGTTAAAAAGTGGTGACATTTCTTGTTAAATTTGAATGTGCTTTGCTTGGAGTTATTTGTAGTGAATACTATGCTCATGAAAATGTTAGAAAAATGGTATTTTGAAGCATTTGACATCTCCCATAGATGTGAATCCGCTTTATTAGATAGTAGTGGAAAACTTTGAGTCTGGCTCCCCAGACTATGCTGAACTCTGTTGCTTCTACCATATTCACTTACACTCACCAGTTTCAAAGAACCTCAGCCAAAACTCATTGAATTAGCTGGAAAGAGCTCCCCTTGACTGGAGGTCAAGCTCTAGAAAGTCACAGACAGTTTCCACAGTGACTAACAGTACGTCTGCACCACCGCCCCAGGTGTGACTGAAGCTTGTGTGACTGCCAGGGTGGCTTTGAAACTTGGCCATTTGAGAGCTCAGAGTAGCACAATTGTGGCAACACAGTGCTGAGCAAGGGCCTGTCCTCTGGAATGAGCCCCTGCAAAGTGCTCCACATCACCTGCAAAGGCTGTTGTCAAACATCAGCTGGGGCAGAGGCAGGGAAGTGCAGAGCACTGACCTGAGCAGGAGTTGGGGGCACTTCCGTCCCTCTCAGGAGAGCCCCTGGTGACTTTGCTCCTGACAGGGGCTCTGCCAGCTCCTCACAGCCCCGCAGAGAGAAAGCAAATGGCAGTGTCTCAGATGAGCTGCACGCTCAGCTAATAACAGGGTGTTTTGTTAACAGGTGAAAAGCCTTTCAGTTGCCGGTGGCCCAGCTGTCAAAAAAAATTTGCCAGGTCTGATGAATTAGTTCGTCATCACAACATGCACCAGAGGAACATGACTAAACTGCAGTTGGCCCTTTAGACAGTTCAAACAAGTGAAAAAACCAGATGGGACATTATAAGCTACTGCAAACTTTCTCAGCCATCCTCGATCACCTCTGTCAGAGCTGCAGCTGCCTTCGCATCCTACTTGACACAAGTTAACTAAACCGTAGGATTCTGCCCAGCCTTGCCTTCCATTTGGAGCTGCACAAGTTCCTAGCCAATAAGTTCAAGAGATATTTACTTGTGGTTTTTGTACAAAAGCAGGCGAGATTGCCACAGTTTCAAGATTACTGTAAACTGTGCTTAGCTTTCATGTCTGTCTCCAGCTTTTTTGTGTTATTTTCACTTGAACTTTTCCAGGTACAAATTGCTGTACCTTTTTAATTCCTGCAGTGGGTAGGATGATTCCTGCCTGTTGAGGGTTAGCTCTACCCTTACATCACCCTGCGTGTGCTGAGGTTCCTGACTGCTAGTACAGCTGTGCTCACCAAACGAAGGAACTGTCACCTGAGATACACCTGGGAACCTTTGTACTCATACAGCCAAAGGGCAGACTTTTAGAGTTGGAAGCTCTGCTTTTGAATTTAACAAGTCAAACCTGTTTTTAAAGGTTTTCTTTCTAGAGCAGCTAAGGCCAGATGAACCAGAGCCTCTCTGTACAGAAAATAAGAATCTTACAGTCACGTTAACTTGGTTTTTAAAGAATTGCATAATTAAACCCTCAAAACTGTTTTGTTTGTCAATTAGCTCTCTCCTTTTCTCTCTCTCTTTTTAATGTATTGGTTTGAATTTATTCTATCATGAGATGCATAGATCTCCTGTACACGAAAGTAATTCCAATCATTGTAGACATTTGGGATTTGTTTACAATGTAAAGCCACACTGGTTATGTGGCTAGCAAGCTGTATAAACTTAAAACTGAACTTCTAATGGGGCTGGTCCAGGATCTCCATTAACAGATTTACTCTTAAAATAAGTAACTTAAAAAAGACTCTTTGTCAACTATATGTGAAAAAGACATTATTAGTGTAAGGAAATATATTATTTCAGGGTTTTGGGAGGAGGGGTTTATTATTTACTTTTAATTGCTTGAAATTGTGTGTATATATATATATCTGATAATGTATTGCTCTTAGACATCTCCAATTAGAAAATGTATAAATATTAGAAGCATCACTGTTCTGATGTTGTTGCTGTTACAAACTATTGATAACACTAAGAATGTAACCTTCATTTTTCACTGAGCTTTCAATTAAAGCCCATTCAAAGAGAAACAAATGAGAGTCCAACAGATGTCTTGTTTCATGTCTGGTATTAAATTTCAAATGCCCTGTCCAATAGTATCCTTTTTTTTTTTTTTTTTNAAGGTACCACCAGCACTGATGACCACTAGTTAACCTGTCCAGGTCTTGACCACAATTTATCCATCTCACTTGGGAATCATACTGGCAGCAGAAAACAGTGTCAAGTTTCATATTGGGCTATAAAGCAGTTGCTTCAATCGTTCGTCTTCTTGCCCAACCATTCCTTCTCTTTCGACCGTGAGATTTGTGTAAGAACTTTACAGAACAAGTAAAATCCCATTTATAAATAGCAGAACTGGCCTTCTGTAGAACTGGGCTGAAACCATAAGCACAGATAACTTCTTAGATTAGGATGTCATAGACTGACTTTTAAGTAAAAGTTAATTTAGAGTTGGGGTGGCTTAAATCAGTTCAGCAGGTTGGAAAAGACAGTCTTTCATAGATGATGAAGTGTGAAAACGAAGATAAAGAAATATTACTGTTTCTTTGTCATACTGCCTACTTTTCTTTGGAAGTAAGTACAGCCTGCCTCAGTGCCCTTTGCCCTTGCAAAATATTTGTATCTCTTTAGCAAAAATCTTTAATGTATCTTGCCAAGCTTTTTTTTTCCTCTAATGTACACAATGGAGTTCTATGATGGGTTGAGCTTTCTCTCTTAAAGTGCAGCTGCATCGTCAAGAAAACTCAACAGTTAATTCTTCAAGTCCTCTTTTTCGCCTGGGTATTGCATCACTGTTAATTACTGTTGGGGTACTGTGACTCATTTGTATCAGTCAACTTTATCTTTTGCTGCCAAAAGACAGCATCTCTCTGGAGAAACTCACAACAAGTGTGGCAAACATCAAATATTTGGAGCGAATGGTGTACATAAAACTGCACAGAATTAAAAAAAATAAAGCAACTCCTCCTGCTCTCTTGAAAGAAAAGTTCAGCTGCAATAACAATGTCCTCTGATTTACCCAGCAGTTCTCGGCAACTACAAAACAATCTGTTTTTCAGTCTGCACCCAAAATAGAGGTCTGCCACGAGTGTTTATACTAAAAGCCAAAAAAAGAAAAATCAGCCTCCAGTTTTGCCTGCATCAGTCAGACATAAATAAAACTATCTTTTGTGAAATAGAACTAGAACTCCACTGCAGCACAGGCCAGACTTCCAGTGACCTGTAAATAGCTGCAGCCATGGTTTGCTGCTTGGGGAATCACATGCCTAATAATAATAGTAGATGGCTACAAAAAATGAAGCGTGGGTTGATGAGTGACAGAGCATGTCCTTTTGCTTTTGCTGTCACCACATTTTCAGTGAAAGACTGCTACTCTGCTGTTTGATGATCATTACGCCCCCCATCCTACCAAGCACGGAGAGGACAATGGCAAATGTTTACAAGGCTTTTAAAATTTTTATTCCCAGTTATTTTACAGTGCTTGTTATGAGAGGCATTTCATGTCTCTGCCTTTCATTTCCCTGCTTTGGGGATTCCATCAGCAAGGTAACCCACCTTTATGGAAGTGTTTTACTGCATGAATTTCTCAGAAGCAGCCCCCAGATGCTGGCTCTTGCAGCATGCAATTCCTCTTTCTGGGACACGCAGAGATTGATCAGCAGGCCGAGTTTCTGTGAGCTTGACTTCCATGTGAGAGATGAGGGGGCTGCATTTTATTATATCTTACAAACATCCTCAGTTCTCTGGAAAATTTTCAATCCCACAATTAATTGAGCAAATCTTTTATGCCTCTGCCCTCTGTTCTTAAACTGGAAATGGTGGCTGGTGTTATTTTGGCTGATGGTTAATGTCTTAGTGGGATTGGCACACTCTTCCTGTCCCATGGCTTCTATAGCCCCCACCAAATGGAGAATGTTCATTACATAGATATAATTTCTCCTTTTTCTTGCCACTTCACAAGGTACAATATATTGAGTAGGAAAGGAAATTTGATCTCTTCCCTCTCCGATGGTGTCAACTGGAATTCAGGGGGTGGTTTGCACGAATATTCTGGAGGTAGGTGAATCCAGCCAAGTGTCTGTTTGCTTTAGGAGGGCACGAGGGTTAACCTGCCTGGGTTTTAGCCACAGGATTGTGTCTGGTGCCTGTCTTCATGGGCATGGGCTGTGCTGACCAAACAGGAGGTTGCTTCAGTCAGGCAACCCTCCTGGAGGCAACCCATCCTTCAGACAGGTGGTGACTCCTGTAAGGGAAGGGAGGAAGTGTAAAAAATCAGCTCTGTCCTTCTCTCTCCTGGTGGGTTAAAGAAGTTCGTTTCAGAAGCCACTCCAACCAGGCCTATCTGTTTCAGGATGTCAGTAGGATGCATTTCACTGCTCCAACAACCCACCTCACAGCAGCTGGGAACAGCTCCTGAAGATGCAGGTAGGTGCCTTAAACCGGCGTTTCTTCCTCTTTCCCACTCCCCAGACAGGCTCTGAGAAAAGCCTGCTGTGTCCAGACTGGTTTTGTCATCCACGGGACCTGACAGCTAATCTAGCAATGGTAAGAAAGCTGCTCCCTGTCCTTTGTCTAAAAGCCCAGAAAAACACTCTGGAGCAGGTTGAGAGGCTCCAGGAAGGTCCCAGGTTCTCCTCCTAGCATGAAGTGTGCACCCAAAGGCCACCAGCAGGCACAGGTGACACCAGGTGCCAGAGGACAAGGAAAAGTTTCACTGCTCAGTCCAGTTTGAAACCTGTTTATAATTTCCCCCTGGGGCAAGAAGGGAAAATCACTGGGATTTTCCTTGCTTGGGGAAGACCCTCATTCTCCTCCCTGCCCTCCAATTAACAAAAAAGTAATTAAAGGCAGTGCATGCAGTTCAGAGTGGCACTAATGGACAAGAAAGTCCAGCTGCAATATTTGGGAAGATCCAATAAAAGATTCATTAGGATTCTTTGAGTTATTGGAAGTCCTGATGACACAAGGGAGCCTAATGAAACAGAAGACCTGGTCACAAGAGTGATGAGTTAAAAAAAGCCCAAGCCCAAACCCCAACCCCACTGACACCATTCTAAAAATTAGACAATTAAGAGTAAAACCAGGAATGTAGCCAGAACTCTTCCACCTCAAATAATAAACACAAGGATAAGTTGCCAAGCGAGGTCAAAGAAGCAAATGGTAAAGTGAGTTTAAGAGACAGCTAGACACTTTTATGGGGAGAGAGGGGATTGAAGGATACAGTGACAAAACTGGGGGTAGAGTTGAGATAAACCCAGAGGACAGTGGTGGGCCAATAGCCTGAGAGTGCTGGGAGCCCAGCTGCTCAGCAGAGAGGTAGAGCAGCCCTTGGCATTCAAGGAAGACTTACCAGGGCTCTGGCAGCCTCCTGGGAGGGGTGAAGGGGAGCTGCCAGGGCAGTCTGAGAGGAAGGTGAGCCTGGCAGGCAGCAGTGGGTGTGTTCTCAGTGGGTGTGCTTCCAGTGCTCACATCCTAAGTGCTGCCCTTACTCTTGTGAGATTCCCTGACAAACTTGCTGGAAAGCAGATTTTTGAAGAAATCCTACCCAAGCAGCTTATCTTGTTGCGAGTTGCCAGTGCAAAGCACAGAAAGAGATGTCAAAAAAAAAAAAAATCCAAGGAAGAAAACTCCTTTTTTTTTTTGGTTTTTCATGAAAGTCTACTTGTAACATAAGAAAGAAAAGAGTTGACTAGAATATGATTCAAATGAAGCAGAGACAAAATATACAGAGGTTATGTTCTCTGCTTGTGCTTTGCATACTTTCACATTGTCAGCACATCTTGGGTGGATTCCCATAAAAAAAGCTGGCAGGACTTCTGTGGCTTCTCACAGCAGCACGATGCAGCCTGGTTTGAAGTGCTTGGCTTGGCCATCTCTGCCCTGACAAGCAGGTGCTGGTCCCACCAGCACAGCAAGGTGGTGAAATGAGGGTGGGGGAGAACCAAGACCAGCACAGCCAGTGGGAGTAAGCCAGAGAATCAAATAAACCAAGTGCAGTTTGCAATATAGATTGCAATCCAAACACAAATGGCAGCTGTGGTACCCCAAAGGGCTTTGAGTAGTGAGGATGGTCTGGAAGATGATGTTCTCCTAGAAGACACATGTAACATGGACAGAGCTTTGCTAGGTGCTGTAGGAACAGAGTAGCAGGAAGACTCTGCCCTAAAGAGGCCGTAGGAGACAGATAAGCCTTTAAAAGACAAATATTAAAAGGCATGGAAAATTTTGAATGAGAAAGCCTAATTGCAGGCAGGACTTCCCTGTTTCTGATGACTAAATAACTATCCTCCCATAGGTATAAATATAATTTAATTGCATCACTGTTTTTTTCAATGACAAATATACTTGCTATGTTCTGATGAACTCTGGCAGAGCCAAGATCCTAATCTGCAACAAAAGGCTGAGCAATAACAGAAACACTTGGCTGACCATCCTGACTTGAATGCCCAGATACATCTCATATAAAGCTAACTGTTCTTCACCAGCATCAAAAAAAAAGACCTTTTAATGCAAAGGAGTTGTAAGGAAACCCAGGGCACTGAGACACCTTAGTATGGATGTGCAGGGGAGAAATTCAGCTGGTTTTGTTCTCAGACTGTTTCTTTTTATGGCTCATTCTCATCTGAGTCATGCCCCACAACTCCCATTCATTTGAATGAAATGTTGAAAATCATGTCCACAAAATTAAAAAACCAAAACCAAGTAATCTCACTGCCTGGAAAAATCCTGCCCCAGAATTTCTTGGGAAGTGCCGTGTCCTCGTTCATGTTCTTTGTGGGTTCAACAATCACATCTGTCTAATGTTTCCTCCCAGGAAGGTCTCTGACATTTTTCACTCTATCACTGAAGTTTTGAGGTTAAGTTATGGTGTGGCTGCACAGCAAAGGTGCACTGTAAAGGCAAATAAAGGGGTTTTATCAGCTGTATGGCCACCACCACAGCCCAGCAGAGCCCTGTGCAGAGCAGGAGTCTGGTTTTGCTCCCAGCCACCAGACAGCCTGGCCTGGTGGGATTGCTGGCTCTTGGGACTGCGGTCTTCCTGGCAATGTAGGGCCACCAAGCCTTCCCTGCGGCTGGAGGAGTTGCCAAACTTGCAACAGAAAGTTACAGCCCTCACAAAGCAGCAATCAGAGCTGGGGACTCTCATGTGGTGCAACTCCAAACGTAGTTCAGAGCTCACGTGTGCTGTTGTGCTGCTCTTATGGTCACAGATTCTATCCCTCTGACTCTGGGTGACAATTGACAATTAAAAAATTCACAAATCTGGTTGCCTAAGGTGTTCTTCAAAGGCCAGATCCTCTGCTGTCCTTGAGGCCACCTAGGGTGGTGCTTCATGCTCTGAAGGGTGTGTGCTCCAAATCTCTCATTGCTTGTCACCTCGGAACAGAGGGGATGAGTGCTTCTGTTATCAGAGGGAAAAATTACCGAGAATCAAGGAAATCAAAGAATCAGCACTGTTGTGGCTGAGGAGTGGGTGAAGTGGGTGCTCCCTCCCCAGCTCTGAGCTGCAGGATTTCAGCCTGCCTGGCTCCAGGCTCCTCTTGTGTGAAGCTGGTCTGGGAAGGGCGAGCTGAGGTTTGCAGCACGGAAGGTCATGGCACGGCACAAACAGCCTAACGACAGCCCAATATTTCTGAGCTGGATAAGTTCCTGGTGTCTGCTGCAGGCAGAATCCAAACACTTGTGTCAATTCTGTACCGTGCCCCAGACTGCCAAAAAACATTAATATAAGCATATTTATCTGGGCTGCAGTGTGTTACAAGAATTCATTAGGACAATATGTGATACGGTGCTGAAACAGAAGGCTGGGTTTCTCTGGCCAGAGATGAGGAAGTCTAGTCCCTGCTGAACTTTTACTACTGATAAAGACAATGTCTGCTGGCAGCATTCATTTTTTACTAGGCCATCTGCATCTAGTCAAGGATAACTTGACTTTCTGAAATAGTCATTCATCAGAATCAACCCCGTACAACTTTCTCTTGATGAGTAAAGCAACACAAAGAAAGACCAAGATGGTTAATAAACTTCTTTGGGAGCAAAAGGTCAATGCTGGTGTAAACACACCAGTGTCATAGTACTATACAGAAGCATTGAAGTTCCCTGCATGTTTATGTGGCTGATGCCCCATTTATTTTTTATCTGTGTTTGTTATCATTTATTTTGCTCTGCTTCAGCTGATCTATAAATCTTTGTAACAGTGTTCTTTATTTTCTCTAATTTTTTCATCTCTCTTATCACCTTTTATCACCTGTTTTTGTCCAGTGTGTTTGCTACTCTGCTGCTTGGTGGCTGCTTTTTAACCCTTTAGCTCTCATCTGCCACACACAGGTATAATACTCAAGTCTTTCAGAACTCTTTTACCTAGAGCTGAATCAAACACTGAAGAGATTTTCATTGTCTCCTCAACAAATCATTAACTGTCAGAGGCAAAAAGTGAATGAGTGCACTGATGGGGAAATACTCCTGCCCCAAGTGGCAGAGCCTCCTTTTTGCTACACCACACAGAGAATAGGCAATAGCCAGGTGTTTTTCATTTCAGGCATTTACCACTGTGCTTCAGACCCAGGTTGGAGGGTCCTGGACTTGCACCCTGTGGGGAGGTAGCAGATTGCTTTTCCTGCCCTCCCAGTCTGTGGCTTTTGTGCTTCATGCCTGCACAGGAATACAGCCACTAGAAGCTGAAACACAGTCCCAGGCTCTCTTCACATCAACCACTGGTCCTCCAGCCAAAAATTTTATCATGAGCTTGGTCTAAATTAAAGGCAGTCAGCAAACAGGAGAAGATTCCAGATCCACAATGACAAACACAAAGCAGCTGATGCCTTGGCAATGTTATTCAGTTATTCAATGATGATTGCTGTAGAGCCATAACATTTAAAACCTCACAGATACGCAGGTGAGTTTTGCCTAGGGAACAAATATTTTCTTGTATGTTTCAGAGAGAACTAAAACTCTTCATGAAATTATCTCAAAGAAATAAAGTGAATTTTTTTTACTGAAGAGCCTCTAGACTTCACCTTTCTTCCTTTGATGTGCTATTTTGTTCTATCTAATTAGATTCCAAAAAGTTTTGTATGGATTAGATATCCAAAATAATATAAAAAAAATTGTGTGACTGAAATAATTTTTTGAGGGATAGCTCAGTAAAACATACACTGCTCTTTTTAAGGGTTTACATCTTGAAATATTTTACTTAATAGACAATTAATAGCACATGTATCCTATCAGGAACAAAAACATGTTAAAGACCCTGAATTAACCATGAATTTTGAGACCAGCCAGTTAAAACATTAATCTCCCTTGTTAATAAATGTAATATAATGTAATGCACTTCTAATAGTATGAGCCTCTGCCAAAATTGCAACCTTAGCCTCCTGCTTAGAAATGCCCTGTGTTCATGAATTAATACACATAAGGCTCTTCCTTACCTGAGGAAAAAAAATGCTGGGTTAGATTCAAAACTCAGTGGTTATTCCAAATTTAGAGTCCTAGTTATTCCACATGAGTAAACAGTTAGTGGATGTTCTGTCACACGGACAGCAAGACTATAGTAAATTCTGTGTACTGGGATTATATTCTGTATTTTTTATTGTTCATCTGCATTCCAGTACCTCTGGTATGTGTTTCAGCCTTTAACATGGTAACATTTGTAAATAATCTGTAAGTAGAATAAAATTCCAGGTGGCAAGAGAAAGCTAGAGCAGGTTTTTGTTGCTTTTGTTGCGCGGATTTTTTGCTGTTTTTTTTTTTAACCTCCCTTCTCTGCCTGGAAGGACTATTAAATTTAAGAAGATGAGGGTGATCTAATCTTCAGACCAATACTGTCCCAAACCATGAAGTCACTTTAGAAGAAATGTGGTGAATAATCATGAAAATATATGACATTGTTCTTAGTCGGAGGATATTTTGTCAATTTGTATTGTCTAACTTGGCCATTTGCTGGAAATAACTTAGTGCATTCTTGGATCTTTTTGTGGAGATCCATCTTTAGATTTAGGGTTGTTGTTTTAGATTTTTAATGTTTTTATTAAGACATACACAAAACTAAAAAAAATAACCCAAATCTTAAGTAACCCAACAGCATTCTCCAATCATACTTCTAAATCAAAGATTTTTGTGGTTGAATTTTTAAATCTCTTTTATACCAGTGCATCTGGAATTCTGACCTTTTCTGAAAGTGTTAATAACTGGTGAAAACAATTTTGCCTTCTATTGGAGACTCTTCTGTACACTGCACAGATTGCGTGAGCTGACCGGCATAAAATTTAATTTGCACTAATTAGCCATGGGCAAGGGCAAAATAAAATGACTGTGGCCTGTAAATGTAGAATTTTAGAGTGAGATGGGTCGCAGAAATGCTGTCTGTGACATGGCTGGGACCCTTGGGTTGATTTAGACATGAGGTTTTCCCCAAATCCCACTGTTTAATCCAGCTAATATTTACACTGCAGGTATAAAGAACCTGCCTGATGAAGCTGTTCCTTGGGAACTTTTGCAACCACACCTGGTTTCATTTCTACACCTTATTTATGGTCTGCACCAGCCATGAAGTAACAAGTGGTGGATAAAGAGTGTTTTAAAGTCACAGAATGTAACTGTGCCCTGACAAAACCATGTATTTTGTGATTTAACCTTTATTGCCAGTTCTGGGAATTGTTTAGCTTAGTTGTGTTTAGCTGAGCATCATGGTGATTGGTTTTTGCATGTGGTGCTGGATTTGGTCCTGGTCAGTGTAAATGTGTGGGGAAAAAAACATCACCACTCTGTTTCTATGTGGAGGTACTAATTTCCTCCATAATATTAATTCTTCTTGGCTTCTGGTGTGGAATAAATGCATTGTTATGGTATTGATATGGCTATGAACTCTGAAACATTGCACATTTCTGAGTTAATTATGATTATTAATTAATCTTTTCAGATGGGCATCCAATCCTTGGTATCTATCTCAAATTTCAACTTGATTGGGCCAAATTTACATTTAATCTTTTTGAGCCTTTTTTTAGATTTTAGAAATAAAATGCTAAAAACAGTTATGTCAAGTTGAACAAAATGTTTCTTTCAAACCCCAAACTGAATGTTTTGTTTCAGTATCTTGAGAAAAAAAAGGCAAGGGGATTGAGGGGTACAGATCTGCTTAACAAAGAAGTCTTGTACTCAGAAATATGGAATGAGAGCATTTGGGCTGCAGAAAGTGCAACTCCAGTTTCTCCTTTCCCTGGTGCAATTCCAGTGAATCATTTTTCCTAGCAAACAACTACAGCATGGAGATTTCCACCAGGCAAGCAAATCTCATTTTTATCTACAGATACAGGAATGCTGGAGGTTTTTTTTTTTTGTTGTTGTTGTTGGTT
>VZTB01018183.1:838455-871431 GCA_013397245.1 Thryothorus ludovicianus
TTTTATTTTCCATTACACTAGATAAATTAGAAAAACTGATACTGCTGGTGTTGGAAGAGCTTGGTCAATGGCCACCTAGCAGGCACTGAATCTGTCAGGTAACAAGACTGCAGACACTCGTGGTGTCTGCAGTGAATCACACCTTAAATCACTTACTTTTGATTTACTAGTTGAGGTCTCAGTCAGCACAAAGATGAACAAAAACTGCTGCTCTTTGTAGGGTTTGCCTGAAATGAGGCTTTTAGTCTGTGCTCTGTACTGCAGGTTGAGCTCTGGCTGACAACACAGTGAAAGCTCCATAACTGAACTATAGAAGTCACCAGAATCTCAGTCCACAGATACCTGCAGTTAAGAAACTGCCTTGAAGTTAAAAACATAAGAGGTGTGAGAAATCAGTCACATTTCATGTTTCAGAGACCTACTAGTTTATTGTTTCCTACAATAAACTAACAAAAATAGATCCTGGTACCACATGGATACGTGATACAATGGGAGAAGTTTCTACTACAGAAACCTTTGGACAGGGGTTACTAACTTCAGGGTAGTGCTTATCTTCTTTATTTGTTTCCATTATGCAATGAGCAGTGCAAAATAGCACTCCAGTATCCCATTGTGCCTCAATTTTTTTCCAAAATAAGGCTCAGAGATGTACTTCTACGGCAGTTCTCTGCATCAAACAGATTTTTCTTATTTAGGAAATCTATTGCTTAGTGTATCTCAACATTTTAATAAAAACTAGAGAATGATCTGAAAGGCTATTAGCCTTTAAAATTTAAAAAAACTATAAAGGCATGGAAGCAAACCATTCATAAGTGACATCTCTCATTGCACTCTGCTCTGGTAATTTGAGGCTCATGTTCATTATTATTTCAAAAGATTAATTCTGTTTGAATAATCAATTGAGCAGAACAAGATGTTAGTGGGATAGTTAGCTATGTGTCACAATATACTAGATAAAGGATTATATCCCACTTAAGAATTAATAACATTTTAAACCTCAACATAAACTATTTTTTTTATCAATAAACATGTCTCTGACAGAGGGCCAGATGCACTCACAGGTCTTAATTGTTCAATCCAGTGACTAATCCCCACTTGATCAAGATTTTACTGACTTAGCAGCTGTCTGGAGAGTGACAAATTTATGATTCAATTGCAATTTCATCTTAAACTTGAAACTGCACGATCATTTGTGGGAATTAGCTACCTGATAAGATAACGAGGGTGGAAGAAGTGCACATAATTCTGTGCAGCAGAACTGGAGTGTTGCAGAACTCCTTAGGATGCACTGGAAGGACACAAATGGCCATTAAGGGATTAGCCCATCACTGATTGAGTGGCTGTGCAGAGTTGAGGTTTGCTAAATCACTGGAGTCCTGGGTCATTATCCTTGGATACAGGAGACAGTTGAGTCTGTGTCCAAACACACGAGCAGTAAATTGGAGGGAATGGATTGTGCCAAAAACGAAAAACAAAAAACGCTGAACCCTTGTTCTTCAAGTCTTCAAATTTCCAGGTCATACCCCAAGTTTTTTCTTTCTTGGCATAAAAAATATTTTTTCACTGCCTTTAGTATCAGCATATTCTTGTCTCTGTAATCTCTTTTGAGTGTATTGCTTACCCTCAATGCTATCAAATTTGTGCTTAGTTAACAAAGCTGAAACTTAGATAACATTTCAGAAACGGATTAGGAAAGCAATGTTAGGAGTTTCCTTCTCTAGGTTCAATGGCTTGTGCACAGTTACTACTAAATATATAATTAAAATAAATGAGTTTTCCTCATTTGGGTTTTGTTATGATAATATTTTGGTAAGCTCCTCAATTGTTTTATGTGCCATTGACATGTGAATCAATAGTGCTGTAATAGCTCTGTTTATTTTTAAGACTTATGACAAAAGTAATCCTCTTGTTAAAAATAAATACAAATCCAATTGGGTTTTTTTCTGAGGGAAGAAATACTATTACTTGCAGGAATAGCACAAAATTCCTGCCTTCCTTGAACACGTGTCAATGCAGCTGATGATTAAAATTAACCGATGAGCAATTCCACTTCAGGGCTCTGTAACAGTATGCCTAAAGACTATTTGGCAATTCCAATTAATAGCTTAAATATGTCAAATTTTGGAATTTTTGCAGTGCTGGCTGTGGCCTTTGGCTAGCCTGACTAAGCCCAAGGTCCCTTGGGGCTATTTCTCTGTGAGTTGAACTTAGTGATCTCAATCCCCAAGGTATAGATGCATCTAATATTGTTCAACTTATCTCAGTCTGGGGGGACACATAAGTTTAGAGAGGCTCGTTTCCTGAAGCATTTCACTAGAAATTTGTGAGCTGGTGGATTGGAAAACTCACCTTCACAGAAACATGTTTAATTTTCATCATGCAATGAGCAATTTTCACTTCTTAACACAACAATAAAATATGCAGGATGGAACAGAGATGGAGTTGGAGGCCAAACTTGAATATTAACAGAGAATGTGTTCAGCAATTAAAGTCTTAGGCCAGGTAGGCTTGCTTACCTGAGCCCAAAATTGTCCCTTTTGACCCAATATTCATCAGGTGGGTAATGCTTTGCTATTTTCCAGTTCTTTTGCCCCCTACCAGCCCCGGTTTAAAAGTCAAAAAACTATGGAGGTGCCTGAGTCTTTGGGAATATGCTAATATCTTAAATAGAAATTGAATGAATTCAGTCAAACTGACTTTAGTGGGAACAGGAATAAGATAAAACAGATGCTAACATAAGTTTGGGGGAAATAAATTTAAGGGAAAAATTATTACAAAAAAAAAATATCACAGAGGAAGTTACTGTTTTGTGGTTTTGCACATCAGTCTAATGGTAAGCCTGAAGGTTTAACTAGTTGTAAAGGTTTATCCATATTTTAAATGTTGAAATCCTTGGCCAGCTCTGCTTTCTAAGATTCAACTGATGACCAGAAAATTTGGATGGTTAGTAGGACTCGTAGAACAAGCTAAAAGGAAGGAAAGTGCAAGAAGAAAATCAATCTGCCAAATTAGACAGAGCAAAGGAACAGGAAGAAAAACAGGAAATAACCTAATAAAATATAGTGGAAAATAAATAACTTCCAGTGCCCCAACAATTTCCTCTTACAAAAAGTATTGGCAGTATAAAGCAAATTACAGGCACATTTCTGTCTGGCTGTTGAAAGTCAGCTATTTAGGGACAACATATGGCATTTCCTCCCCATCCACCACCAAATGCAGATACCAGTGTCAAGCCTGAGTCTGAAAGTCCCTCAGGTAAAGATCAGAGCACAAGCATGACCCAAGCCAAGCAAGCTGAAGAAAGAAGCAGATGGTTCGTGAAGGTGAACTTTTTGAGGTGCAGCCACGGAAAACTCTACCCATTTTTATTAGTCCTGTCTCAGGGGCTGGTGTCACAGAAAATACAGGAAAAGTGAAGGAATGAAGGCAGCACCTCTGTGCCACAGCATCCAAAGCTTCTGGAGCCTTCCTGGGCAGCCAGGCATAGTGGCTTTTGGGGACTAAAGCAGAGAAGAGGACATGTAAAGATACATTTATGAATTTACTAGGTACATTTATTAACTTACTGATCTCCACTCTGCTAGGTAGCAAAGAGGCCATTGCTGTGTCAATGACAGAATTTATTTAGGAACGATGCCACAGCACAGCTGCACGGTGCCACCAAGTTTTTGAAGCAGTTTTCCCAGCAGTGACGTATAAAGATACCTGACTGAGAGCAGCAGTCCTCCCCTAGCTGCAGCAAGTCTGGCAAATAAGTAATGAACCCATTTCCAAGTGGAATCCCGCTTCTGCAGTGTTTACAGTTTTTGCACTCTACAGAGTGTGATTTTAAAGAGGCTCAGCGCTTACTTCAAATTATTAAAGTAAACAGTGTAGCATTAGTTTTTAGCCAAAACCAACAGAAGTGTAATTAACTTGAGTCACTCCGTGCTGAGCAACAACATACATCATTTACTTGTTCCCCTGTGTTTAGCTGATCCTCCATGGAAGCTGTGTTGGACAGGCAGCTCAGTCTCGTGAAAGTTAAAGTGTGTCCTTTCAATGAGCCCGTAATTCCTATGAAGGATTCCACAGGTGGATGAAAACACAGTGTTAATGGTGTGGTTTATTTACATATGTTTCATCCTATGCATGGATACTAGGGGATATAGGAGAAGACAAATTAATCACAAAATGGATAAAGCCTACAGAATGTGCTTTTTAAAATCAGAATCTTTAAAAATGCAAACGCAATTTCAGCTTTGAGTTTATCATTAAGTGGAATAAAATTAATTTTCACAATAGTCTTTAGTCTTTCACGATACTAAAGAGAAAAAAAGGGCTGCTTTTTAATTTACATCATTTCTAACTTTAGAATGACAAAATGAACCAGGGCGTACCATGCTACGATTTCACCCGTTGACACAAAGGAAAAGGATAGAACAGACATAATACATCTGGTTTACGACTTTTAATTGCCTTTGTGACCCAGTTCATACCAAATCCTCTCAAGGCAAAGTCTCTTTCTCTATATGCATCATGGGGCTAAATCTCTATCTGAAATATGTTGCTTAAAAAAACATCGCCATGTTAAAAAGTAACAATATTTCTTGCTCACATAAATCTTTAGTGCTTGCAGGTGACCTGAGAAAGTGAGAAGTGGAGAGTTCAGTTGTCTGGTGAATGAGTATGTTAAACTTTCCAAATAAAAGCTACTCTTAAAGCACCAGATTCTTTCAGCAATTAATCACCGTACTGTTGTTTATTAGGAAGACACGCCTGGAATTTTTTAGTAACTCAGGTAACCTTTCATGGTTTGATGGATACAAAAGATAATTGTGTCTGCAGTGATTTAATGAAGCTCTCTGATGTAATATAGTAGTCTGTGACTACTGAGCTGGTATCTCTGTCCTGGGAATAGGGAAGGGATACTGGAGGAGGGCATGTGTACAGAAACACACCGTTATGAAAACAATCTGCTGCTAATCAGTTACAAGAAATATTTTCTGTGTGGTGTAGCAAGGCAGAACAGAATGCTGGGGTAACAGCTCTGAACTTCACTAGCAGACTGCAAATCCTGCGGCAATGCTGAGTAACTGCAACAAAGAGATTTGGTTGAATCAAGAAATGAACAGTGTGCTCAGGGCAATATCCTGTGGACACACAACACTTAGACTTTCCTAAACTCTGAGTATTGGTGCTCTTTGAAAGGGTGGTAGCATGAATCCTCAAAAACTTTGCTGTAATCAGGAGGTGAATCACTACATATGCTACAGAGTTGGCATCAGATGATGGAGATAATAGTTTTTTTTGTAAAAATATACAGGCTTCTGAAATGTAAACAATATTGTCCTGGGTTGTAACCATCCTCTCTCTGAGCCAGGCACTAAATCTCTCCCTCACACACAGCAGAGATGGGATTTAACTCTGCCCTGTGTCCAGCAGCACTGGCTTCCTAACAACAGCGTCACTCACTACTGCTACTCAGCCTACTAGAACATCAAATGTCATGCAGCAGAACCTTACTGTCTCCTTGAAGCAGTCTCTTTAAGATTCCTTCTTAGCTCCCAGTTTTGTAAAGTTTGCATTCAGGTAACCTCTGCTTTTCACTCAACTGTTCAGGTCCCGTCTGACTTTCAAAATGGCAATGTAAAATTTCTTGTTCAAGGAGCCTGTTCCGTCAGTTGTATCTAGCAACTTTATTTCTAAACAATATCTTTCCTCTGGGGTTTTGTTTTGTTTGGTTTTGTGTGTGTGTGCTCTTCCTGGAACAGCTAACCCTGGGAAGACTGGATGTAATTCTTTCTCGTGCTGCGTGGCAGTAAGTATTCAGTAGGTTCCAGCTGTATGGTTTGTAAGAAAACATTGCCATTCACAAATTTGCTGAATAAGTCTGTAGCCTGCCCACGGTTCAGAATGATGGATTTGCTGAAGTGCATTCCTGACTTAGAAGCAGAGAGGTTGAAACGAAGGTGGTGAGCTCTCACAAATGTACCCAAATAATTACTCTCTGCAATAAGGTGAGGAGCATGAAATGTCTCTTTTTCAAATGTGAAGACCCAAATGACCTTGGGAAGCTGTCAGCAGAGAAAGATCAGGTTCTTATTTCCAAACTGAGCACTTCTGGATGTGGAGCAAGCAGCAGTTAGCACAAAGATCCCCAGTGGTTTTGGACATACACAACTGATTAGTGTTAGCTAGAAACTTTGAATGCTTCCATTTTTAAGCAGCCAAGTGGAGACACACTAAAGATAAATTGTTTTCTAAAAGAAAGTTATCTGAAAGTACTCATCTGTCCTCTGAAAAATCCCAACCTGCATTTCATGTTGTAGAACCAAAATCATGACCAGCACTAGAAACTTTGGCAACATCAGCATCAGGGAATACAGTTCATACCATTTATATGTGCACTGAATTGCCTTTACTTTAACAATGGTTTCACCAGGAGTTTCTTCAGACAATTCAATGTTTCCAAATATTTAGCAAGCATATTCAGGAGCAAAAATTTAAACAGCCTGCAAAATCCCAAAATTCGCATTGATGGTAATTCCAAGAAATGTGACACACATCAAAGCATCGATATTTTAGAGAAAGCAAGGAGTATTAAACCCATTTTGATTACGGAATTCTGCAGATTCCTCAGCTTCTCAGCCTTTGCAATACATTTGTCTCCACTTGCAAAGGCATTATCTGCCAGTGCTTTCTCAACTTCGTCATTTTAGATCATTCTGAAATCCAAAAATACTAGTTTCAGATCTCCGTAGGTTAAGGATGAGTCTAAATATCTTGCAGAGGATAAACATCTGAAAAAATAATTTGGTTTGAGAGCAAAATTGACAGAAAATACATGCCTTGAAGAAATAAAAAACACCTACTAAACAACAACAAAAGAATAATACTTTGAATACAGTATGAAATGAAATACATCCATCTAAACTCATGTCAAAATAACAACTGCTGTCCACTGTAATTTCTGAGAAATATGGGAGAATTTGAAGGTAAGTATTTTTAAAGTTTGCAGGAATTCCTGGTATGATTTTTCCACACTCCAACTCTGACGATTAATATAATTCTATATTAAACAAATAATCATTGCTTTATTTCCTTTTTCTTATCTCATTTAGATATTAGCTATAGATTTTCAGTGCTCAAGTAAGATTTTTAGTTTGATTTAAAACAAACATGAATCCATCCCACAAGATGCAGGACACCATCTGTTTCCATTCACCATTTCCCAAGTTTTGCTGCTTTCTGGTGGGAATAAAGTATTTTCAAGCCTAAAGGTGATCTCAGGCTCTGTTGTTAGTGTCTTTCACATAGCAGAAATACATACTGAAGGTGTAAAGGTATTCTCCAGAGGTGCTGGTTACTTTGTAGTTACAACTTGTTCAAACTCTTTGTCCTATGCCAGGGTTTTATTTGCAGATGTTAAAGGAGTATCCTGCATCCTGTGGATAAGGAAAACAGCATCCAGTCATCCCCATGCTCCTCATGCATTGTAATTCCTGTTTTACACGGGGAAGTTAACCTAAGTCAACAGCCTCAGCAAATGAAACTTCTTTCCATGTGAACTGTTCAAGTGTGACAGTAGCTGGGAGCTTGACCCCAGTGGACGAGCTGTTTGTACACAGGTCACCTTCCATGTGTTCTCCAGCATACTGTTATGTGACAAAATGGTTTATATCTTCATGCAAGAAATTAATGATAACGAGTAGGTCTTTAAATTAATATTTTATTTCCAGTGAGTCAGAGTTTTGGCATTAGTTTCATGGAAAAAGCATTAATCTTCACCATGGAAATGGAGAGCTGGTTGACTAAATATGACCTGACAAAATTAATTTTGAAAACTGTTAACAGATCTTTCTCATCAAATTTGAAATTTTCTTATTTGCTATTGACTTTTAAGGACTAATAATTATTCTTTTTTTCTATTCACTTTCAGTTGCCATGTCACTTGAAACGCCGGCTTCCAGAAGCAAGAAGAGAGACAAGTTTAAGTATCTGCTGAGAAGTTTGTATTTGTGTAAGGAACTGTTGGATGTAATAGGAACAAACATTTGTTACTTACATTTAACCTTCAGTTAACTAATAATGCTGTGAGTTGTAGTTCACAGGAGGAAAAAATGTTTGTTCCCAGCTGTGTAGTACAGACAAGCCTTGAGGGCTGTTGGGAAGTTCTTTGAATTATTTTTTTTCTCCTCTGTCCTGCTGGGAAATGTACAGGAATTGATAGAAGACCCTGCTATCATTCATGTGGCAGCAGACTAGGAATGACTGCTAGAATGTCCGGGACATGCTTTATGTTTAGTGCTGACAAACTGAGCAAGACAAATATGATTTATGGGACAATAGTTCAGATGGGGAATGAATGGAGATGTCTTGGTGAAAATATCAGCGTAAGTAGGCTATGAGAAGGAAGTGGTTTTAAGGAAGGATCTAAAGGAGATTTGGCATGTGGCAGATGGGAAGTTATTCAAACTTTAAGAGGTAACATGGAAAAAGAAGTGAAGCTGAGAGTGGGAGAAAATTATGAAAGGAACAGTAGGACAGAAGGGCACTGGATAAGTCTACAGCTCCTTTCCATATATAACTAATCAAAATACATCTTCACAACCTGAAAAGGTGACCAATGAACTTCTAGTGAATTCTGGTGTATCCCCTTAGACAACAATTAATAACATTTTCAAATATCATCAGACCTTTCAAATCTGAATATTCCCCCTTAATTAACCAAGAATTTACTGAAATCTGACAAAAAGAAAAATCTCAAGAATCATTATTTTTATTACTGTAGCACTTTTATGTAGGAGCCTGTTCTTGTTTGGAAGAATTTCTTGTCTGCTTGGACAAAGAGTGGGCAAAAGGAAAATATTCCCAGCAGACTTCTATCACAGAAGAAAAAAGAGACCTTCCAGAATCAAGTGATTTGCCCAAGGACATGAAGGAACCTGAAATGATGATGAAACTGAGACTCAGTATGCAAATCTGCAATGTTTCCATCAGGTTACAATTGCAGTGCCAGCTTCCTAACAGCTAAAAATCATTCATATCCATTCTTGGTTTGATAACAGACTCCATATACTCACACTCTACACATTAGGAGTGTCCTAGATCACTTTGGAAGTTTAAATGTATACTTGCAGATAGGTCTTCAGGAAACTTGTTGTAATTTTACTAATTTCTTAGACTTTTTCTATTTTAACTCTCTTTTTTCTTGGCTTAAAAACCATGTGCAGTTTTGCTTTTACCTTCCTAAGTAATTTTCCCCTACTTTGCCTTGCAGGTGTCACAAACCTTGGCAGTCTATTTGCTATCTGCTTCTCCAGTAAATTTTAATAGTAAGGAATCCTTTCTCTGAGCTGACCCTCTTTGTCCAGCATCTCTCCCTTCCCAAGCTCTCCTTCTCCCCTGAATTAACTAATGTATTAACTAGGCCAAGATGTACATGGATAAAAATTATGTATATGTAATGAAAGAAAGGAAAATTAACATCACTGGAATATAATAGGTTATAGAGTTGCCATCCTCTCTGTGGTTATTGCCTCTTCTTGAGGGAGAGCTAAAAGCAGAATGTCTGTGGTAAAGAACATGAAGGAATTAATAAATATGATGTCCATGGACACGTAAAAAATATAACAAATGAATTCTACCAGAGCTTCAGAATAAAGGCTTCCAGAATCCCCAGTGGTGTTAAGTGTGCTAGGACTTACACCCCACAGGAGCACACGTTGTGTACAGTAAGCACTGGGGCTCAGTTTACCCTATTACTTAAATAACTCAGCAAGGAATCTTCTGGCTTGAGGATAATGTAGTCATAAAAATCTTTCTCTGCACTATTCTGAGAATGAACTTTATTCCATATCTTATCTTCTGCTTGAAAATGAACATCCTTTCTATTCTTATCATATTTCTGCTTTTTTTTTTTTTTTGAATTGTTGAGTGTCAGCCATATTCTGCTTGGCAGTATGTGAAGTTGTTCCTGCTCAGCTCCGTTGTGCTGAGTTACCTTTGAAATTCAGCCCTCTTTTTATGACTACACTCCAAAGGCTCCTTTAATAACCTGCCCAGGGCTAATAATTCTGGCTGTGATACACCCAGCACCTTCTCATGAGATGGTGCAAATCCTTCAGTGTGATACAATGGAGTCCACAGAGAAGAAAACCCCAGGTAACCACGTACCACAGATCTGCTCTTGGCTGAGGTGACAGCGTGGTGTTCCCCTTCGTGCCATCTAATCTGGATAATCCAAGAGTCTTTTCCCTTCATGGGCACACGAGGGATGCCAGAGCTGTTGTGTGATTTGGATTCATTGTGTGGCTGGTGCTGTGCAGGGCGTATCACGGACGGTTTGGAACGCGCTCCTTTATTTCTCCATCATATTGACGAGACACGTATTTAGAGCAAACCATCCCTAAAAATACCAGGGCGGTCCTTCCCATTGCAGCATTTTCCCGTGGCAAGGAGGTCAAATGCAAGGCCTGAAGAGGTTGCAAAACACACACCCACGGGTCAGGACCTTCTCCCTGCCCTCGGCCATTTCTCAGCCCTCTCTGGCAGCGGGGCCTGCGCTCCCCCTCCCGGCACCGGGCCTGTACCCATGGGAGGTGACGGGATTTCTGAACAAAATCAGTATTTTGGTGTCTCCCTCGCCAGAATGTCACGAATCGAGCAGAGTGTGGCACGGGCAGGGCTGGCTCCTGTTCCTGCGGGATCAGGGCCACAGCCCCAGCCTGTGCCTGGGGAGGGCTGTGTGTGCGCCTCGGGCACTGCACACACAAGCCTCAGAAGAGAAAACCAATACCCAGGGAAATGTCTTTTATTTTTTTCCTCAGGAAAAAAATAATAAAAAAAAAGGAGAGAGAATAGCTGGATGGATTTCCTTGCTTACTGGTAGAAACACAGTTCTTGGCAAGCTGGGCCTTGTCAAGGCTTTACTTGGAACTTCCAAGAGATAGTTTGGTTAAAAACCCTTAAATCTTTCCTTTGGTTAACAACAGCGTGCAGTAAGGGAAAAACAAAACAGAAAGGAGAATGTGAATTTAAATAATTAAACTTTTTCGTCCAGATGAAAATCTTCATGTAACCTACAGAAGTAGGAATATAGCTTACGCTCACTTTATTCTGAGGGAAGCCTGTAACTAATTGGCCTATCTGTAATGTTTTTGGAGCGATTCCACTAGAAATACACTCTTTATAATTAAACTAACCAGCTGATTTATAGGACCTGCGGTGCAGATGCTGCTGCACTTAAGGGGATTTTGCTGCATTTCTTTTAATAATGATCATGGTTTTTCAGCTGGTGAAGTTTAACTTCAGCAAATCTTTGGAGAAAAAAATTGCTTGCAGGTGTTGCAGAGTAGTAGTTTTAAGGTTTAGCTGGGATGATAATCCTTTCAATTTATGAAAAAGCTTATATAAAACTGATTGCAAGAATTAAAAAGGTTGTGGCCTTTAAAAAAATATTTAATGTATCCTACCTTTGGTATTTTAATGGCTTTCAAAATGCTAATGGAGAGATTGTGGTCTGTGGTATAGTGAGCAATGTGAAGTCAGTGAAGCTCTCATTGCTTCTGTGGAGGGAGTCACTGGCTTCTGTGGAATTTGGGTGGGGTTTTGTGCTTGTGAATTTATTTTATAAAGTTATCTGAGAAGTGGAATAAATACTTGTACGAATAATCGCTGGGTGGAGGATTTTTCTCGCTGGTAATTTACAGTTTTTTTTCTCGGATTTGTTATGGAGACTTAAATACTATAACAGGATAAATAATTTATGAAATATATGTGTTATATGAAAATAGTTATTGATTGAAGCTCTGGATTAGAAGTGAACTCTGCCTGCTTGTCTGCTTCTTATCAATTTACTTCCTTGGTTTTTGGTTTCTAGGGTTTTTTGATCAGTTTTCATTAGGTACCGTGGTGTAAAAGATTACTTGTTTTACAGTGATAATTACATTTGAAGCTCTTTTTTTTTGAAACAGTGTTTAGCTGTTGCAGCAAAGATTGCCCCAGACAGAAGGTGGGTGTATTTAACTTCATGTTTTGCAAATATGAAACTAAAAGTTTGCGGAGCCCTTAAAGAGGGAGCAGTTCTGGGTATTGGGGAAGGTGGTTTCCAGACAGCAAACACAGGAAGTGCTACAGCTGTGCTAATCTGGAAGAACATCACAGCAAACTGTGGCAACGAACCGGGGTTGAGGATTTTCCAGATTTCTGCAGAAGGATCACTTTTGCCAGTAAAACAACTTAAGTTCACAAGACTTATATATTCCTCTCAGTGTATTTCAGTGTGCACTGCCACCTACCAGTTTCCTCAGAATGGAAGAAAATCTGTAAAAGGAAGCTGATTTTCAGCATTTCCTTATAGCATTTGAAATTGAAATGAATCAAAATGCAGAAGCACATACAGACTTGTATCCCTCCGATGTCCTGGAATTCACTTGGCTCGCAGTGTTGCTGCATTACCCCAAATGAAATAACAGCGCAGAAGTCCTGCCATCCCCACAAACATTTGGATCTCGCAGCTGAGGAAGGAAACAGCATCCAGGCTGCAGCTGCCCCTGCTCGTTCTGCTTTGAGCCGAGAGCTGCAAACCCGTGCGGGGCGGAGGGCCAGGGCTGTGCTGCGCTGGCTGGAGGCAGCTCGATTTTGGGGTGGGTACTGGTTGGAGGGCATGTCGGGGGGCTCTGAGCTGCAGCTGTCCCGGCAGCAGCAGGCTGAGGTTCTGTAAAACCCCTCCGGAGCCTGGCAAGGAGGCTCGCCAGCCCCGGCAGCCTGACCCGACTGCTCCCTCTTGTGCCGCCTGCCCCCGGCTCTGCTGGCCCCTCTCCGGCCACGGTCCGGAGCCTGGCTTTGCACGTCTAAATAGCTGATTCACTCACTGTGCATGCTTAGTTTATTCTCAGCCTGGTGGCCATTAATAATTTTGCATGGAGGGGTTCAGGGAGCCCGTGCGGCTCAGATTCTCTGGAACAAAACGTTGTTTGCTGCACTTCGGTTCCGCACGCTTCAGCTGCCACGATTTGCTGAGACGTGAGACGGTTTGATGTATGAGTACATATGAACATACTTATTAAAAGAAAAAACATATTGAAAAAGCCCATGTTTTTAAAAGCAGGGTAAAATGCTCTGAAGGTGTGCACACCTGCCTTAGTGCCTTGTTCCTCAGTTAAATGACCTCATGTATCCCCAGACACCAGGAATACTGTTGATGCATCTTGAAAAGATGATAGTGAGATTATTCAGGTAAAAATGGCTAACAAGAAATTCCTCTTCATGTTTAAAGGCTGTATGCATGGGGTAACTAACAGTTAAAGTACATTTATCCTACTATTGTAAACATTCAATGAATCCTTTCTCTTTTTATGAGATTTCATTGTAATGTTTTTTAGGAGATTGGGAATATCTTAATACTGCGTAAAATATTCCTTTTTTATTTTTCTTTTACTACAGTGTATTGAGGTACACAGGATTTTTACAGTGTATTTTATATACTTGGTGTAAAGTTGATTTGAGCTTGGGCCCTCTTATATTTGGGCTGATAAACATTTTCTAGACTTAAGAAATATTTGTGAATATGAGAGACCATACCTGAAACTGTAGTGTCTTTTTAGATATTACTGGGGTTTTTTATTTTTTATACAGGAACGATTTCCTGGAAATTTTGTCATGCTTTTGCATTTTACTGTTGATAGGACACATGTGTTATGCTAAAATCCATACACTTAGTCCTTAAGTATTTTCATGAAAATTAATAGGCTTTTATTTAAAGCAGCAGTATTTTATTTATGCAAGTAGCTTTTAAATATCAATAGTTTTCAGCAGTGATTACTGATAAAAAGTCATAAAATATACTGCCAGTTCCTGTCTGCCCCTCCTCCCCAGATAATGTCAGTTGCTTGGAGGGACCCTTATTCTTGAAATTAGGTTTATGGATTATTTTAAATTATATTTTAATTATTTATTTATTATTTTTTAAATACCTTCCCGAAAATAGAGATGAGGAGAGATATAAATGCAAAGGGAATGAAAAGCAATGACAGTATCATAAAAAGAAACACATTTTTGGAAGTGTAGGGAAAGCTTTGAAAGTTATACAGGATATCACACACTTCTCAGTTCACCATTAAGACCAAGACAAAATTAATTGATTTGTTTGATATTCTGTCAATGTTCCTTAGTTAAGGCTGTGCTATTGTGCTCCTGTGGGTTGGAGGCAGGACCCTGCTGGAGGTTTCATGACTTTAGAGCAGGCAGGTGAAGCCACTAAGGAGAAATGCTGGGCAGAAGGCAGTGCACACAGGTGCAGGGGATCCTTTGTACAGCACTTCTTCACCAATTAAGGCAGGCACTCATTAATGCAGCATGGTCTGAGCTCTGATGGTGTGTGGTTAACATTTTGATTCCTTGCAGCTCAAGTAATTTGGCAAGTGACAAATAGAAGTCTTAAACTCTTTCAACAAATTCATGCAGTGGAATTTCTTTCCTAAAAGGTAAAAGGGGTACTGTATCCATTTGGTGTCTTTACTGCCGTAAAAATAATGACAAGCAGAAGTTTTTTTGTGTTACCTTGGTAAAAGATCCTCTGGAAGTCAAACACTATTAACTTTAACGAAGTAGCTTTGATGGCAGGGAAGAGACAGCTGATACTACACTTCCTTAACAATAAACCACAGTGACAGATAAAAACAAACATATGCATGATAACATATAGCATTTCAGAGCATGGAGCCAGAAACTAATGCTGGCCAAAGTGATCTTTGCTTTCTTTTGGAGCCTGTTACTGCTTTTGAAACTGTTCTTTCTGAAAAGTGTTAAAATTTAGTTCTGCTTCTGTGACAAATTGATATCATGCTGTTGAAGTAAGCAAAAGCAAATAGATGTGCCTCGTATTGTCTTGGGCTGCAATTTTTGAGATTTGTTTCATTGTGCTTAAAATTGTACACCATGACCGATAACCTAATAGGAAGAAGCAGTCTGTTCTTCCATGAGTTTATTCCTTCCTCTCTATTTCCTGTCCTCTTTCCCTGAACTTGCTCACTTTTTACCCTCAACTCTGGACATAATAGAACTGCTGCTCATTATTTTTACCTGAGCTGGAGAACCATTTAATTTTTGCAGTTATGTTTTGCGTACTGAGGACAAATAAACATAATAAACTTGCTAAAGTAAACAATAAAGGGGAGAAAATACTATTTTTTGTTTCAGGTGATCAGAACCTGTGTGTTTGCAGTGGTGTGCTCTCCTAGGAGAGGTGGCAGATTCCTTCACTGTCCTGCTGTCTGCAGCCCAGTGGTTAGGGCATTTTTATGGAAGGTGGAAGATATTTTGAATTCTTTTCCACTGAGGAGTTTTTATTCTTGGGCTTCTTGTGTTTTGGACAACCTGATTGCTGTTGGATGAAGTGTCTTGTTTTCACTGGGCTTGCTTTCAAGGAAAAGTGAACCACTCATCTCTCTCCAACATGATAACTCAGGCATCTGAAGCCTAGGATAGGGTTTTGGGATGTGAGGAAGAGTCTCACCTAGGAAGAAGGAGATGTTTCAGATCTGCAACAAAGCATTTTGATGCTGATCACTGCCATGTTAAGGTCCTGCTGTAAATTGAACCATGCTCTCTGATGTCTCACTGACAGTAATACCATAACAGGAGTGCCTTTCCTGTCCATTTCCTGCTTTTTAAAATTATAATAGTAAAAGCAAAGCATTTATTCAGAGAAAAACAGTATGCTAAGATCAAGAGTGTAAAAAAGGTTTAAGTTAATGGCCAAAGCTGTTTACATATTGGTGATATATCCTAGAAACTACAGCATATGTACTGAACCTATGCCCCAATCATATATGCCTGTGTATTAGGGTATTTTTAGAGCAGATTTCCCCTGCACAGTTGCTGTCAGCCCCTATTTTCATTTGCATGATTCTTGTGAGCTGCCTTTCAGACTGCATCTTTCTCATCCAGACCTCACAGCGAATTTCCTTAGGCTTTACTTTCCCCGTGAAGACAGGTGCTTTTAAACTAAGAAGACAAAGCAATTCACTGCTTATTTGGATGAATTATTGTCAATAAGTGCAAAAGGCAGGAGCTGCTTGCAGGTTTAAATGTGTCACCTGGGGACATGGTGTACAGTGGACTTTACAGTGCTGGATTGCTGTTGGACTCCGTGTTCTTTGAGGTCTTTTTCAGCTTAAATGATTCTGTGATTTATTATTGACATTATTAGAGCACCATTCTTCTTTGGGCAGGTGAATGGATGGGCTTGGCTCCTCTGAAGGCAGGAGGGGTGACTGTAAATAATGCAACTGATATGGCAAAGGTGCACTGGCAAGCTTGGTAAAAGGGAGCAGCCTTCCCGGGAGTATCACTGCTCTGCTTTTAGGAGCAGGGTGATGCACCAAGAGCTGTCACCACCCCCCTGTGGGGCTTATCTGTGGGAAACCTCTGTGGCCTTATGTGGAGAGGGGTGCTTTTTTCCTTAGTCCAGGCTCTTCAGAGATTGTGAGGATTTGGCCTAGAACTTGGTGGGTTTTACCTTTCCAATTCTGCACTGGGAGATGTTCGTAGAAGGTGCTTGAGCTGTGAGTGAAAGCTGCAGTAGAAGAATTAAGCCAGCTGTGAGGAGTGTTCCTTATCAGCCCTGATTTTGTCCAGCTTCCTGGGGCTTGAACAGAATTTTTGAATACATATATTGTTTACCAGCCCTACAGAGTTAAATTTTCTTTCTTTTTAAGTTTACAAAAGTCTTGTTCCATTATTATTTAGGTTTTATAACTAAATTTTAAAATTGCTTTGGATTATCTTAGAGCACAAATGTTACATTTAAGTGGAACACCTGATTAACTATTGTAGAGTACAGAAACTAATAAGTCTTCCAACCTCTGACTTTCTTTAATAATCATTGTGTCAAAAATAGACTGATAAGCTGTGTCTCAAGGGATTAGTGCAGGGAAGAATCCTATATTTTCATTTTGTTTCCCCACCCTTATCAGACTGATGCTTTTCCTGAGTCATTCTGTATTTCCTTTTCCAGGATGCTTTATATTCAGAATCTTCAGATGTTAGTTGAATCAGTGTCAGATTTCCTGAAATAGCTGCTTTAACTTGTACATGCTACACATTACTTTGGAGGTCCTGATTTACTTTTATCATACAGAAATCTTATGTTATTTCACTTACAGCATTTCACTTCTCATACAGTACCTAAAATTATTTGAAGGTAAGATTTCCTGTCTTTGCCTTATTTTTACATGTGAGCTTTCCACAGGGCGCTGCTTTTCATGTAGGAAGGACTGATTTTAATATGAGTACGGCCTGAGATTGCACATGAGCTGTGCCCTCTTGTGTTCACTTGGAAAAGCAACCAAAATATAGGAAAATGAAGCAAGCCTCCTGAAATTAAGTTGGTTGGAGTCAATATATCACATATCCTCAGCCTCAGATCCCTGCAAAAGTCTCAAACTATGGAAACACTGCATTCAAATATTCCAGAATTTAATTTCTCCTCTCCCCAGTGCTGGGCAGTACAAGTTAGATCACTTTAATTTCATTTTAAATGAAGAGAAGGGAAAGTGAGAGAGCAGAAAAGACTAGAGCGCAATTATAAATAAAAGGAGAAAATGTCTTTAAATTCATATTTGGGTCATTTTCTTGCCCCCAAAAAGTAACATCCAAATTGCAAATTAAACCTCCCTAATTGTATTCTGTCAGTCTCTTGGAAGGTGATTTGATATGTTTTGTGTAATGAAACTATTTGATCATGTGCAAGCATTCTGGTAATTAAATTAATTATTGTAGGCTAACAAATATGGACACAAAACCAAAACACAGTGAACTGGAATTTTGCTTGTTTTCAGTGAGGCTGTAGGTACTTCTAACTTGTCTGTGTTAGGTTAAAATCTACAGTATAATAGCTATAAATAGATTGTTTTCATATTTCTCAAAATTCTGCTTTAGTTTATTTACAGTTTATATATCGCTTTTCCAATGCATATTTTAATATTAACATTCCATTGATATGTCTGCTGTGCCCCTTCTTTCATTGTTTTTAGGTTTATTTCCTGTAGGGATCTATGATATATGTAAACTGTGTCTTAGCTTGACCTCTTCTTTCATATGGAGAATATATTTTAGTTTGCAAGGATCATTTTATCATTTGCATTTGCATTTCATCCCTTGATGAATCACCCATATCATCATTTTTGGAGCAGTATTGTTATGTGTTGAAGTTTTAACTCATGATTTTTTTGGGACAATTATGATTACAGCAGACTTTTTTTGTGGACATTGCTAATTATTTACATAATTATGTGGATCTATATGGAACTCCTCAGTAATGACTTGAGGACTTGCAGCTCGGTTGTTACCTCCTGGTTCATGGTACTGCGGCAGGGAATCAGTCTGGAGCAGAAACAGGGATTTGCTTCAACTGGAGTGGCTCAAACACGATTTCAGGTGCCTTAAAGGTCAGAAACAGCCAATTTGGCTGAGTCTTTGTGTAGCTTTTGCCGAGGCTAATCTGAGTTTCTTGTCACCCTGACTGATTTCAGTGGTTTTCTTTTGCAGGAAATTGCATTGTGTGCTTGCCTTGTAGGGACTTGGGCAGAGAACGTGCGTATGAAATGAGATCATTTGCTGGCTGGGAATGAATGTTGTTTCACAGCTTATGTTGATACTCTGGTAAAAACTGAGCTATAGGTTGGATAAATTTTGTAGTCTGAGTGAATTGTCAAATACTACGGAAAATAAGGTTTTAGTTTGGGGAAGAATGAGACTTTTGAAGTAAGCAACTAGAAATTTCATATGCTTTTATAAAAAGTAAAATATTTATATGTACTTGAGAGGTTTAATATTTAGATTGAACCTGTGTATATTTGAGCAATGTTTATAAAAACACTTTTGCATTTGGAGAACAACTGATGTATCAACATGTAAGAATCGTCATGCAAAAATAAGAATAGAAACCCAGAAGGTGAATTATCAAACTGATAATTCACTTTACTAATTATACCAAACACAAGAGAAACAGCTGCAGCAAGAAGAGTTTTTAATGGGGTTACCCTTTTCCCTTTATCTTGGCTGGTGTAACTTGTGCAGTCAGGTCATGTTTGCTTCACATTTATTTACTTTAATTGTGGGACAGTTCTGCTGTATCTTATTAAAGTGAGACTCCATCTCTGAGAAATTTACTGTGTTTAGTAAAATATTGTGCAGCTCAAATCCTTAGAGATGATACTTGTAGATCACATATATTGTAACAAAAATGACCAAAAACTCTGACAAACTTGAAGTTATTGGTAAGAACATTCACTGGGATTTAATGTTAAGAACATGCTGATGTGAATAATTTGTGATCTTTGCTTTTGCAACTGAAAAAAAAAGGTAGTTTAAGTTTTAAGGAAACATGAGCTCCATGTAAGCCCTGTGTAAGCTTAACACAGGTTAAACTCTTTGCATAAACTATAGAGTAAAATTGAGCAGTGTGCCAAGGACCAGTCTGGGCTGTCTGTTTATAGCACCAGTTTTTCTTACTGGTTTGTGGCATATTGTGTTGAAAACTGGGTTGAAGACAGGCCTCAGGACAATAAATAATTACAATTATTTATATGTGAGCTGTCCATAAACTGCACCTCACATGAGAGTTCAGAACACCCCATTAGCTCACAGTGTGGGAGGGCACCGACCTTTTCTGCAATTCTCAGGGACAAGATTTCCAGGAGAGGAAGACTGGTTCCCAATAATATGTTTACTTCCATTCTTTCCAAGGCTCAGGGTTTTTATTGTGGAGGATTGCCAATAACAAAAGGTTTTTTGCTTTGGGCAGATTGGTTGGAGGTTGTCTTGCTGCCTGAACCCAGTGTGGGCACATCCCAGGATGACAATTCCTGCCTGTCCCACTCTCATGTTCCTCACCTTGGCTGTTACTTTGAGTTTCCTGCTTGAGCTGTTCAAGTCCTGCACCTGAATAACAGATGTCTGTGGTGCCTGCCAGAAGGAATGATTTGTTTTTCATTGTTATTTCTAAGATGTTTCTGCCCGAGATTGTTAGAGTTTCTTAAAGTAAAGGCAGTCAATTGTTGTCAACAGGAATCCAGATAAAGATGGGAGAGAGGTGCCACATGGTATCAGTGTGGAATTGGGGCATCTAGAAAAGAAACTGCAATTTCCTGTATGAGTCTTCTTTTTGCTTCACCAGCTGTTTCAAGGCACATTAGCTCTGGATAAACTTATTTCTCTTCAAGTATCCAACATTATCTCTTTAAGTTACCCACATGTAGTTAAAATGGTGTCATAACCTTTTGCTGTGAGCTCCCCTGTGAATTATAGCATTTGGAATTGCTCTGTAGCTGGATGAATAACTAAAACTTCTGCACTGGATGCTCAAAAGACAAAACTGTTGATTCTGAGAGCCATCATTCAGCTCCTGTGCTTCTGATGGAGGGCTGTTAGCCTGTCCAGAGAAAATCACTGGCACTATGGTCAGATAATAATGTCGAGGCCATACTCTGTGACTGGAAATGTAGCAAACTTGCAAGACCTTGAAAAAGGATACATTGGGAATGGGAGCTGAGGAATGCCATTGTGTAGTGCAGGTTTTCAGGGGCAGAGGAGCTTTGGTCAAGTTCAGGGATTGAAATGAATCCTTTGCTACCTGAAAAAGAATTTTGAAAAAGAGTTTTTGATTTTCTGTGGGTTGGAGTTAGTCAGTTAATTTAAGTAGAACTCTTTCTAAAGCAGAGGGAAAAGAAATACGGGCTTACTTATGGAATATTACTGAAGACATGGGAAAACACTTTGGTAGTTTGGGGCTGAACTTAGTGACCCTGCAGCCTATATATCCTTTAACAATGTGTATGCTTTGTGCATATAGATCATTGTAGAACTGGTACTCAACATTGTTACATGGTTTCAAACAAGCCCCAAGGGTCCTTTTACTCTTTATGCTCTGAGACAACTTGTTCACTGCTCTAGAGCTAAGGGTTGGTTTGTTTGCATTGTTTTGTAGGGACAAAATCATGTGCTGTGATGTTTTGCCTTTTAATTTTGAGGTTTTCTTAGTATTGTGGCGTGTTCTCAATCTGCCCAGAGTTCTTGGTTCATCTGAGCAGGAATACAGAATGTAGAAGGAGCTACTCTAGTGGCACACTCTCCCTCTGTAATTTCTAAGTCAGCATTAATTATGATTGGCTTTCTTTGTCAGTGACACAGATGTGATCCCTCAGAGTAAACAAACAAATTAAAAAAACACAACACAGGAGATTAGATGTGACCATTTTTATCTCTTTTCTGCACTCTGAAAAAGTTGAAATGCCTGTGGGTTCTCAGGAACAAAACTGTAAACCCCAGCACATGTGCTGCTTTATTCTGGTTATAGTGCAAACTGCACACACCTTTTGATGCTTTAAACTCTGCAGATGCTGGAACTGCATATTTCTGTGTGCCATAAACTGTCCTCTCTGCACTAGCCTGGAGCATTTTGGGGTGACTAGATCCCAGAGGAAGAATCTGCCTGGTGTGCTCTGGGAGCTCCTGGTGAGTGGTTGGGCAGTCAAGCTCTCCACAAAATATCAGGGTCAGCACCACTGTGTCTGAAACATAAATGAAGGAGATGGCAAGCAACTTATATCAAGAACAGAAGCTGGAGTCAGTGCCCTAAAAGTGGGGCACACCAGTTTCTTCTGCAGCTTGGCACTAGTGTGAGGTTCTGGGTCTGGCTGTTAAATCCAAGTTTTTACACGTTTACTGCTTTAGTACACAAGTTTTGGAACACTTTTTATGGGATATAATTGAAATTCTGCTCCTAGAGAGCTACTGGTTTCTCCTCTTTTCATATGTAGGTCTGTAAGGAATCAAAACATGTACATTAGTGTTAGCAGCAGTTTTCTTTTTGCCTGCATACCCAGATTTGATTTATCATCTTGATGTTGTCGGCATCTGACTCTAATTAACTGGATAAATGAAGCTGAGATCTTGACTGAATTAGCAGTTGAAGAATGCATCTTACCAGAAGCAGATGGAGAGAAAAAAACAGTGTATTTAGTTTATGGCCATTCCCCTGGTTTATGGCCATTTCCTATTTTTAAGGGAAAAAGTTCTACCAAATCAATTCTTGTCAAATGCTAATTAAATTATAGTGATGATTAATCCTGATGTAAATACATTATTTCAGTGTTTAGGAGAGTTATAAATAGTTTAAAGACTTAAGAGACATTGTGAACACATACTTAATCTGGAGTGCATTTGGGAGAGAGAAAATGCCAATTAGATAATTCAGTGACAGTTTATAGGGCTTAATTTATCCTTTGTAAATAATGTTTGTTATTATTAGCCTCTGTTGTAGATAGAACTCAGCTAAATCTTTTTGTTGGTAAAACAGTTCCTTATAGTGACATTTATACTGTCTTCTTTAACATCTTTCTTTTCTTTTCTTATTAGAAATCTTATGGTTTTACCAAAGGAAAAAAAAAAAAAAAGAAAAAAAAGGCACGTTGTCATTTCCAGGCCATGGTAAAAGAAAGTGAAGCAGGAAGGCGTTCCCCAGGGTCACGGAAAAGGCTGGGAACAAAATCCATGTCTGCTAGCTAGCTCCATATGGTGCTTTAAATGCTGTGGAAGGAATACCCTTTCATGGCACTTTCTATGGCATATGTTAAGGAAGTGGGCAAACAGTGTCAGTGGTTGCATTGCCCTGTGTATGGTCTGCGGCTTTGATAAGGTCCTGAACAGCGTGGGGGGAGGAAATGTGAAAAAGCACCGTGTGAATACACTACATTGTGAATTAAAAAAGAAAAGAAATCCCAAGCTTTCAGACTATTTTATCTGCTGCAGGGAGAGGTCAGCCCCTTACTCAGCACTGGTGAAAAGATATCCTTAAAGAGGTAACACAATTTGGTGAAGAGCTGTTAACACTGTTTCTACACTGCACAACTTGTTTTTTTCCAGCCAGACGCTCTGGTCACCAGTCAGTGCTCCTCAGGAATGTGTTTGGAGGCAAGCTTCAGGGAAAGCTGCATTCGGGTTCCAGATTGATGAGGTAAAGCACCAGACCTTAGCATTTCCTTAGTCCATCACAATGGCGCCTGCAACACCTCAGTTCACCACTGTGCTGGCAGATGTATAAAACAAAGTTGGAGGTTAATTTATTGGTAGTGGAGGAAAGAGATCTCTGCTCCTTCATCTGCAGTATTCTATGAATTATATGCTTATGCAAGGTGAAATGCTGAATTTTTCTATGCACCGTAATTTACGGTGCATTTGCTACTAACAGACAAGGAAGATTTGCCAATTTTCAGTCGTACACCTTATATATACAAGCTGGGAATAAATATTTTTTGGCTTCTGTGGCAAGGTTCAAATTTATCTGAAAATGAAAGATAATGTTATGCAGCACCCATATGTGTATCCTTTTGGAGAAAAAAAAAAAAGAGGTTTATCTTTCTTGTCACAATAAATAAATGGTCTGCCATCAGAAGTAGAGTTGTTTCTAATAAACAAACAAACAAATCCTGGCAGTAAAATTTAAAAAATCCTGCCTCTGCCATCCTGTTGAGACAAATGGTGAGTGTGTGGAAGTGAGAGCCAGTGCAGGGAACACACCAGTGCCCCCTCACAGATTTGCATCCATGTCACTGAGGGAGCATTCTGTGGTGGCCACCAGTGTTTTCCTAGGTGAAAGGGTAATTATTTGGCTGTTAGTTCTTAATTTATTAATATCAGCACCAAATGTTAGGGTAAAGGATTATTCCAAACAGAGGATTATTCTAGTGACAGATCAGCTGTGTGGAAGATGTAGTGATTTTACCGTTGATAAGAAAAGCTATTAGCGTAAAGACAAAGGTCAGTTTGGAATCTGAATGCTGTCGAGTGACATTTAAGGGAAAATGGAAAGTGAAATGAAGCTCTGTGCTGGTATAACCTGGTACAAGTGTAACTTTAGGTTGTCATTGCAGCTAATCATTTTGGCCATTTGAGTTTTATAAAAGAAACAGTCAAGAGCCTGATCCAATTTATGTCTAAATCAAAGAATTTCAGACTTTGAGAATTTGGATTGGACCTTGAAAGTCCTCAGACAAAAGCAGATTTTACTAAAGAAGATACCTTCAATCCTTTGTGGTGTTTATACTGTTTCTGTTTCTTCAGAAAGAGACTGATCAACCTTTTGTTGTTTTGTATTTTTTTTAGGGAGGGGGGTTGTGGTTTTTTTTGTTTTTAATGACCATATCTACTTTTGAATGTGAGATAGCAGATATTTGGCTTTAAAAACCAGCAATACAAACATCAGGTTTTTTTGTGACTGGAAATCCTTGAACCTATAATCATTTCCCTAACTTAGTATGGATGTTGTACATTCTGCAAGTAGCGCTCATGTGTTTCCATCAGATTTTCAAAACGATGAACTTCTTTTCATTAGGGGAATTTTGGGGAGAGGGTTTCAGCTGGAGTAGAGTTAATTTTCTTTGCAGTGGCTGCTGTGGGGCTGTGTTTGGATTTGTGCTGAGCACAGGGCTGATCACTTAGAGATGTTTTTGTTATTGCTGAGCAGGGCTTGCACCCAGCCAAAGCCTTCTCTGCTTTTTGGAAAGCCACCCTGGTGAGGGAGCTGGGGGTGCCTGGGAGGGGACACAGCCAGGCCAGGTGACCCCAACTGCCCAAAGGGAGATCCCAGACCATGGGACATCATGCTCAGTGTATAAAGTGGGGGAAGAATGAGGAAAAGAGGGACATTTGGAGTGATGGTGTTTGTCCTTTCCAAGTGACCATTACCTGTGATGGGGCCCTGCTCTCCTGGAGAAGGCTGAACTCCTGCCTGCCCTTGGGAAGCAGGGAATTAATTCCCTGTTTTACTTTAAAAAGAAAGCTTTTGCTTTCCCTATTAAACTGTCCATAGCTCAGCCCATGGGTTTTTGACCTTTTATTCTTCCCCTGAGCCCACTGGTGGGGAAGTGAACAAGGGGCTGCCTGGATCTTGGCTGCTGGCTGGGATTAAACCATGAGAGATGGAAAAGCTTAAAACACATATTTTTCTTTGATATAGTATGTCTGAAAAATCATATGGACCACTTCATTCAGGTGATATACCTCAAAAAGTTGCTGGGAAACCAAAAGCTTTTAATATTGTGCTAAACTTAAACATGAAGCACACAAGATTGTATTACGGCTTGTCTAGGAAGACAGCAAGTTCAATGTGTTCTTCTTGACTTTTAAAATCCAAGATTACTCCTGAAGTACCCTTCCCATTGGCCTGCTCACCAAAGCTGCTGATGCAGCTTTTTTTCTAATGAAAAGAAAACTGTGTTATATGAGCTGACTTGGACTTTACAGATAAAGAAAAAATTGAAAACTGGGTTTGCATTTAGTGAAGTGTCTGGAGCATAATTTGCAGGTTACTTTGCAGGTATGGTGGACAGCTGTGTGCAATGTGGCATTCACACCTTGCACGTAGAAAACACAGCTCCTAAAATCCTTTGGTACATGGACAAACAGCAAGAGCTTGTTTGGGTTTTCTTTTATGAAATGTTTTTGAACTGCAACATCTATAAAATTCACTGAGTGAGCACAGAGAGAATTGCTCATCCATTTAAATTCCTGAGCTCAGTTTACCTTTCCATCAGATGAAATCAGGAATCACTTGGCTAAGACTGAACATCCAAAGTGGAATAAACAAAGCTTTCAAAAATCTAGAATCGAAGGGACAGTCTCGTGTTTGGAGTAAAGTTATTTACTAGGTTATTCACCTCAAGAATGGTTCAATTTGCTGCTGTTGCTTGTTTTTGTCTTCTGAGGCCTGACCATAAGCTCAAATCACAACCCTTGCTGGTAGCTGGCATGAAGGAATTTATTTACCATGTTGCATTAACCTGACAACAGCAAACTCGTATTCAGTTTTTCTTGAGATATTTGCCTTATTGCGTGGGGCGAGCTCAGGAATCTCGCCTTCACATACTGTGGCTTTTTCAGTTTAGTGACAGATTTATAATAATAAACTCGAGAGCCTGTATGGCAGATAGTGGAAGTGAAAGATAGATGAAAAACAGTATTTGATTTTAAAACCGTGGAATCACTTCCTCGTCCAATGAAGGATGTAATGAAAAACACAAAGAAGCTGCTGCCCATCCCTGTCTCCTCAAGGCCTGGGGAAGGGAATCGAAGGGGCTCTGCCCTCTTGTGAACAGTTAGAGAGGAGTGCCAGGGCACGGGGTGGTCGTGCACAGAGCCCACGGAAGAAGGGGCAGGGACAGCTCGGAGGACAGGGATCAGCTGTTTGGGAGGAGGGCAGCACACAGCCAGGAATGCTGGAGTCAGCTCTGGAGCCTAAACACAGCTCAGTAGGTGCAACTAGAGCACTCCTAAAGTTACCTCTCTGTCATGAGTTCAATGGTTTTCTTTACAATAGCTCTTCCTAAGGCCTTCTTAGGAAACTGGGGCTGGATTGTAAGTGTGGTTTTTAGATGACCTACATTTCATGATTGTAAAGAGTTTTTTCCTAAAACATCCAAATTCTGTGTAGTAGGGTAGGAAAGTTTTCGTTTTTCTGCTGAAGTTCCATTCTGCAGAAGTTGAATTGAATGAAAAAAGGTGATTAGTTTGTGAGGTACTGTCTTTCCTGTAGACAATTTTTATTCTCTTTTCCTCTTCATTTGTTCAATTGTATAAAATTTTTACAATGTCATGCTGTTTGGGGATTTTAAAAAAATTACATTATTTCAATTCCAAAATGTCCAGTAAGTGCTCAGCATGTCTCAGTCCTCGAGGTTTGGTCATGCTTAGCCATTTGCTAACTGCCAATGAAAAACTACAGGGGGTTGGCAAGGTTATTGACAATGCCTTTTGCACAGTAAAAATAAACTGGGCATTGCCCTTCCTTCTGTCTGATTGGAAAAATCACCTGTGAATTTACATGAATCAACAAACCAGCTGCTGTCAAATTGGAGCTCAACCCACAGCCTCACTCCCCTGAAATGCTCCTGATATTCCTAAAACAGCTGGATAAACATGAGGTAGGTGATAGCTTGAGAGGGTAAAGGGAATAGGATGTAATGCATGTGATGAGACAATTCCATAACTTTCTGTTGCAGTTATTCTAAATTACTATATGGAAAAAAAGGAGTATTTGACTTATATTTTGCTTTGCTAAATGCAGTTAAAGAGAAAATAATGGCAGTCTGATACCACGTGGGCAGGAAGTCCAAAAGGTCACCTTGATTACTGGTAGGATAAACAATTCAAAACAGAAGCACAGCTGAGGAAGGGATAAGTTGGGAATTCTGCATTTACCTGCTTTAAGTGCTGGAAGGAATAGTAATTTATTTATTATGTGAGGCTGATGCACATTGATTCAGGAGTTCCACAGAAGGGATGCTGCCTTCAGGAATGCTTCACTTTGGCACAGCTGAAAGCCTCTCCAGGAGCACTGCTGACACGTGCTTGACCACTGAGTCTCCCTGTAAGAAGTTATTTTTTCATCCAGTGGCATAAGTCAACTGTATGGACAGAATTTAATGGTCAGAAATCACTTTTGTGAGGCTGAAAGCAAATACCAGAGCAGTTACAAAGGCTTGTTTTAAAACCTTGCACTCCACAAAGGATTTTTGTTTTGAATGTAACAACTGCAGTTTCTTTGAAGGCTATTCTTTGATCGTAGTGCTAATTTGTGATCATAACACTCTATTCCCAGGAAACAAAATAAAGAGATGATGTTCCCACAGAACAGGGTATAATGCTTGAAAAGATATTCCTTTCAGGTAAGCAGAAATTATTCAGATTGAGTCAAATGAGGGAAAAGAATAACAGGAACCTGTACAAAAACACTACAGATGCCGAGCCATTATTCTGTTCACTCAGCCTGATGCATTTGTTCTTTGCGAATTATTTTGAATGCATCAATGAGCATAAATAAACCACATTTTAACTGAAATTTCAATTATCAGCCTAGAAAAATGTATCAGAGGTGCTGCATTGCTAATGCTTATAGCACAAAGGTATGTTTAAAGAGTGGGAAATTCAGTTCTTGACTAGGGTGCAGTCATATATATTTGGATTTTCAAACACCAGTGGGACCCTTCTGTTCAAGTGGCTTGACCTGTGTTACTTAGAACAGGGGTTTTTGATTAATAAATCATTATGGAGCTTGTAAATCCTGCTTGAGCTATAGCAGTTCTAGTTGCAAAAAAGGTATTTTTCTGAAAGAAACATTTCTGTTGCTGAAGAATCTTGAGTATATGGCCAATGATTAATCACTCCTGCTGTTATTCTTCTCTTTTAGTCAGAGTTTTCCTAGCTTTGGCTTTTGGAGATTGCATCCTGGTTAGGTCTTTTGTTTCTGGATTAAAGATCCATAGCTTATTAGAAGTTTTTTCCTTGTGCAAATATCTGCTAATCTCTGATGAATTCTCTTCCTTGCCTCCAGCTGAAACCTCCATTGCTTAGAGCATTTCCTTATGGGCAGGAGTCATCTTTCCCACAGTGGGCAACTTATTGTGAGCTTCTTCTGGGCTTTTATTAGTTAAATATCTCTTAAAGGAGCACTGTACAAGGTGTAGCTTCAGTGCTTTATGTTGATTCTCTTTCATCACTGTGTGTCCTCAGGATTCTTGCTGTTTGTATAAAGCGAGTTTTGCTCTAGGAATTTATGTTTTGGCTTTTGCTAATCATTACCTCCAAATAATGTAATTATTTGTGAGACTTTTAGACTGTAGATGAGGTTGCCACCTTAAAAGTAATCTGCATCTTAGGTACTAACTTGTATTTGATAATATTAGCATTCAAGTGGATTAGTTTGCTTGTGTAACTGATATGGCCCAAGTCAATGACTTCTGTTACATTGATATTAAATATATTGCTACCAGTGATATTGAATCTACCCGTTTTCTTCCAGTCATTGATAAAAATAGCAGCAATGGCCCAAAGTGTCTGAGACTACTAAAAATATCTATCTTAAATAATTCCACATTAACATATTGTTTTGTGATCTCTCTTCACTGGTTTTTAGCCTTTGTGGTGAACCTCATTAATTTTTGTATAGTGAAAAATATCACTTTGGAAATGCCATGCTTTAAAGAAAATACCATGCACTCACATTTGTTACAGACTATGATTAGTGTCAGCCCTGTTACCTTATCAGTTGGCTTTGCAGTATATATTTTAATAAGTGTGCCAAGCTCTGCTTTCCACATAACTGCGTTGGTTATTTATAATTATCCTGCTGTGCTTTAATCCTCTATGCATAGACTACTTTGTCATGATTTAACTTTGCACTGATGTTATTCTGACTAACCTGTGATGCCCTAGAGTGGCTACCTGAAGCAGAGGGTGGACAAGATTAAGAGAATAAATTTATTTGGGTATTTGTTGAAGGCCTTCAATAGGTACACCTTGTGTAGACAAAAGCCTCTGAGGGGCTACACCCAAGATGGATGATGGTCATGAATTTTTCATACAGTTATAAGTTTTCTCAATTTACATAACAGGGGTTAATCTTCCAATAACAATTTCAGATAATGAAGTCATTTTCTCCAAATTTGCCCCCCCAATTCCCTGTTGTTTACATCTCTAGGGGCCAGAGATGTCCTTGAGTTTCAGGCCTAGAGAGGAATTGTTTTGTCTGAATAAAATGGGAGAACAGTAGCCAACAGGCCATGGAGTTATAGTTAGACACTAAAGCAGTACAGGATCAGAAAAATATAAAAGCTAAATCCTAAGGCATCACCTTTAGTTAATTGGATCATTTACCATTCACTCTTCTAAGGTTCACGTGTTGCCTAGTGAGTGGTAGTGTAGAAAACACTTCCCCTTCATGATAAGGCAGTAATTTAATTTCCCTCCACTACATCTGTGATTGTGGGAACCTAAAGGTTGTAAAGCAAAACAAGAGCAAGGAAATACAAAACCAAACCAGAGCCAAAGGATTGAGCCAAGCAAAGCTACATCTGTCTCAGTAAACGTGGTGGCTGCAATTCCCTTCAAAAGGCTCATCTGAACGAAATGTTAATACAGACACTGATGTATGATGGTGTTTGGCTGTGCATCTTGGCTTCTCTGCTGTATGAAATAGGGTTGAGTCTGTGTGCTGGTAACTCTGTGTGCTGGTCTCTGAACGCAGGCAGTGACCCACATTGGGAGAACAGGCTCCTGGCATGCATTAAATGTCCTCACAGATACATTGGGATGGTGCATTCAGAAGGAAGGGAGTTGTTTCAGAAGCAAGGTACCAGTTCACATTTCTGCTGTGCTGTGTGAGAGGCATTGTGTAACCAAATATACCAAGTGGGTTTGGAACCCTCTGAATTCTCCATGTAAAAAAAAAATTATTTATTCTGTGATTTACAGTCAAGTTCAAATGTTCTGAGAATAGATTTTAGCTTGAAATATCTCTCTTCTAATTCTTTCACTGGATGAGAGTAGTCATGGCATGTTTTGCAGTCCCATACCAAAACAAATTTTCTTATGGAAGTTGAGGTACATCTTGAATACTTCATGAGCTGATTATTTATTTATGGCAGTTATGGTTTCTTTAAAAATGGCACTACCTGCTGGGCAGCACAACTATGCTTTTAACAGTTTTTATCAGGTTGTTAAAATTACACAGATGATGAATATTTCAGTAGTGAGAAAGAGCAAGGCATTTAACAAACTACATTGGTTGAAGAATCTTATGCTGCTAAAATGGCAATGCTTGTTAATTTGTGTAAATAACTAAAACTGCCAATTAAGAAGGGGAAATTAAAGTTTCGCAAAGCAATTTCTGCAAGTCAGAAAGGTGACTTTTTTGAAAAGCCAAATCAGTGTTAAGAGATCATTTCAGTCTGCACTGGACATAGCAAAATGAATGCTTCAAAGGAGCAGATCTAACCAGAGGGAAAACTAAATACCTTAATGATATTTAAGTTATTCTTCCCTCCAACCCAAATCAATGATGTGATTAATGTACACAGGTAAAAATGATGAGTTATAGGCATGGATAACCTATTTGTTATTCATTGGAAATGATTGGATTTGTGAGTATTGGTTTTAATTAAAACAGGAATTTTTTTTCATGGATTGGCTTGGTGCAGTTTTAAGGATTTCCACTTGGTGGAGCCTTATGATTGAATTTTTAATATATAAAATTCTAAATATTTGTGATTAAGACTTAATAACTTCTCCACTGTAATGGAAAAAAATTAAACTTTAGAAAATGAAATGAAGAGTAAATGTTAGGTATTTATTGTTCCTTTTCACTTGGATCTTGGATCAAACAATGATGATTTTACAAGGTATCATTAAGCTACCTGAGACATCATTTAATACAATTAATTTTAATAATTTGAAAACAGGGTGGCATAATAGCTCTAATAAGTACTGATATGCATATTCTATTCACAAGTTAATGCTTCCCCTCTGTAAATATGTGTATTGGTATACATATATATATTTAAAAAACCCCTCCAACACTCTTAGTTAAACCAGTGAAATAATGTAAAATTATTTTTTATTCTTACTGCATAGGGGTTTACTGGTTTATTAAACTCTGAAGGGTCCTAAAGAATTTTAGAAATTACTTTGTCAGAATAAGATGCCCAAAAAGATAGAAGACTTCACACTAGAATATAAGGAGGGACAATGTGTAAGGTTTCTATCCCTAGAAGGACTCAAAAAAAGAATGGACAGAGGACTGGACTAAGCCCTTTGGAGACCCCTTTAAACCTGAATTATTCTTTGATTCTGTAAAGAAAACTTCCACCTGTGAATTGTGATAACAGACACACGGCCATTCACTTGATGGCCTCAGTTTTTGGGGTGATTGATTTGTTAAGTGGAATATTTTGGAACAAGTTGCATTTTGATAGCACTGAGGAAGAACGGGTAATTCAGTTTATAAACGAGGAGAGGGCTGTCTCCTGGGAGCAATTAATGTGCAATATGTGATAGCATTGCTTTACCCATCATCAAAATATATCTGCATAAAATGTAGTAACATTTCAACAGCCATGGCAGGTAATGAACAAGGTGCTCCTCACAACCTACGTGAGAATTGCTGTGAGAGATTTCAGTTCCCCCTTATGTATATTACAGATAATTTGAAGAGGATGTTACTGCTTACATCTATCCACCCCAGGCTTCTCATGAATTTTTCCCAATTTCTGAGAGGTACTTCCACTTCTTGTGTTACTGATTCCACCTACTCTCTCATTCCCTAGACTTCTGAGTTGTTATCTTGTCTTCTCAGAATTTATTACTATTTTTCTCAGATACTGTTTTGGATTATTTTTAGTATTTGCAGTCTAAGTTTAAAAAAAAATTACTTTTTTCACTGTGACTTTCCAGCAAAAGGACAAAGGAAAATTTAGTGCTTTGCAATACTTAGGTATAAATCTGACAAGATACTCTCTTTGTTTTCCTTTGCCGTGTTTGTCTCTAAGGTGGTCAGAATTTATATGTATATATCCAAGAATTTAAATTAAAAACCCAAACAAACAAGCAATACCACCATCTCCCAAACAAACACCCCTCATAAAACCCCAACCAACCAAAAAAAAAATGAACAGAAATCAACAAGCTTGGGTTGTTCTCGTCTTAATCTTTCAAAATTAATGATTACTGTTTCCAAATATTCTTGGCTTTAAAATCTGAAGTAATATAACACACGCAGACACAGAATGACCAGATTGGAAGAGACCTCCAAGATCATAGAGCCCCAGCACCTCAACCAAACCATGGCACCAAGTGCTACATCCACTTTTTTTTAAACACATCCAGGTATGATTTCTCCTCCACCTCCCCAGGCAAATAATTCCAGCACTTTGTTATTCTTTCCATGGAAACCTTTTTTCTAATATACAACCTCTATTTTCCTTGAAACTGTGTCCTCTTATTCTGTCAGTGTTGCCTGATGAAAGAGACTGACCCCCACCTGACCACAACCACCTTTCAGGAATTGTAGAGAGTGAAGAGGTCACCTCTGAGTCTCCTTTTCTCCACCTCTCCCAGCCATTCCTCACAGGGTTTGTGTTCTCAGCCTCTCTCCAGCCT
>VZTB01018183.1:872249-908001 GCA_013397245.1 Thryothorus ludovicianus
CCCTACCCCTCCCCGCCCCAGTTCCAGCAGCTGGGATAGAACACACACTGCTGGGGACAGCTGGCACTGCAACCCAAGACAGAATGGAACCAAGCAAAGCCAAGAGAAAAGCAGCTCCTGCTGGCTGGGGCAGTGCTCCCACAATTGGACTGGCTGGGGAGAAAATTCAGCTGGGGAGGAAACTGGGCTGGAACCCCTGGGCTCTGGGGCAGCTGCGCTCTGCTGAGCCCTGCCAGGGACCACAGCACTGCCCGGAGCTTCCCGAGCCTCCAGGTGCCTGCAGAGCAAAGCACACCAAGCTCCTGCACTGCATTCCCCCACACCAGCCAGACTGGCATGCTTTTTTGTGGCTTTTCTTTTTTTTTTTCTTTTTTCTTTTTTTTTTTTAATGCAAAAAATGTTCCTACTGAATCTTTAATGTTTCTCCTGCCTACCAACTTTACCAGTCCAGGATGCAGGAAAAAAAGTGTGAGCGGAATAGGTGACAAAGGGGATCCTGAGGGAAGATATTTAGAGGAATAAATAGCTTTTATTCTTTCTGTTTATGAAATATACATCTATAGGACAGTCATGGGTACATTTATATGGTGCTATGTATTTCTATATATAAGCATGTAGTTTAAGATACAGATAAATAATTTATCAATGTTGTAATTAAAAGCCATTGCTAGGGTGATCTGTGGGAGATAGAAGCACCTTTCTGGTCTTTCTCTGCTCTCCTCATGCTTCTGAACTGCTTTGAAAATACACAAGTGTGATTCTTCCCCAGGCGTTGTTGGCATGGCTGAAGTACAGGCAGTTTTGCATGAATAGGGATTGGTTTGTCCTAAATTTCTAATATTTTAGTGGTGTAGGTTGACTTCAATCACTTCCATGGCTGACCCTTTTTTCTCCTCACCAAAAAGTCAATTAAGCCAAACTCAGGAAAATTAGAAATAATCACAGGTATTGAGTAATGTCCAAGGGACAAAAATCTACTATTTCTCAAGGTATCATACCAGTTAGCTTCCCAATGACTTTTGAAATCTTCTTTAGCAGCTGACCTGTGAACTGAGAACAACTGAAGAAAGGTGTTTAAAAAGAGATGTTTCCTTACAGCTGAGCTGTTTTTCATGCTGGTATTGAACCACTGGTATTACTCCTTATGAAAGCAGAGTAGAATCCCCATGTTCTGGAGTTTCACTTTCTTTGATGCCCTAAGGCATGATCCAGCTCAATTTACTGGCTGAGACAGAGGAAAAAGAGTTCAACAGACATGGAGCCATGGTCAGAGAAGTCACCACGCACAGATTGTTTTGAATATCTCCTTAACACACTGTGAGCAGTCTCCCAGTGAAGGTGGCTGGGGAACTCCTGCCTCCTGCTGACTTTCCTGACTCCAAATTTGAGCCCTGAAAGAGTTTCAGGCAGCATTAATGTGGACTTTGCATCTGCTTTGTGGTGTGTATGTGCAATAGCTTCAGAAGCTACTGCCAGAACAGCTATTCCAGTTGCACCTAGATTCTGCTGGATGCAATATGCAGCATTTAAGTGGGATCTTGCAGAGGGAACTCACTAGATGAGATGTGCATCCTTGCTTTGTGCAGGCTTTTGTGCTGTCTGATATTTGGGACCTGGCCTCTCTCCTGAGATATGCATAACTTGGGCAATCATGAGGAAGTGGTTCTATGTGTGAATAGGGCAGTACTGCCCATCTTGAATGTTTTGGGTTTTTAATCAGAATCATTAGACTCATCTGAAATTATAAAAATATCACCACCTTCTGCTTTGGATTTAACTTTTCCTGTTGTGTAGGCTTTTGTTGTGTGTCTAAGATTCAAAGGTGGGTCCTGATTATCTATACACCTGTACTGGTCTTGGTCATTTTCTTCATAGTTGCTTCTTTGGGGCTGAATTTTGAATTTGTGTTGGAAATAGTTTTGATAATACGGGGGATTTTTTGTATTGCTGAGCAGAGTTTACACAAAGTCAGGGCCTTTTCTGCCTCTTACCCACCCCTTCAGAGAGGGGCAGGGGGAGCACAAGGAGTTAGGAGGGGGTACAGCCAGGACTGCTGACCCCAACCAACTCAGAGATATTCCAGACCTTGTGGCCTCATGCTCAGCATATGAAGTGGGGGCAAGGAAAAGGAAGTGTGTGTGTGGGAAATTCAGAGTGATGGCATTTGTCTTCTCAAGTCACCCTTATGGGATGGAGCCCTGCTTTCCTGGGAATGGTTGAACTCCTGCTGGCCCCTGGGAAATGGCAAATGAGTTCTTTGTTTTAATTCCCTTGTGGGTGTGGATTTTGCTTTACCTATAAAATTGTGTTTATCTCAACCCACGAGTTTTCTCATTTGCTCTTTTAATTCTCTCTCCATCCCACTGAGAAGGGAGTTGGCAAGTGACTCTCTGAGGTTTGGTTGTCTGAAATAATACCACCATGACACCCTGTTTGAATATGAAGATGACACATCTGTCTTTGCCTCTGCTCCATGACTTACCCCCCTTCTTTTCCAAGACCCTTCCCCATTCCTTTTTGGGTTTTGGGGAGCTCTTTTTTGCAATTCCAACTTCTTTGTTGATGGGAGGGAGTTGGGGTGTGGCACTTTGGCTGTACTTGTGCCTTGTCAGTGCTGCTGCAGTTCTTGCTCAAATGACAGAGGGTGCAGCTGCTGCCTGCACTTGGGGTATTTGTTTTCATGTGGGAAACTGCTGTGCCAGGACCCTGTTGCCTACAGCTGCTGCCTCAAAAATCCACAGCCAGCCATAATCCTCTGTGAAATGCCGTGAAATTGGTGTCCCTGGCCAGGAATGGGGATGTTTCTGAGGAGCTGCAGTTCAGTGCCCTGCTGTTTGGTGCAAAGAGAAGCTGGGCACTGTGGTTCAGCATGGCAGGGCTTTGGGGCAGGGGGTACCAGCTTTAACAATGGCAATTCCAGGAGCTGGGCTTTAGCCTGCCTTTGAGAGAGCAGAGGGTGGGGTGCAGGGACTCAATAAAAGGACAAGCTTTTAATCTGGAAAGATAAATCTCAGGAAGTTGCTTGAGTTGATTCTGCAAAATGCTGCAGTGTAGTGGGATCACACCTGGAGTAGGTTATTAGGAATGATTTCCAAGCCTTAATCAGAGTCTGGGAGCAGAGCACCCATACCTGCAGACCTGGGAAAAGCCAAGCCCTGGTTTTGGTGGCCTGATATGTAATGCTAGCTCCAATTACCAAACCTAGAGGTGTGCTGTTGCCTTAACCCAGAGGCTGTGTTGGTCGCTCACTTATTTTGTTCATTGTAAATGAAGAATTACCATAGCAACCGTGTGGTGTGTGGTGCAGGATTTTGGTATTCTGAAGGTCGATTATTTAACTGTGATATGAAAACTTAAGAGTCTCTTTGCTCTTCAGATAATGGAGCAAAATGTCTGTAAATAAAATTACTACATTGTTTCTGTATTGTTTTCCTGCCCAGTGGTATCTTGACTTTAATTTCCTAGTTTGTTTCATGTGTACCTCTTTGCTTGTTTTACTGTTTATATGACTCTTAATCAGCTAGTTCAGAAAGGGGTCAGAATCTGGAATTTTTAATTGATGTTCTGTTGGTATCAGCTGCAGCTAATGAGCTCCAAAATATTTAATGAAAAATATGCAGCTGAAAGGTGGGATTGTTTACTAAGAATTGCAGAAATTAACAGAAGCCACATCATAAATCAAGTTTGCTTGGGTTTTTTCCCAGAAAATGACCAAATATTTTGCAGTTTAACTTTTTATCAAAAGCAGAACCTAAAGAAGTGAGCAAGAGCAATTTTATCTACATAATCTTTTCCAAATTCAGAAGTGTATTTGAAGGCTTCAAATCATTATTTATTATAACTTAATAATATAAATTACTGGTTCATGTATAATCTAAGATTAAAACATTTAAATACTTGTAGTAAGTTAACATAGAGAAAGTTGAAGGAGAAATTATCTGATGCTGACAAGCTATTAAAACCCTTCTGTGTGAGGTTTGTCTTGAAATATATATATTTTATTATTATTTTATTTTTTTTAGTCTTTTTATTTAAATTCAGTTGTACCTGAGCAGAGAATACAGTCTGGACACATTACAAATGTTTTTATTTTTAAATGCAAATTGCTTTCAGTTGGTTTCAATTCTGACGTTTGGCTCGCTCATTTGGTTGGAGGTTCCGTAAAATGTGTGAACATTTCAAACTTTTAACAGAGGAAGAGAACACGGAGGCTGGGCCTTTGCTAGAGGACAGAGCCTGGCAGCAGAGCTGGTGACAGGGAATGGAGTGTCACACCTAACTCCCAGTTTAGCACGGCTGCTTTCCAATGTCCCACGGAGTAAAGTTCTGCTCAAGTCAGAGCTAACCACTCAGCAGAAAAAAAAAAATAAAATTGGTCTGCATTTGAGATTTCTAGTCTAGATTTTTGTTTTTAAGTGAGAAATCTTGCCTGTAGAAAGCTTCTTCATTGCTTTGTTATCAAATCCAGAGGCTGCCCCATCTACACAGAGAGGAATGCCTATAAATAATAACAAATGAAGCACCTCTGAGGACAGGGAGAAGTATTACCTGATTCAGAGTTAAGAAAAGTCATAGGAGGACTAGTTTCTAATTCATGCTAATATAGTCAGTCTCTGAAAGAATTGGGAAATTTATAAATTTCTGCTTTAGCAAGAGTTTGCTCTTTCTCATTCATTTTTTTTTTCCCCTTTCTGCCTTTTCTTTCATACCTGTTTCATGTGCATACAGNAACATAAATATTTATAATAAAAGCACAAGTAGATAATAGCATTTTTTTAGGTATCAATTTTTTTAGGTATAAATTTGATACCACACTTAAAAAGAGTAAGTTTGAATCCCCAGGAGTAGTTGTTTTAAGATCTTTTTTGCATGCTGGTTATCTTTTTTTCTTTGTGCTGCAGTATCTGTGCATTTAATAACTGAACAAGTAAAACATCTCGTGTTTAAAAGGTAGCATTTTTAACACCACTAATGCTTACCCAGCAGAACTGCAAGACATTTGGATACGTAGGAATTCGAGTTAATGATGTAGAAATTGTATATATGCACTGCCTGGAAATCAGGCTAAATGGCATTGGGTCAGTTTTTGCACGGGAAGAAAAGTAGTTTATTTTACAGATTTTGAGGCACTTTGTTAACTGTAACAAGTGTAGCTTAGAAAGCATTTCTAAATAATAAAAGTATTTTTCCTGCTACTAATGGAGAATTTTGTTGTGTGCTTGGGGACTGCTTTAAAATGTTCCACCAAGGTCTACATATAATTTGTTCTTCGTATGTCATTTTTTGGTGTTAAGTGAGAAGTTTTATTAGGATAAACATAAACTAGAAGAGCTGGTACATGAACTGTTGGTGCTGTAAAAGTCATATTGCTAATTGTATTTGATACATTACTCTTACCTAGAATATTGAATGCATTACTAAAATAAGAATCTGACTTGCTGGGTCTTTGCTAGGTGTATTCTTTTTCTGCTTTCCTTGATCAAGTTTTAGTCAGATAAATTTTAATTTCCAAGGCTTTTTAATCCCAGATATCAACAATAAAATTTTTTTACTTCAGCTTTTTGCTGTTATTTAATGAAATGTAGATCTGGTGTATTAATGGCAGAACAAATTAATTATTTTCTATCAATGATCAATTTTCTTGCTTTCCTTTTATGTGTTTTGGACAAAGTATTGGAATTTGTCTCCTACAGCTAATGCAAGATGGTTTGTTATGATAAGAAAATGCAGAAATAGGATATGAGTTTTCCTTAGAAACTATAACATCTTGAATTGCAAGGCTGCTCAAATATGTATTATGACATTACTTTATTGATGTGTTCCAGCCTTCATATGGAGTTTAGACTTTGTCTTTATTCAGTCCAGAATTTACTCACATGTACAATTGTTCCAGGAATAGTGATCTTCCTGGCATTAGACGTGTGTAGGGAGAACGAGTACATGTCTCGGGAAGAGGGGTTTATTTGGTTTCATTTTTGTCTTGTTACTAAATACAAGAGAGATTTTTCATTCTCCTCTGGTGGATTTCATGACCTCACACTATGTCAGTCTGGAATGAAATTAACTCACAGGGTGGTAAAACTGGAGAATATTGTTGTACTGGGTGTTACAGATGCTCAGATGAGGGAGCTATTGGCCTAGAGACGCACTGGAACTCGAGAAAGCTTGGAAAAATGTTATATTTAGAGACTACTCTGCTTATATGTCATTTTCTGCATTTATCTGACCTTTTGCTCATTCTTTATTACTAGGGCAATTTACATAAAATAGGATCTATGCCATTTATGAGTTCATGTGCTCCTGCTGCTTATTCTTCCCTTGAAGTTCTAATCCTTTGTGGCATTTCACCCCAAAGCACTTTACAGTAATTGCTAATTGATATAAAAGGATCATTTCATCCACCCCTGACATGTAGCACCTCGGTAGTGAAACTCAGAAGCTGTTTAACAGTGAGCAGTAGGACTACATAACGTTTTTAGGAGGGGAAAAAAATAGCCCATCAACCTGAAAGTGGACAGCTTACTTACATAGTCAGGAATTAGCTGCAATATCCATTTCAGCACTGCATTAGGACGTCAGGGTTCACATTCCTGGGCTCCAGAAAAGAGACCCTTGGTCACAAGAAGAGGACAGAATGGCTACATTACGTTTTGTTCAGAAACCAGCACCCCTGGAAATTTGTTGCTTTTGGAATTGAGTGTATTTTCCCATAGCTTGTGAATGGGATCAGCAGAGGCGTAGAGGAGAGGCTTTTGCTTTACAGGATCACAGAGTACTGTGGCTTTAGGGGTCACTCTGAGGCTTCTCAGCTCTACAGTTGCTGCCTTGGCGTGTAAACAGGGGCGTTGTGGAGTTAAGTGAAGGATTGCCTGCCAAGAAAGGCTGTTTGACACAAGCCTGGGCTGGGAATGGCAGCCACAAAGGGGAGTAAGCTCCAGGAAAAGTCCTCCCCGAGACTTTTGGAAAGTGTGCTTTCCAAAACTCAGCCCTGGAGTATGGTAACCTTCATGGCTGCACAGGAGCTGCACCCGTCCAGGAGGTACAAAGGTGATTTTTAATTTATTGAAATAGGCCATGAAGAGAGATTACACAGAACGAGCCTGGCACGCTATCAGAAGACCTGCTTGAAAAACAGGAGAAAACAGCCATGGCAAGAGCAGCAGAGTTAGGGCATGGATTAATAACTGAGGGTGGTGTAGGTGCTGCTACCTAAAATAGGGAGATAGCTGTGTTTCATGGTGTACCCCCTGGCTGCTCTCATGGCTGCATGACAGGCTTGATAGCACATTTGCCCCACTTGTTGGATTCAGTATTATTTATGCCTATATTACCTATGTACTCCTGAGTGATTTCATTAATTTGCTGTATAACTATGTAGCAGTCAGTGGCATTTAATTTATTTTACTGATTTATGTCTACCATTTAAAAAAGAAAGCCTGTACAAAGCTTTGAGTGACATGATGGTAATTAAATTTTAAATAACTATAAATTAAAATATAACTGCAAGTTAAAGTTAACTATCAGTTAAAAATAAACTTCACAAGCCAGCAGTCTTTGCTGTTCAGAGAGGTGGTAATTTATCAGCAGTCAATCTGCAGAAGCTGATTGGGTCTCAAATTGTACTTGAAACCTATCAAACTGGGTGACTTTAAAAGGTTTCTGCTTCTTACAACTTTCATATCTTCTTGGTCTGATATTACCAGGGTTCTAGGTGTATTTGGGATGCCCAGTTCCTAAATGTCTCTTAAACACACTCCAAAAAGTGTAGAAGTGGTAGTCAAACATGAGGAGAAAACCCTTTCCTCCAGCTGAGTTAATAGGTATTTATAATTAATATATTAAATTCTTCCAGTAAATGACTCCTGCATATTCTAGCACATTTGTCACACACTCACAGTGTTTATAATCTTGAAAATTCTTGTTAAAGCAGAAGTCAGTTGTAGCCATTACTTTTAAAAGTGAAAATCTTATCCTGTGGTTGGAACCAACATTATGTGAGCCTGCTAGAAAAACTTTGATCAAGAAATACTGTTTTCTGAGGAAGCTGAAGAAAGCATGAGAACTTTTTTGTATTTTATGAGGGCCTAAGAATAAAGTGAAGGCTTCTTGACCTTTAAGTGAAGTTTGACTATTAAATTATTAGGATTTTTTCGAGGTACTCCTAAATTCTTCCATCCCAAATCTCAGAGAGGAACGCTTCCAGGGAGAAAAACATTGCAATTGCATTAGAAGAGATGTAATGTCAAGAATGGCCAGATATGGAAAATATCAGCCTACATCTATACTTTTTTTTTTCAGGGACTTCAGGATTTCTTTGCCTGATTTTTTGCCTATTGGGGATGTACATTGTGGTATTTTTTCAGTTCATCTTATACAGCACAGCAGGACCTACACAATTAAATTCAGTGTCCTGGTGTGGTCAGGAAGGCAGGGCCTCGAGGAAAGAGTCAGCAGTTGAATCAAAGTGGATCTATCCAGCAGCTAAAATCAGGAAAATGCTCTGGTTTAAAGGGAAAGGAGAAACATAGAGTAAATAGTAAAAACACTTCATTGTTTGTGGCACTTCCACAAAGGGGAAAGCTTAGTGTTCAGAAAACATCAGACTGTAGAAAATGAAGCTTAGTTTATGAAGGTCAGTTGTTACTTCTTCCTGGTTTGTTTGTTGTAAAAATTTAGGGAGTTACTGCCTGATAATACCAGTATATTATTGAATATATTCAAGGTTTGTATAGCTTTGTTGCATAAAACAACAGCTTTTTTCTCTGGAATGAATGTGTTTTGAGCTGAAGGTGGGAAGATAGATGGTATATGGGTGATGGTGACGTGAGTGCCAAACAATAAATCTGGAGAGCTAAGAGTGACTTTTTTTAAGCTAACTTGACTCATCTGTCCCAGTCACTTGTCAAATTAGAGGAATCCACTTTTTAGTTTTCATCCAACATTTAGAAACTATCCAACTAATTTTTTCTTGCTCAATAAACAATTTAATGGTCACCCAGTAATGACACGTAAATATTTCAAATGGGAAAACTTAAGTTTTGTGGAATGGTAATATTGTTTTATTGTGAGTTTGAGTAAAGTGGTGTGGATCACACAGTACCGTTTGCAAAGATTAGTTTTTGGCATGAAACACTTAGGTTATGCAATATGAAATTAATTTTGAGCAGTGTGAAACATTGCTGCTTTTTACCTGATTGTTTACCTGATGTTGTATTATTTATAAATAATAAGAGTGATGATATTTGTTTTGTTGCAGAAAGCATTATTCTGTTTTTCTTTTCATTTTAGCTTCTACACGCCCCTCTACCCTTGTTTTTCTAAAGCAACAATATTTACATTGAGTTTCAGGTTTCTGTTTGGCCAAAAATCCTGTGGGAAAGCTGTGGAGTCCTTCAAGCCTCCAGCCTTCAGAAAATCATCGTCCAAAAGGAAAGGAACTCAGATGAGACAGGCAGGAATTTGATGAAGAGGTTGCTGGTGGGTCTTCCTCCATTAGAAAATATTCATTTCAGTTCCTTGTGTGACTGAACACTACCATAAATATGAATATAAAAATATGTTCATAAAAATATGAACATGTTCATATTTTGGAGGTTTACACGAAATGCCATAGATGTCTCAATTTCTTCTGAAGAGTTGGATGTTCCTGAATCACAAGAGCAGCCACTCATCACTCATCCTGGATCTGATGGGGAAAACCCAAGTTTTCCCTCTTAAAAAGAAATGAGTGAGGAGAATGGAGTGTGGCTGAGTGCAGAGCTGGGCACACCTCACTGCAGCACAGGGTAAGCTGAGGCATGTTGATTTAAAGTCTGTAATAACCACCTGGTTGGCTACTTAGAAATCCATTGGCAGTTCTGCTGCTTCTGCAGAATTTCTTCTGGTCCAGCTATAGTCTTAAATAACTGATGGAGTCCTTGCAAGCATGAACTGTAACAAAGAAACCTTGACCTATTGAAAAATGTTTGTAATGAACTCATTTTTAAGCATCAGTTTGTCTACATAAAATTACAGCTTTTTTTATCAGTAATAGGTTGTGATGGTGCTCTCTGAGTTCTTAAGTATATGTGGAATATTATGACTTTTCACTGGCTTCAAAAATTGTACAAAATCAGTATGAACCTGAGATGGTCCAGACAGAAATTCTTTTGCACTAGCTTCAGGCTCTTTGCTTAATGTTACCTCACACCAAATATTGTGGGGTAAGTTACTCAACAGAACAGCAAAAGAAGGTTTTTCTGGTGGCTTTTAGACCTTCTGTTTACATTTTCTGCTGTTATACACATGTATAATATACATCCCCTACACATATGAAGGATGTTTCCTCCTTCCATTGCATGACTGACTCACTGAGGCGTGGATGTTACTTTTTTCTTTCAGCATCAGTGGCATGCAACAATTGGCTGCAGTTAGTGACACCTCAACCTTTTTAAACTTCTTTTAGATGCTTCAGTAAAATTTAGCCTTAGCTGAAGAGCAGCTGGATTGCCAAATGTTTGAGGTGCTTCACTGCTGGAGTTAGATTCAGATGTCGTGTTCAGGCCCAAAATGTGGGGCATTATTTTCTTGGCATCATGATGAAAAATTTTTTCATATTTTATAGGTTTAATTGAAGGACTGCTGGAAGTATGAACTGCTTGAATGATCTTCAGATAGAGGATGAATTAAAATAATACCACAGAATCATATTTGTCTATCAAAAATGCTGCATGGGTTCTTTTTCTGGTTGTGACACAACAGAATTTGGAAATCTTGTATTGTCATTTGGGCACTTGTCATCATAAAAGTCACAAGTGAGGCTGCTTTCCCACACAATAGTTTCTTGGAACATGTACTTTCTGAAGCTTCTTCTACAGTTTTTCATCACTTAGCATCATTGATATAATTCAGGTACACCAATGGTAGAAATCAGTTTGTGGTAGAGGTTTAGCACTCAATATATTAATAGACCATGGAACAGAAAACCCAGTTATGTAAAAATTCACTGAGTGACATCAAAAGTCAGTAATAGGGAATGTCAGCCTGTCAGATTGCATAATTAGAATGAGCTCATCCTTATTAAATGTACTTGAGCTCTACAAATGATGATCCATCTCCCAGGTGGTGCAATGCCCATTCACTGGACCCCAAGAAAAGTTTTCCTTGATATCTGTTCTAGAAATTAACTGCCAATGACTATTTGCAGAAACTCCAGGTTATTTATTCACTTCTAGTTGCAGCCTCTGTGTGGAGCTTTTGGAACATGGGATTGATTTTTCTTCTCTTTCCCACCTTTTCTTTCCTCCCTTTATTGGTAAGCTGGAGTGAAACTGAGTCTAAAAGGAAGTGGGGTCAACAACCTCCAGGAAAAGTAATGTTGCTTTCACTGGCTTCTTTCCTCACACTTGCTATGTGACTTTAAGGGGTAGTTAAGGTAATATATTCCCTTCTGAACATGTAATTAAGTGTCCACTGCTGCTTAGCAGATCTCCAAGTGACAGAGTTCCAAGTCAGCCTTAGATGCCTTGTTGCTTGAGCACGTCCTCAAAGGACCTTCTTCAGCCTTTAAAGGCTTTTAATTTTATCTAGTTTTCATTTGATTTTGGTAGAATAAGCAGCTGGGCTCCAGAACCCCACACAAAGTAATTTCATCAATTATGCCATTATTTCTGACCTCTGAAAAGTCCACTTGTCACTGGAAGATACACCTAAAGAATTTCTTGCTGATATTTTAAATAACAGTCAATATATATTTGTCATCTCGCCAAAGCATACCCATGGTGTTTGTCAGTTCTCATGTAGTAATTTGCAGTGTCTGGGTATTAGAAATGGTCCATTTTATTTTTTTTTTAAAGTGAAGAAATTAATTCTCTGTCTTTGATAGTGTGATGAGAGATCAGATCATTGCTTTCTTGAACTCATATCTCACTAACCTTTCATGCTGGTGGTACCTCCCTGCCCTGAGGATAGACAGAGCCTCCTTTCCTTGGCAAGATCTTCCATTAGCTCTTTTGTTTGGATTGGTGATTGACCTCAGATTAGCAGTGTTATGTGAGCCTGTGGAAAACACTCCTCAGATTTGCAGTGCTGTCCAAAAGAGTAATTAAATAAAAGATGCGCTCAGAGATGGTAATGAAAGGACCCCCTCTTCCTGTAGCATTGAGGAGAGGCAGCTCTCACCTTCCCTCCAGGTGATCTGCTCAAAATGAGATCAAAGGAGAAGAAAGGGCTGCTCCATTGTGTTCTGAAGTGCTGCAGGTTTTCTCCCTAACCTGACTCACGGATTTCTGCCTGTCTTTATTTAAGAGCATAATGACCCAAAGCCTGGGCAGTTGCTCTTCTTAGGATCTTTCTTATTGACTTTGGAATGGGAATAGCCATGGGGAATAGTATGCTGTGGGCTTTTTTAATCCATACACTAATACAGTAAATGATAAGCAGCAATAGCATTTCTTCACTTGACTGAGGTTTATCATTAAACTTGGATAAGGTTTTAGTAACAAATAAATGACATTTTAGTTAACTTGAAATCAAGTGTCGACTTGGAAACTGTGGAAATAAAGAAAAACACCTGAAAAGCCCACAAACACACAGACAAAGCCCAGCTATGCAACAAAACATAAAACCCCTAACATCATGGGTATACTGAAAGAAAAGGACTTTTCTCACTCTTCTGGAAGCTGCATTATTAATTCAACTTGCTATTGATTTGAGAAATGGTACAGGGGAGGCTAAGAGTCTTATCCCTTTACTTTTACAGATAACTTCTTGCTTGTGTATTACAATCCAAGAGGATAATATCTCCTTGTTAGTCTGTATAGCTCATTTTCACAGGAAAAATTCAATGCATGTTGGTGTAAGTTATCTGGTAGGCTTTAGACTTGCATGCTTACTTTATACAGAAAAATCAAATTAGCTTCACTTTGTTTAATTTTTCAGCATTTGCTACATCTTTCTAATAGTAACCCTACTTTTCTTGACATTTTAGTGTTTTGAGATTTGCAAAGGAAAGCAACTTGAAAAGGACTGTGCACTCCTGAATGTAATAGCATATTGAATTTTTGTTGGGGGGAAAAAACCTCAGGTCACACATAAATCTGTTAAAGAGATTTATGTCTTAATGTCTTATAAGCAGCTCGTGCAGGTTTTAGAGCATATCTGGTATATAGGTGACTGCTTTTCTGTGCTTACTTCAGTATTTTACATGCATATAACTTCAGAGGGGAATATGAATAATGTTATTGTGTGTCTTTAATGGCTGTCAGCTGAATTAGTCTTTCAATTAATAACATATCATTGAGAACGTGAAAATAAATTTAGGCAGATGTAGTCTGATTAACTCATATACCATTATGAGTATGTGGTAGGTTGTGAAAATTAGTACTGCTATGAAAGTAGGCAAAATTTGGATCAAGAAATCTGTCCTGGATATAACTGTATGATTCTCATTTAAAGAATATTGATTTTTATATTGCATTAAAATTAATTTCCTTTTCAGACATCTGAAAGGTCTGATGTCTGAAACCTCTGACTTTTTTTTTTTTTAAGTAAACCCTTAATGCTGGTTTGTTGATAGTTTTCAGGGAGACATTAACACAACCAAAAAATTATAAATCCCTCTCCATAAGGATCCTACCCCTCCCAAAAGAGAAGTCATGTGGTCACAATCAGAATTTTCCATCAAATAGAATTTTCCATCTTCCCCTTTTCCTTGCAGTGTTTAAAAACCCAATTTCATTTTGGGAAATGAAATATTTAAATCATTCAATGCATTTTTCATTTTCAGCTTTAGAGGATGATAAATAACAATTTACCAAAAATGTTATGGAGGGAGAAATGAGGCTTAAAAAAAAGAAGTTAATCATATCAAGGCAGCTCAGTATGATGAGAGAACAAATGACCAGCCTCCCTTTGGCAAACAAAACTGAATCATGGCAAGGAAACGAGGTTGCCAAGGCAGTGAAAAACAGAGCTGGAAACTTCCCTTCGAAGTCAAGTCACAAGTGGGGAGGCATTCAGAGGCGATGGGAAATCAGAGTCCATCTCTCCGCAGACGGGGCTGCAGCCTCCCAGCCTCTGGTGGCAGAGGAGCCTCTGCTGCCCTGTGCACAAAGCACACACTGTGCCCCCACTCCACAGGCTCCTCCAGCCACGCTGGGCTGTGTGAAATCTCCACTGCTTTGTGGCTCTAGGGAGCGTTTCCATTTCCTGGGGTATTAAAGCTGCCCCCGTGGAAGAGCGGCGCTTTCTCTGAATGATGGAACGCCCTGTACACAAAATACCTGCTCTTGAAGCCCGGGGATTTAGTTGAATATGCCAGGTTGATGACTCTCTCTGTCTGCTTTTCATCTCTCAGAAATGTGGATTCTGTAAAAAAAGCCTGCTTTATTTTTGATTTTTCACTATATTCAAGACTCCAGCTACTTACTATGATCTTTTTCAGGGCATGAGTGAGTGAATGAGGGCTCTGCTCTTGACTGTACCACTGACCTTGAGGAGGGGATGATTGTGGCAAGTTGCTATCTCAGTTTCCTTGCTTGCAGGACCCAATTGATAAATAATGGTTTTATAAAAATTACAAGATCGTTAATGAATAAAAGCTGCTGTGTAAATATTTGGTAGCCAGTCATTTGCTTGTCATTTGACATTGTAAATTTTCTACAAAGTTAGAGGTATGAGAGAAGAGATTGTTTAGATGTTATACTCAAGAGGAAACGCTTGATTTCTTTCAGAGCTCAGTCAGATGCCCCAGCACTGCAAAAAATCTATTGATACATGTGCCAACCTTTTTTGAGCTTTTTTGTACAAGTTATTTCTATACTAGACACCTCTTTGAAACTCTCAGTGAGGTCAGTAAGGAAAGGAATTTCCCCAGCTTATCCTCGGAGCAGTTCTAATTCTCTAACACCTCTCCTCTTGCTGTGACTCCTGCTTTTGGGATGGGGGCACTGCCAAGCTCTGTGTCCTATGGCTGGCCCTGCCGTCACTTCCCTAGAGCTGCAACTGCACTGCCAGAGTTCACAGAGGGGTCTTCAGCTGGGTTTAGTGGGTATTTTCACTTGTTCTCCCTTCCATGCAGGGCTGCCTTCCATGATCCTGTCTCAACAAGTGGATTTCATCCTGGAGATAGAAGGTAATTGCTTTTTGGACACCACTGAAGGGTACCAGCCCTTATTTCCTGACTGTTCTCACTGCTGTCTTTGATGGTGACAGAACACCCGTGGTCACTGCTGTTCTGACTGTGCTGCTTTCTGAAGGTAAGGCAAGACACTCACTATGGAAATAGCAGCAGTGCTGGAAAAGGTTAATGTGTAGGGATAGACTACAGGAAGAGAGTGGGGAGAGAGCAGTGCTTAACTAAAGCTGTTAAATGCCTCTTGGGTTCTGTGTGCAGAATTGTGTCTTCCTGTTGCTTAAGCAGCTCCACTCCTCATCACCTGAACTAGCAAAGGCCCCACTCATTGTTTGAGTAGATAAGGCTGACTTCAAATGGGGTGGAGCACAGAGCTGGTCCCAGGAGCAGGTGTGCTGGCTGACCTGGGGGCTGGCTGCCTCTCACCCTCCCCAGAGGCAGCCGGAGGTTTTGGGTGTGCTTAACCTTCCCTGCCACAGAGACCCCTGGAGAAAGGTTTTGGGAAATGTCAGATGCTGGAGATATCACTGGACTGTCCACTAGGACACCTGCTGTTGGAGCTGAGCTCATCAGCACCAGGGGGAAATACTGCAGCCATAAGGTGAGCTGATAAGGAAATGGGGCCCAAAGAGAAATTTAACGCAGCTCTAGGAGTTAAATAGGCTTGGCTGAAACAATTTTCTTAATTAGGACTCAATTTCATTTTTTAGGATGAAAAATTAAGAACTTTAAATACAGGAAATAGAAAATGCTAATATTGTAGACAAATAATGATTTTTTTCCTCAATATTTGTGCATATTTTATGTTTCTTCTTGCTTCTGGAATACTATAGCATGTGTTTTGTTATGCTTTTTGCCATAAAAATTTGTTGGTAGTTTTATTTTCTTTCATCCTTCATACTTTTAAAAATTATTTTATGTGGGCTGAATATGTCTTTATTGGTTAAAATAAGTGTGTTCCTAAGCATTACAAGAAAACATGTCCGACATGACCCTGAATGCCTATAACTTGTTGGCAGATACTGTGACAATATATATTGCCTGAGGAGACACTCTCATTAACAATTTGTTTCTTTCTTGCAAATAGATAAAAAATTTTTGGAAATCCAATTAGATTTGATGCTTTTTTCCTTCCCAATTAATTTTGTAACTGATATAAACCAAAATGAATGATGACTTCCTCAAAACCCCATACTTTTATAAAGTTAAAGCAGGCTTCAAGAACAAATTAGCGCAGTGCAAAAATTAATACATGCGAAGTAATGTAAGCACATGGCACTTTTAATTTTTCAATGGCCTGGGGGTACTGTTATCTGGTCTTTTCTGGGAAATCACTCATCATGTTGCTATCGGGGAAAGAGAGAGCTGCAGCCCCCTTTCTGGGAGCAATCCAGTGCAGTATGGATATTAATTAAATTTATTAAACAAATAACACAGCGACTCAGGGAAGCAGGGGTCCATCTGCCAGCTCTGTAGATTGATCTCTGCAGAGACGCGAGTTGAATGGTAGTTAAAGCTAAGTTGCAGAGCTCAGCAGATGGGCTCTTGTCTCTTGTGGGGGGAGATTTGGTGGCGGTCCAACAGCTTTTTTCCCCCTCCAGGTTTTTGTTCCTTGCAACTGCGACTGAAGAAGCACTTCTCTGCCTTTTCTCAGCCTTGCCCCCCCTTTTGTTTATCTGAGCAATGTTTAAGTCTGAGTGATTTGTTAGAGAGGCAAGTCCCGGCTGATCTCATTTTGTGCATGTGATGTAAACCTCAAGCAGAAAATAATTAGGAAAATGTAATCCCATTGACTTTACATCCCACTTGTGTACACTGCTACATCTCTGCCTGGTGCCGTGAAAAAAAAAAAGTCTCATAGCGGCACTGCACTTACTATTCAAAATCACTGCCCATCATGCATGCATTGTTAAAAAACCTTTGTTGCAAGGCTGTGTACAAGTATGAATTTATTTTTGCCTGTAGGTCTAGGCTGTGGTGGTATTCTTTTGATTTCACTTTATTTTATTCCTTCTTGTTGCATTCTCTGCTTCTTGCAAATATGTATCTTTTGAATGAATCCCTCTGCAATCTTCCTGTAAACTGATATCAAGCGAGTGCTAATCTAATGAATAGTTTGCTTTATGTGGACTACCTAAAACCTATAGTGTTGTCTACTGCGGATTAAAAGCCCTTGTAATTAATTATGCAATTAAGCTCTTTATTTATAATATATTTGCAGGTGGGTAGGTCTTTAATCAAGTCTTGAGAGTGATGGGTAATATCTGCTGTTGGAGACCAGTCATAATACCACTTACATCCTTGGCAAAATTCCCACAGACTGTAGTGGGAGCAAGACTGGCCTTAATGCTGCAGGGAATCCCGCTGGCTGTGGTTCAGAAAGCCTTCTGAGAAGGTTTTGTAATATCTAATCAGAGTTTGACTATTCCTCAGCGAGTGCTTGCAGTGGGAAAATCACAGCCATACAAAAGTCACTGCTCCCTGGCAGCTAGCAATAATAAAGGGACCATGAGCTACATGGGAGGGTTCTGCTGTGTGTCACAACAACGTGGCATTTATCTTTCCTGGATGAGGAAAAAGTAGGCAAAATGGCTTCTGAACTTGGTGGGAACTTTGAAAAAAACAAGGCCTGTGGGATTTGGCTCTAATAATGTGTGCTTTGCAGAGTAAACAATGGAGAAATCTTCTCTGGATGGTAGTTTATGTTTTTGTAGTGCTCGTTCCTTCCTCCAAATTGATTCTTTATTATTATAAGTGTTTCTCTTTTCTTGGATCAGTCTTGGTTGAAAGAATATTATTGGTATTTAACTTCAGACATGAATATTACACAGACTCTATCTAGAGAAAAAGTTAGGTTTCTTTATGTCAGTTTACTGTGTTTTGCTATGGGTATGCTTTCACTTTTAGATCATCCTGACATAATTAACATTATTCTGTTACTATGGTAAAGCCCAGAATTTGTTGATTTTTTTTTTTTATTAGTGCTCTGCCAAACAGTATTCTGAACTCTAGGAAAGACATCAGTATTCTGTGGTGCTCATGGTATTTTAAACTGACCCCATTTGTATATAGAGGGAAACATTATTTTCTGAGAGATTCTTGTTACTGATTTGTAATGGGTGATCAAGTAAGTTATTTATCTATCTGGCTCTGGAATTAAGACTCCTCAGAATTATGCAGCTTGTATTTGAATTTATAGACTGTTGTTTTATACTGTTGCCAGTTTTACTCTCTAATTTGTGTAGCTGTCTTAAGAGAAGACTGCCTGTTGTTCATGAAAAAGTTCTGGGTGGGATTGTCTGGAAGAAAATCTTGTGTTTAATCAATGTTACTTTAAGATAGTGATCTCAGTGCATTATGGAGGGTAGAAATAAAATGGTTGAAATTTTATGAATTCCCACAAACTAGAAGGGAAGGGGCAGTTCAGGGAGATGCACAAATTGTTTGCCATGCTTAACAACATGTTGCTTGAAATCATGTCTTTGAAATGAATCTTGCATGTTTTAGGACCAACAGAAGGGTATGTAGTAGGGGCTGTGATAAATGAATATCATTTACTTGAAGTATTCTATTTATTCTAGTTATTACATTTACTGGGGGTGCTTTACTACAGTATTCTTAAATGAATCAAGTCTCCACCATGTTTCTGAGCCTTCTCTGACAGAGACCAAAGTACCAGCTAGATGTTTAATTTTGCTTTCAAACAGTGTCACTGGGGTGCCACTAATTTGGATGGAGTTGTAGAGGTAGAAGCAAAGAACCCTCTGAAAGTAACCAGGAGTTTTGCTTATACCACGGGGACAATGCTTGTGATTTCAGAAAAATATTCCTCAGGCTTAGTTATTTCCAGATTCTCTTGTGCTTCCATTTCTGCATTATTTCCTTCCCACCATGAATCCTGTGTATTTACATTAAGGAAGGCAAATACCCTCTCATAGTTCCTTAGCAGAAGGTTTCCTAGAAATCTCCCCGTGTTTCCTAAAAGTCGTGTAACACTTTGAAAATTTACAGCACCTTGACTCTGCCATGGTAAGGGTAAGAAGTTGGCATTTATGGATGTTGCATCATTTCTGCTTTTGAAGCTTTTCCTGGGCACAGCTGGTTTGCAGTGGATAGCAAGTGTATGGATTTGCTACAGTTCTCTTTGTCCTCCTTGAAGCACTATTGATTCATTTATGTAATTACCAGTAAATGTGGGAGAAATTGAGGAACTCTTGAGCCTGGAAGTAGCCAAGATGTGCCTTGTAAAATATATTAAGGATGATGATTTTTGCATTAATGTGAATAGTCTCTAATAACATGATGTATCTTTAAAGAGGGCTTTGGCTTTATAATGCCAAGTGAAGTACACTTAGCTCTTTAATAGCACTTTCCAGTTGCAGGCTTTTAATGTTGACAGCTATATTTAGTACATTTGATATTCCATAGGGTGTTCTTAGAATAAATGAACACAGCTGATGGAACAAACCCACTCTCCATGTTCAATTAGCAACAATACTGCTCAGTGGAGGTTAGAACAGATAGGTTCTTAGATGTTTCTGGGAATATGTGTATCAGTGCTTAGGGACAACAGATCATTCCACTTGACTTTGAACTATCTGACTTTTACTAGTAGCTGTCTTTTAATATTAATAGGACATTCCATTTCGGCTTTGTATATTTCAGAAAAGATAAAGAATTTCGGTCTTTAACTTGGAACTCATTTCACTAGACTAATAAAGGTATTAGATGAATGATTGCTCTAGAAGATAAATTACTGAGTATGTGGCTTAGGTATATTCAGGTAATTAATATTTTAGTGCAGATATTATCATTTCGGAAACGTGTGCTGCTAATATTTAAACAAGGACTTAGGAAAAACATGTGGGCTACTGGCAGACATATCTTTGGAAATCACCTGAACTCCTAATTTTTCCTGATTTCACAACACTGGGTTTCCACACACACTAAACTTAACAACATAGGTAATTCATATCTGTTTGGATTTGCATGTCTGCGGTGGCTTTTATCAGAACTCTAAACTTTTTTTGCGTGTGGCACTGTTCGTGCTTGCAACCTCAGTATCTGTTTTCAGGCCTTGGTCTGTCAGAAACATTCGAGGTTCCACCACACAGGGATTTAATGCCTGGGAGATTGCTCACAGCACAACATTTAATTCCTTGGGGATTTCTCACAGCACGAGTCTCTCTGTGCTCTGAGGCAGGGATGGAGTCCCTGTGGGCTGCTGCAGGTCCCCTGCTTTTCCTGGCAGCTTGCAGTGCAGCCCTCCTCGAGTCCTCTGTGGGCTGCCAGGCTGTGCTCTGTGGCTCTGAGGCTCCCAAAGCACAGCTCCCGAGAGAAGGTCACTCCCAATGCTCCCGTGCCTCTCCACTAGTCCAATGCCTCTATGAAAACACTCCTCTGAGATTTATCACTTTCTCTCTGCAGCAAATAGAGTTAAGATAAACCTTTACTGTCTTAACTTCAGCAAGGCTCATGGTAGTGATGTTGATGCTTATATTTAGAAGTTAACAGAGAAAATAAAATGCAAAGAATTTGAAATTTGACTATCTCGAGTTTGACTATTTCCAGATAATGCCATGTAGTCTTCAGTCTTTTGGTATGATGCACAGCTTGGAAAGAAGATGAGTGATGGGGTTTGATCCAGTTTCATGTAGCCACCTTATATTCTCTGAGCAGTCAGATCAGATCTAGAGAAGCTTTCATTGGTTGTATTGGACGTGCTGAATTTGGCTCCTCTACAATGCAAACACAATCCTAATTACGATGCCTCATTGTTAGTTTATTATCCTCTATCCAACTGGAAATGGCAGTGGCATCTATGGAGAATGACATCAAAGACTGTGTTGGCATCCTGAATCAAAAGTCATACTGCACAACTCAGTTTTAAAACAGTTTAACCAAGAGTGTGGGTGCACCTTTGGTCAAGAACACTTGACCAAAGTAGCTCTGTACTGCTCAGCACATTTTCCTTAGCCTTCCCTCAGCTCAGCTTCACCTGCTCTGAGTTACTCATGGAAGATGTAATGTGTGCTAGTAGTGGTTTTCTATCTGGCAAAGCTTATTTAGGGCTCTGTGCTGTCTTTATTTTCCTGGTCCTTTAGCCTGTTGAGCTTAGGTTTACAGTTTCAATGAGAACATCTCTATTCTCATATTTTCACAGCCTGGGGAGTAGTACTTGGTTATGTGCCAGCTAACAAAGGGTCATTTGATTAACTCTCTCCTTGAGGAAGCAAAGGAGGTGGCTTTTTCTGAAAAACATTTTGGTTTGGGACAGGCGTCAATTTTGTGATCCTTATGTCAGGTTCACCATTCTGGGATCTTGTCAATCTCTGCAGTTTCAGTAATCAAATACATTGTGCTTTCAGGGTACAATACAGATAGGCTGCTGATTTTTGGGTGTAGAGTGAGAAGACCACAACCAACACTCACACAGCATTTGCTCACATTTGTTTGCTTTATATTCTCATCCCATTTTTCTCTCTGTATGTGTACACGCAAACAGACATTTATATGTATGTAAATAGGCTGTACATGGGGGATACACAGATATGTATAAATATATGTTTATAAATATATATGTACACGCACAGAGACTTGATTTTTTGTGTGACTTGGCTGGGAGCAGACATCAGATCTGGGTGTCTTGGTGTCCAAAACCACCTCCCAGGCTGAAGATGTAGAAAGAGTGATGGCAACCAACAGGCTGGTGTAATGGAGAACAATTCTCCACCAAATTTATTTATTTAATTTGATTAGACATTTTGCTGTTAGATATTGGCAGAGGGGTGAGAATTTTGAAAGAACATTCACACAGCTGTAGTTGATAATAGTTTTATCTATTCAATAATCTTTTATCCCCAAACCCCTTAATTTTACTGCAACTGGTTCAGTGTCTTGTACAGACTCAGTAGACTACCTTGGAAAGACCAAGACTTAAACTGATGGAGATCATGATTTTGGATTCTTTTAAAATCACTTTTTCCTTTTGTGGCTTTGTGCTCATTTTTATTGCATGTGTTGACTGAATGAATGCATTCTACCCAGTGCAGAGCTCTTGCACTGCCTTTCAGTGACTGGACTGCAGTGCACACAGGGCAGTGTCTGAACTTGAGTTTTGTCCCTGCAGGCCAAACTACCATTGTTGTGCTTCTAGAATGAGGTCTTCAGTCCATATCCTTTTTTCTCTTATTTCCTTTATTTAAAGTATTTAACGTATAGGTATAAGCTCTGGGGAAAAAATCCACCTGCCACAACTTTTGTATGATTTTCATACATCATGCAGTTTAAGAAAATGGGAAATTTTACACTAGTTGTTGCTGAGATGCAGCAATGCAGGCATGCAGACCCTTTTCTAAGCACAGTCCGTGTATTGCCCAACTTTTTTTGAAAAATATAAATGCTGTAAAGTGAATAATTCAAACTAGATTTGCATGTTAATCTGTTTTTAAATTAGTTTTTTTCATGTCATAGATCTATGCATAATTCTCAGGAGGTTTCAAGCAAGACTGAACTGGGTCAGATTGGCTTGTATATTTTCTTTAAATAGGATGGAAATAAAATCTAGTAGTGGATTGGTGATATTAATCATATGACTGCTGAATTGGAGTCATTATTGGGCTCTTGAAGGCCTGTAAATTAATTTCTAGATTTCTATAGGATCAGCCATACTAGTGTACCCACTCAAAGGCATTTATGTAGTGTTTAAATCCTTCACAGCCTCTTTTGCATTATGAAAGGTATTTGTATCCATGTACTTGGAGAAAAGAGGGACCATGCATCTTAGAAAATTAAATTAAAAAATATTATTTAAAAAAATATTAAGCTATGCATACGAGGACCTGGAATATCTCTATGCTTAAACTTTATTGTTCTTCACGCTGTCTACAGTAGAATATCTGAGCCCTTGCATTTTCTGTGGTAACCATGTTTGAGTAGAAATGTTAGAAGTAAAAGGTTTTACTTGTTTGGTGATCCTTACCCTTGGACTTGGCTGCTTTGTGGGAAGTCCTGGCTGCCACTTTGAAGAAAGCAACGTATGTGGTATGGTTACTGCTCTTTTGAAAAGGTAAACTGCGTATTTTTCCTGCTGGGAAGGTAAATGTAGAGATGTGTTGGCTACTCCCCAGCCTGGCAGTGTCTTGGACAAACCCTCCTCCTCTTTGTTGTTTCTCATCACTTTAATTCCAATGTTTTGACTGAGTGGAGCTCAAGGTCTGTGCCTTATCAGCTGCTGAGATGGATGTTTAACAGCACACAATTTTATCTAACTTAAACCCTGGGATCCTTGGAGGACTGCTACCAGGTTCCTGACATTGTACACACAGAGAAGTTTTTAAGCCTTAATATTCAAAGTGAGTGTAAATTATTTAAATTTGTCATCATGACGATTGATCAGCTTCTATCTGGCTGTGAAACTCAATCAGAATGGATTGGTAAAACTGAGTTGAAGGTTTATTTATGTGATCATGAGTTGGCTTTCAGGAATACTAAGGCTGTATTTTCCTTGGCAAAACGAGTACTTTGTATAAGAAACTTTGCTTTGGTTTTGAGTCACTGCAGTGTGATTAACACAATGCTCAGTTAAATCTACATAAGTACATCTTTTCTGTTTATGACAGAATAAGGCTTAATTATCACCTATCAAAAAGATGAATACTTTTTCATTAAATTAAATAAAACATGTAAAAAACATACTATTTCAGTTGTGAATAAATTCATAAAAAATCACATATTTTCAGCTGCCTTTTTCTTGCTGGATTTCTGTTTTTAAAAGTAGAACATAATTTTATTAGGAAAGCAAAAAGCAAAGCCACAGATCTGCTTGCCAGCCTTTATTTCTAGGTTCTTGTGGTTTTTACCTCTAATGGAATGAAAAAGATCAAACTGTGCTAGCATGCAGTGCTACTGTCCAACTGCTTCTCCCAGCTTGTCTTTTTAGCTCCTTTTTATTAAGCAGCCCCATTGCCCTTGCAGCTCTTGTCTATCAAAGCTGCCTAATACTCTTCAGACACATGCAGTTTTTCTTTCTTCAGTGCAGTCATGTGTCCACATGGGTGGACATTAGTGTGTGTGTAACTTGTGAGATGGATGCAAATTGCTTTAAAATGATTATGGTAAATATGCTAATTTTTAAATATTGCCTCTTTTAAAATCCCACCTGGTGTCCCAATCTACTTTAAATGCTGAAGGATGAAATGAAAGTTCTCTCTTGCAGATGGACTTGATTACTTGTGCATTCTGTACAGAAAAAAAAACCCATGAGGAAACCACATGCACTGGAGTTACCATGGAATGCAAGGTGCTGAGCTAGATCTGAACTCTTTCAAAATTTAGGGACATTTGGATCTAAACCACTCATCTTGTAAACTACCTCTTACCAGCCAATTTTGTTGGATTTACTGAATATAATAATCTTTGCCTATTTGAAATTTCTTCAGTCAGGGGAAGCTTTCAATTTTATTTGCCAGAGCTTAGGCTTTTAATTTACATCTATACTGATGACCTGGTTTGTATGAGTTGGGAGGGTTGTTTGTGTTTGTGAGGCTTTTGTGTGTTTTTATGTGTTTGTTTGTTTGTTTTTAAACATCAATTAAAGTGCCCCGTGTTCACCTCCAAGGGTACACTGCAGATTCACAAAAGGTAGATGTGCCAGACAAAGGAATTTCTGCCCTGAAGCATGTCAGCCTCTACTGAGGCATGAGCAGTGGCACAGAACAATTGCAGCATGGCCAACAGGCATTGCATCTGGAGTGCTTCGTGGAGCAGATGTGGTTTTCAGGTTGGTTTGTTTATTTGTTTGTTTGGAAGAGGCTTTCTGTTTTTAATGGAGGAGGAGGAGAAGAAGGAAGTTGAGACACTGGCTTTCACTATATGCTTAAACTCTCTGGAACCAGAGGTTGTATGAGACATAGGAGGAGGTGGAGAAATACAAAGGAAAATATTAATGACCAGAAGACACAAATAGATTAGTAAACAAGAAGGCTGAGCATGAAAGAAGAAATATATGGTCAGATCTTTGATCTTTGGTTGCCTTTTTGCTGTGTATATATCTGTATTCAGGGTATTTGTGTTCAAGAGTTAGGCACATGAGAGATGAGAAATTATGGATGACAAAACAAATATTGTCCCTCCTCAGCCAGAATGAGACCGGAGTGGACAGTGACAGAATAAAGTCAAAAAGTGGATGGAGGAGTGAGAAGAGAGCAGTAAAAAATATTTTGCATGTGAGCCAATAGGTGTGTTAGAGACATGAATCTAAAACTCTAATGGGGAATGTTCTTGGTTTCTGATTTTTCTGACATCAGGGTAGGTTGAAGTGTGAGAAGATGGTGGTGTTACTCTCTTAGATGTTAAACAAATCTGTTGCTAAATCTCAGCTATCTGTCAACTGTTTAAGCAGGTTCAATTATATTATTTGGTTTAATCTTTTCTATGTGTTCTGTTGTTTCATGTAATAGATCTGCTGAGGTATGGCCACAAGAACTTGAATTGTCATAGCCTATGAGTGGAACTGGACTACATCCAGCTCTTACAGAAACACCCAGGACAGTGTGGGGATTGTTAAAAGGAGATCTATGGCATGTGGCACTCAATGTAGACAGACCAGCCCCTGTTTGTACAAAATTTGGGAGTGAAGGTTGAGATGAGTGACTTTGGTCACGGAGCAGTTCTTGTTTCCATATTTAGCACTAACTTATGTCCCATGTGCCACATTAAAAAAGGAGGATTTCCTATCCTTTTCCTATCCCACAAGAGGATTTTTCAACATCTTTTAATTGCCAGGTGACACAAATCAAAACACAGCCTGTAGGGGCCAACTTGTCCTGATCAACATTGTCTCTGTTTTGTTATACATGATACTAGATTTTGAAGGAAGTAAAAATCTAGAAAGTATGAGAAATTCCTTTTTCATGCACCATCCTTTAACAGAATGTGATTATCATGAAATACCACTGCACACACAATTTCTTTGTATATATTTGTGTTCAGAAAGCAAAGCCTGATGAAGAACCTCAGTGATTCTGCACAGCACAATTAATCATACAGATCTTCAGTCCTTAGATGCCTCTCTGCCCTGAAACTACTGGGAAGACTCAGGGTTTTGGATGAGATAATGTGAGTGATCTTGACTTGTAAATGGGTTTAATTTTTTTATAAGTTAATGAATGTCAAGTCCTTAACCAGAATGTCTTGTGGATAGGTGACCTGTGGCTGTCTTTTTCCCTTCCTCCCCACCACCTCTTCTTCCTCCTCCTGCCCTGGTTAATGTCCATCTCCCTTCACAAGCTGAAGGTTATTGTAACTTCTCTCTGTGTTTCAGCCCCTTTGCTTTGTCTGTCCCGAGGTTAGGGGCCAGGGCACAGTGGCTCTAGGTGATGAGGGACAATGCTGAAGTGGAATAATGCATCAGTCCTCACAACCTTTCTCTTTCCGAGCACAGAGTTTCTGCTCACTATAGGATCAATATGAAGAGCCAGGTAACATCATTCTTCTGAGTGAAAATTCCTCAGAAAACCTGAGGGAAATTATTGTATATCCTGCATCAGGCGCTTTAGGCTGAAGATCTCCCTTCTCCTGCTGTGTTCTTGCTGATAGAACTGTGCAAGCTATGAGAAATTCTCACTCGTTGGGGAGTGGCCGGTGCATTTGCACAGAGGAAGGAGTTCAAGTCCTTGCTGTGTACAGCCACATACATTCTGTGTCCTCTGCACATAAAGTAGGATTTGGTTCTGGTTTTGACTGTCTGGAGTTCAGAAGAGTAGGTAGACAGATGGAGAAGCTATAACTCCAACAGTATAATTGGGTTTTGACCTTCCAGATTCAACACAACATCAAAACTCACACAATGACAAAAATCTCAGGGTAAGCAAAAGCAGTTCATCAAAATTTTTTTCATCAAAATTGTCAGTTTGTTCAGGCCACATATTTAATCTTCCTGTGGAAGTTTTATCTAGAAATCACTTTTGACTCATGTTGGGTTGTTTTTTGTTATTGCTCAGTTCAAAGTCCTAAAAATCAAAAACTTAAATAATCACTAAATATTTATCCTATACTAACTTGCTTTCCACCAATGGAAGTGTACCTCTAGTTTACTTGGGATTAATTTTATCTCATGAAAGCTTAAAAAATGTTAAATTTTTTTTCAATACTTTTTTTGTTTTTTGCAGGGCTGGAAGGAGGCCTTGCAAAGAAAATGATTTAATGCACTGTGTTGTTGGGATACCAAGTTACAGTCACAGTTCTGTTGATATCACTGATGGTGCTGAATCCCAGACAAGGACAAGAATGAAGATTTTTTTGGGGAAGAAATGCAGAAAAACTGTTATAGGAAAAATCTGTTGAAGTAGGTAGCACTTGCTATCCTTCATTTAGCTACATCTATGGAATGACTCATTTTCCACGTGTAAAAAGAGTAATTGGAAAATAAGAGATGTGGAGGGAATTAAGCTCTTCATGATTTCTCTTGAATTAATTCTACTGAAGACTATTGAGTTCTTAGGAGAACAAAATCTTAAGAGTAGAACAAAATACAGAATCTTAACTTTCCCAAAGGGCTCGTTATTTTGAGCATCTCATCAATGGTGTTTGTTTTACAGCATAGACAAACGATATAGATTTTTCTCTATATCTTTATCCAGGAAAGTGTAATATATGTTGTTAAAGAAGTTTGGAGCAAAGAGATCCACAGTGATTATCTTGAAGAGATCCATTATCATTATCTGAGGATAGTTAAAATAAAGGACTAGATTTGTATAAAAGCTTGTAAATAAAAATTGAAAGTGCTTATCAATTTCCAAAAGATGTTACTTACCTTTACTGATCTAGTAGCTGTAAGCGATACAATTAAATTTTTTAATCAAGGGACTAAAACCCCTGAGCATCCTCCTTGGCATTCTCTCAAGTGTAATATTTCAATGTACCTTTTTGGGGTTTTAGGAGATTTTTTGCAACATACCAGCTCACAGGATCTCTGCTACATTTATTTGCTTCTTTGTTTTTCAACACCCCTGTACATAATTATGTGATATACTAGATGCCTGTTTCATTTTGAGTAGGAACTGGAGGAACAAGCTCATAAAAAGGTGATTTTACAGAAATATTGCAGCTGGCTGAACACATTGCAAGGGTCTGTGCTAACTAGAATTGTCTCAACACTGCGTGGGCTGTGCACTACACGTGTCCAGGTAAGGTGTGCTACAAAAATATCCTTTGATTTGTGTATAACTGTAATGATGGTTGGCCTGGGAAAGAGAATTAAGTATGTTTGCAGCTTTGCTTTAGGTCTGCTTTTTCTATTTATTTCCTAAAGCAGCAGGCTGATTTCTTTCTTGCCTGTTTGAAAATGGAGGCGGAAAAAGTTACACTTTCAGAAAAAAGTGCCAAATTATATTAGAAAACATAATGCTGTCCTTTGAGATCATTTTAGTTTCACGTTTCTGGCTTTACTTCTTTATGAAAACCAAAGCTAATACATGTTTGACCTAATATGTACTTTAATGGGTTATGCAACGTGGTTAGTCCATATTTCTCAATTTTTTTACTCACATTGCATGCCATCTTCAAAATCACCAACCCTCTCCTATCTGTGGGGGTTTTTATTGATCCTTTCAATAAAAGAAGTCAGAAGTCAGTATCAGAAGATTTCTGTTTTTGAATAGATTGATGATCAGATCCAACCTTTGGCTTTTTTTTGGATGCAAACATGAAAATATTCCTGCAGGGAGAGACTTAAAGCACAAGGAGTTCTCTGACTACAGGGAGTGTCAGGCAAAAGCCCAAAGGCAATAATTTTTTATTCACCTGCATGGCCAGACAATACTTATAGGATATGCTGAGTTTGAAGAGACCCAGCAGAATCATCGAGTCCAGCTCCTGGCCCTGCACAGGACACCCCAAGAATCCCACCCTGTGCCTGAGAGCATTGTCCAAACACTTCTTGAACTCACACAGTTTGATGTTGTGACCACTGCCCTGGGGAGCCTGTTCAGTGCCCAGCCACCCTCTGGGTGTGGAAGCTAAACCTCCCAACTCAGCTTCATGCCATCTGCTCAAGTCCTGTCATGGGACATGAGAGTGAAGAGAACAGTGCCTGCCCCTCTCCTGCCCCTCCTGAGGATGTTGAAGATCACAGTGAGGTCTGACCTCAGTCTCCTCCAGGCTGAACAGACCCAGAGCCCTCAGCCACTCCTCACACGGCTTCCCCTCAAGGCCCTGCACCTTCCTCCTGGCCTCCTTTGATGTTCTCTAATAGCTTAAGCAACCATCTTCATTTTCTTCCCAAGTCAGAGGAATTAACTCGTCTCATTTCCACCCTTCTTTGCCACTGCTGTCATTTTTTATACTGTAGTGCTCTTGTATGGCCCTTCCCAACCCCAAACAGTTTTGTCTGGGTGTGTACAGGAAACCATAATGCTGATCAGACCAGAGAGGAGCACAAGAGCAAGAGTGGTGGAGAAAGTTAACTCGATTAGGGTCACTACCTTCCAGGATCAACACTGCTAGAACTGTTTGGTGTCTCATCCAATGACTTTTTCAAATACACACGAGGGCCCTTGCACCCCTTGCACTCTTGGAGATGTGTCTGGATGCTGGATCCAAAGTAGGAAGGAGCAGAGGCTCTGTGTTGCCTAGCATTGATGAGATCAGAGGAATTGAGAGCATCCTTGGGAAAACTCTACAGGCACCAGGGAGCCACAAACGCCTCAGGCTTGGGTGGCAACTGCTGGGGAATTTTTGAGATAGCAATTTTGGGCTTAGCTGCAATTCTGCCTAAATGGGGCCAGTCTTGAACTCTGTAGTATGCTGGCAGTTTTAACTTGTTTTTAAATTAGATGTTTTAAATGTATCAATAATTCACCTTTCCAGTTACAGTGCTTTCTTAAAATTGGAGATTCCTAACCTTGCATACTGACTGTAGCCTGCTCTTAAAGAAGAAAGATATATATGAGGTTCCAATCATTTTGACATGTGTAAGGGGTTAAGTCATTCTTGAACAGTTTATCGCTCATCAATTGTAATTAAATATGTTTATATTAAATTATGTTCTGTAATTAATGTAAAATCTTTTAGCCTGTGCTGTTATTAGAACCAGATGCTGAAGTATCAACAATATTTCAACATGACTGTGCTGCCTTGCCAGCTGTCTAACTGTAATTACTTTAATCTCAGCTTGTTATCTAATTATCACCTTTGTAAAGGGAAAAGTACTCTCTAATGCGTACTGATTGTTTCAGATGATGATGAAGAGCGTGAAACAGCTGTCAGATATCTTAGCCCTGCTTATCTGGATTAGAAAACTTATTGGGAGCCTACTTTGCTTCAAACCTTCCTGACAGAAAATGGGACAATGGGAAAGAGGGTTTTTTTTTTTCCCTTGTTTACCCTAGAAATGTGATTCCAGTAATCACTGAAGACAATGGAGGAAACAAGATAAACAATTACTGTTCCCAGGAAAAAACAGCAAGACCGTGATAAGGCACAAAGTGTGAATGATGTATGAATTTTCTAGTGGACAGTGTATTTGTCTTTTTTAAACTTTTACTTTCATTGCAATGTTGGAGAATTTCTCTTGATTTAGTTACATGGGTTGTGCTGAAATGTGGTAGCAAGGTTTGTTGTGGTACTTAATGAGTTCTGTATAACACGTCAATATAGATAAACTCTTCCTGGAGAATCTTGAGTGTTTTAAGCACTGAACAAATTGCACTAAGAATGATTTACAGTTGTTTTTGGATACTTCATTCATGACAATGCTGAAGTAATTTTACAGAGTATTTTAATATTGTGTTGTTCTTAAAGCCAAGATCGAAACTCTGCACTAAATCAGATGGGGGGGAGAAGAGTTGAATGCTAAAATAAAAACTTTAGTTGATTACTTGATTAGAAACACTAGATTAAGAGTGATTTTTACCTAAAATTTTATTGTTTTCTTTTTCCCCTTCTCTTTTCTTTGTCTCCCATCTCCAAACAGTGTTGACAGTGATGCTTCTTCAAAGCTTTTCCTGAAACAGTCTGGATTTTTTTAGCTGAAGTATTTTATTTGGTGGCAATAATATAATGGGTGAGAGATAAAACAATTTTATAATAATGTCTTCACAGAAGCTATTGCTTTTGAAAATGGAGCTTTAGTAAGGCTTCTTGAGATTGAAGTGGATCATTGTTAATGCTGGCATGGTTTGAATTTTGCTCAAATATGTGAAAGTAGATGTCTCTTCTCTTTCCTTGACACTTTCCATACTATACCATAGCAATTTGTTGCTCTAGTAAATATTCTAATAATAAAGGGGTTTTTATTGTTATTATTTTTTCTAAAGGGGAGGAGAGATTTTTTGTGTGCTCTTTCTCAGTTTGATATCAGGGCATAACTTAGTAGTTACACTAAAAGGAAGATAATTTTCTGCTATTGATTTAACTGTGTTTTCCTTCTTCCAACTCAGCTTATCATTGTAGGTTTACCTTAGCACGTACATAAAACATAGTTCAGACCAGCAGAAGGCTAAATGAATAAAAATTATCTGTAGCTTAAAATTAACTGGTGCTCTTACTAATCTCTTAATTTTCTGGAGAAATAACTGAGCTTCAGGTTACCACAGAGTTGCTCAGTCTTGATTTCTCTTAAAAACAGAAGAAATTAAGTTCTGCCAGGGTTGAAAGGGGTCAGAACAGAAGCAAACTGGGGCAGCAGTATTATGCTGAAAGGAGTTGAGGTTGGAGGAGAGGAACCTTGCCAGGACTTCAGGGCAGTGGTTTCTGTTAGTATAGAACAATGAGCCACAGCTGACTGTAAACACAATTTCCACATCATGTGAATTAGAATTCAGTGATCAAATTAAATATACTCCTTAACAGCTGAATTTTTTGCGAATCAAATCCTTAAAGTAGAAGTGTGTCTACAGCACTTCACCTGAGATGTCAGGGTACACTGTGAAGGAGTCAGTGAAATCCCATCAGTGAAGACTCATCCAAAGTACAGATGAATCCTGACTTGATGGAAGATGCAGAAATGCAGCAGAATCCAGTGCTGTCTTAAATAGACCAATATAATAATAATAATGTGTTTGCTTTTGCTTTTCCCTTCTAAGCTTTTATGATTTAACATAAAATTGATTTACTTTAGAAAGTATTCTATATTTTGGGCAATCACGTGACACAAGACCATTTGCAAATGCTGTAAAGAGTAAAATATTTTCACTTCTTTTGACCAAGAATAATAATTTGGGAAGTTTTAAAGTACCCATCTGAGGAAGATGTTATAAAATATTATATTAAAACTATTTTTGACTGATGCTGTCTTTTCTTGAAAATGCATTTGAAATTAGGTTGTCATCTCTAGTATATAACTTCTTGTATTAGAGGTCCATATTGGCCCATTGAACTATAATTGCTTCGTTGTTTTATAATGTCAAGGAACCCTGAACTCAGGAGTCTCCTAAACAGGCCCTGACAAGACCATGACTTCTTTAAAAAGGCCACTACCATATTCAGGTCAGTGTCTTTTCAACTACAAATTTCCAACATAGTTGCAAGTGCAAGGCTTGGTGAAAAATACAGAATACAAATTACCATTAGTGAAAAATGATAATGTGAGAGACCGAGTGAAATAAAGCCTGAGGTGTGCTCTTATTCTGGATTTATCCCCATTACCAATGAGCTTAAAATATGGGTGTACACAGAGGTAGCTATTATATGTAGCCATTCATTGGGGGTTTGATATTTTAAAATGACATTGGTCTTTTAAAAAGGTGTTAATTGCAGAATAATTTCTTGAAAATAATTATCCCTGTATGAACTCTATTGATTTAAGTGTTGAGGTATAAATACTACAGAAGATATATTTTCATCTGTGCTCAAGTGCAAATGTTGAGGTTTTGTTTTCATTAAATTATGCTTTATTACGCTGAAATAGAAAAAATATTTATAGGTTTCTTTGCATATATATACACATACTAAATGGTGTGCATAGATACACAAAATACGTATTTGATAGAGACACAGTATATAAATTCACTTTGCATTGATTATTTGTGTGTAACTGTAGAGCTGTAGGTGAAATTTTGATGTTTTTGAAATTAGTGTAAACTCTGACTTCGCTGTATACAGGATGCTCTTGTGTCTGGAAAAGAGACTTTCAGTCTCTTGTTTGAACTGTTTATGTCATCCTGGGACAAAGAAGCCTGAAAGCTCATGTAATTTATTTGCTGTCTTTAGATCAAATTTTGGAACACTAAAACCAAATTGCGCAACGAGCAAAGGGCTTTCCTAAGTTTGTGAGGCCTTTTCTACTCCTGTTAGCTTTTAGGATTAAAGGCTGAGCTGCTGAGGTTGAAGAGGTTTGCTAATCACAGGGCAATGGTTTCAAAGGTCTGTGGGTGAGGGCTTCTGGGTTTAAGAGTATCACCCTTTTTAAAGTCCAGGATGAGCAGAGGAACGTGCAGGGACAGCAATGCAGGTATGCTGGGGAGGGCTTGGGCTGCAGTAGAGAGATTGAGCCCACACATAACTGCAGGAAAAAGGCTTCTGCTGCTTTCAGAGAGCTGGGTTGGTGTGAGCCAGGATGGTGCTCAGGTGTGGGAAAGGAGTATGTCAGTTCTCAGAGGGCAGAGACACGGAAGGGAGTGAGCTGAGACACAAATGCCAGTGAAGAAATGGAGCACCTTGTCTGTTAGTTAGCCAAGTTGTCTGGGCTGCTTGGCAGCTCCAGCTTACAGCAAAAGGTAGATAAATGTAGGGGTTTGGTTCCTAAATAAAACGGGGTATTGATTCAACTTGCCAGAAGCTGCTTTCTTCAAGTTTTGTGTATGTTTCTGGAAAATGCCAAGAGGAAAATTTTCTTTTTAATGCCTAGAGAAGTGTAGGTGTTGATCAAGTGAATGTTGGATATATTTGACATATATATTTGGAAGGCATAGTCTAAAATCAAGAATTTAGATGCATGCTTTGCGTGGCAGATAAGTAACAGGGCTGTATTTTCAACTAGTGAATGATGGCCTGGATTACCTGTCTGTAATTCAAATAAAAAATTACAGTTTCCCTTAATAATGGGATTTTGGGTGGAAGAGCCTCATTCAGAGTTGCTGTCTGTAGCACATACATCTGCACAAGTGGTGAAGAGCCAGTGCAGCAGGGCTTGGAAGTAAGGCTGTCAGCTTAATACATTGTGTGAAAATTGGGGCCGGAGGTCACCAATCTCCTGGTACACAAATCTCCCTCTGTGAATCTCATTTCATTCAGACTATCAGTTAGATTAGAAATACCCTAATTATCCCACTGAAATTAAATTACTTTATGTAAGGGTGATATAATGAACAACCATAAAGAAGCTATACAACCAATCATCCTATTAGTCACAGCAAGACTAGACTATACACTAAATGGCTCTGGTTTGATTATTGCAGGCTGGTCTGTGCCACATAAACTGGGGGGGAAGGGAAGGACCTGGGGGAAGATTAGTTTTGATTTCTTTTTCTATTTTACTGGAAGGAAGGAAGTTCACATTTTAATTCACAAGGCAAGCCTTTGGGGTGAGAAAGGTGTACGGTTGCCTGTCAGAGAAGCTGCAGAGTAGCAGAGATCATGAATAATGAACAGGTGATCGGGGTCTTTCTTAGCACATAGTGAATTTTGTTGTTACAGAGAGCAGGAGCAGAGCTGTAGGAATGCAGGTGGAGTGCTCCAACGCCCCAGCTAGCAAACTTTGTCACAAGGCCATTCTTTTCTAGATTTGCAATCACTTGCAGCCATCACTGCTGGAGGAAGGTGAGGGCTTAGCTGATTTTGAACTGGAAGAGTTGCATCACTGGCTCGAGAAGGTCAACTGTCAGGAATAAGCTGAGAAAACTGCATGTTTAATTGTTACTTAGTCTAGGACTGAAAACACATCCTGTTTTAAGTGGTGTTGATGTCCTGGCAGACCCAGTGGCTCACTGACCAGCCCAGTGTGTGAAAAGCTGGAGCTGGGATGAGTTGTGATTTTCACTTATGGTGGAAATCCCCTTAGAGAGACAAAAAAGTGCAGAGAGAAAGCAAACCAGCTCCTTGTTTCTGCTGGTCAACTTTCTCAGTCAGAATTTCAGAGCTGTTTACTGAGTAACCATTTTGAAGAACCAAGGGATAATGCTGAAAAAGCATCCCCAAACTAGCTGGATATATTAAAGAGGGGAGAGGGGTGGATTTACAGCTGGAATAAATTCAGATGTAAATGTTAAATGACTATTTTAAAAGATGAACTTGAAAGAAACCCAAGTCTAGAGAAGTATCCTAGGAAATAGAAGAAAAGCAAGGATGTAGTGCTACTTGGATCTTCTTGCAGGCTGTCTTATTTACTGCTGTGCTGCACCACTTTGCTCAAGTTCAATCCTGCACAAATGCAGACTGGGCATTGAAAGCATTACACATTTTTTTCTGAGTAGAGCTTTAAGTTATTTGTTATAANCAATAGAATCATGCTTTCAGAAGAGCCATCCTAATCTTCTACACATCACAGAAAATGTTTCTTCAAAATTCTAGGATGCTTTTTTTTTATTATTCAATTAAATACTGGATTGTTAAATGCCTTATTTGAATGTGAGCAGAATAAAAGTATGAAATATATAATTTCTGCTGATCTGCTGTAGGTTGGCATTGTTTCAATTCAGCCAA
>VZTB01018183.1:908708-928293 GCA_013397245.1 Thryothorus ludovicianus
TCAATGATAAAGCTTTTAAGGTCAGTGAAAAAAAAGTTTAATTCTAGATGGGGGGATTGAAGAGAATGCTTTAAGCTTAGATTTAAATTCTCTTGTGAAGCTATAGTAAAGATATATTTTTGATATATCAGACTTTGTTTATTTTCTCTGTGACTTATAGAAATTTATTGGAGGAAAGTAACAATTGTAGTACAACCGTGAGTTAAAATACTAGTAGTTGAAACAAATAGATATTACTGTGATTTAATGAGAAACTTCAAGGGAAATAAGAGGCATGAAAAAGATAGTAAGAAAACCTTTTGTTTCCAGAGATAGATGAAGAAAAATCTGTTGTATACTAAACTACTAGCTCAATCTTAAAAATAACACCCCAGTAGTTGATATGGTCTGTGAAAGCAGCTGTGTAAAAGCTGCAAAACATGGGAAAAACTTTGCCATTGTGAATAAGATTTTAATTCCGGGCAGCTGATTTCATTTGTGACAAAGCCACAAGAAAACCTGTTTTCTTGTGGAAAAGTCTACATAGCAGAACAAGAGAGACTCTTCTCCCTCAGTGAATGGAGAAAAAGACTATTTTAAAGGTAGTAGACTGACTGAAAGTCATGGGTTTTATCTTTGCATTGTAACTAAAAAAGAAGTGTTCCCAAATTTTATTTTGATTGTCTTATTATTGTTTTCCCCTTTAGTTCTGTTAATGAAGTTTTCTTTGTATATTTTCAAGTTTGAATCTGCTTTGCTTTCTTTCCTTTTAATCCTATCTCACAACAGAAAATCAACCTGCAATATTAATTGGTGCATTGGCTGGGAAAGACCAAATTAACCCCACGACATGATCAGAATTACAAAGTATAATTTGTGATGAGCCATAGATCTCAACTGCTAATAAAAGTTCTGTTTTTTTAACTCAGTAAGTAATCTGCACCTATATATTAGAAATTAAAATCACTTTTCTCCTCTCAGACAATACCTAAGAAATAAAGTATTTGAGATGGGAATGAAAGAAGAACATTTTCAATGAAAAGAGAAAATTAAAAAATATCCAAGTAAATCAGTATTGATGCCAAGAGACAGTAACTTGACTTGTATAGAATCTCTCAGGGAATATTGAGCCTGCTGTAGCTGACTTCTATTCATGTGTCTGGATAGGTAGGGACAATAGCACTCCACAAAAATTTTTAATGAAACTTTGTTACATTGGAGTTTTCAATTTAAGAAAATTTTAATTTTCAATTTTCAATTTAAGAAAAACTGACTTAGTTGGAAATAATATGCAGTGTTTTAATCATGGTGTCTGGAGGTAGGAGAATTTCCCCATTGCTTTGAGCAGAAATTCATGCTGTTTCCATAAATTTCTCCCTGAACACCCATTGAAATATTCTATTTTTGCTTTATTCTCTGCTGCCTATCCTCTAATTTTCATGTGTGACTGGAAGAAGGGGGTGAGAAATAAATATGGAGCCTTCAAATGAAGGTGCTTTTGAAATTAAAATAGTACTGACAACAAAGAATATCAGTTGGGATTTTCTTTAAAAAATAGTATTATGGACTAGCACAGGCAGCAGCCTGGTCTTTGAGACTTACTAAGATCCTGTGGAATAACCATGATTTGGTAGCTGAAGAGCTGGAAAGAACCACCAGGACGGTCAAGGACCTCCAGTAAATGTCATTATGATCATTGAAATGGATGCCCTGCCCCAGAGGCAGCTTTAATACTATGATTTACACCTCAAATAATTTTCTTCACGCCTGGATCTCCCAGAGCCACTATTTGGACTGCCATGGACCCTCAAGATGCACAAGCTTGTGTGGTAAGTTGATAGATATCCTGTTTACTGGATAGGGTCAGAGTTGTTTTAAGATCTCAGTCTTTTAATTTTTTAAATGTTGTAATTTTTAAAAAATTCCCCCCCCCCCCAAAGAAATAATCAATTATTTCTCTATTTGTGTGAAATTTCCTGCAAAAAATCTATTTTGTATAGATGCCTTATGTGACCCTTTGGAGAGGGTGGGGAAAATAGTGCCTGGAACAGGGTGGGCAGTATACCTCAGCACAATTTATCACAGTGCAGCAAAGCCAGAGCACAATAATTAAATGGATGATTGATTGGCAACAGTTGAGTAGATGGGATATTAAAAAAAAACAGAAGTATTTAATGGTGCAGCCTAAAATCTTTCATGAGTGCATAAGTTTATGTAATAATCTGTTTTAACATTTAAAGAGAGAAGTTATGTTCTGTAAGCACTCATAGAAGATGCATTAACCTATAAACTGTGTTGATATGTCTGGAACTCTTCACAAGAAGGTGTTAGTGCAGGATTTATTTATAGGCTGGAGAGTTGGGCAGAGAGAAACTTAACGAGGCTCAGCAAGGGCAGGTGTAGGGTCGTGCACCTGGGTAGGAATTGCTCCAAGCACAGGCCAGGCTGGGGGCTGACCTTCTGGGGCTCAGCTCTGCTGAGAAGGATCTGGGGGCTTTGGTGGAGGACAGGTCACCATGAGCCAGCAGGGCATCCTTGCAGTCAGGAAGGCCAATGGAGGAGTGTGTCCAGCAGGAGTTGATCCACCTCCTCTGCTCAGCCCTACTGAGGCCACATCTGGAGTGTTGTGTTCAGTTCTGCTCATGGAAGACATGGAGCTGCTGGAGAGGGTCCAGTGGGTTCATCCGTCCAGCCACAAAGATAGTGAAGGGCCAGAAGCATCTCTCTCTCAGGGAGAGACTGCAGGAGCCTGTTTGGTCTGGAGAGGACTGAGAGGGGATCTCATCAATGCATATGAACATCTCAGAGACAAGTGACAAGAGGGTGGTGCCAGCCTCTTTTCGGTGGTGCCTAGAGACAGGATGAGGAGCACTGGCCAGAAACTGAAACACCACAAGCTCCAGCTCGATATGAGGAAGAGCTTTTTCACATGGAACGTGGCAGAGCACAGCAACTGGTGGCCTAAGGAGGTGATGGAGTTTCCCTCTCTGGAGACATTCAGGACCCACGTGTGTAACCTGCTTGAGCTGACTGTACCTTGGCAAGGGTATTGGACTGGATGATCTCCAGAGTCACCTTCCAACCTGACAGTCTGTGATTCTGTGATTTGGCCTGTTTCAAGTTAAAAGTTGTTACCTACAATTATCAGAAATTAAATATCGTAAATGGAAAACTCCAAGTTGAATTTTAAGGCTTAGGTTGGACATGCCTCTGGATTGGGACTACATTCTTTTGCAATCTGGCAGTTTAGGAATGCACTTTTGTAAGCAGGATTGGGGCTTTTAATATTCCCCTAAGAGAAGGTGATGGATTGAATAGGTTCTGTCAGGTTCCTTCTTTCAGTGTTCTCAAAATAATAGGAAGAATATCTTGTCAAGAATGTGGGACAGAAAAATAGAAAGAGATGGTGAGCAATTTTCTCAGTTCACAATGTTAAACCTATGCTTTTTCAAAATTATTTGCACTTAAAAAGACCCTGAGATGGGTGGCTGAGAAGTTCTGCCTTTCAAAGTGGCAGCTTGGTTATTAAATTTAAGCAAAATTGAACTTTGTCTTGTGCCAGTGTTTAGGATGGCTTGTGTTGATGCCTTTTCCATAAAATGAAATCCCATCAGCTTTCCTGTGCAGATCACTATTGAAAAGAACAGATTGTATTTAAACAAAGTTGTATCAAGGTGTAATTATTCCCAGGTGCCTGTGGCAAGGGGTCATGCTGCAGGGTAGTGGGAACATGAATTACTTTATACTTCAGCATCCAAGCAGAGATTTCAATGCACGTGCTACAAGTTTTTGGTTGTGAAGAAACCACTGGCATTGCTCCATGTGCTTTTCAAGACTAAAGCATTTTACATTGCTTCTTGCTTTGTATTCTGTCTGTGGCTGGGACTATAATCGTATCTAACTTTTAGGCTTCTGACTTTTAAAGAGAAACTGTTTAACCTGCATTTTTTGAGTTGCAATTGCAGCATGAATTCTCCTGATCATACAGGTTTTTGGCAGCCGGGTAATACTGTGATGAACTTTGATGAATATTAATGCAGGTGTGCTTCCCTTTGTCAAGGTCAACCCAAGGAGCAGCTAATCCTGGTTTGACTCAAGGAATTATTTTGCTTTTGGGTCTAAAGGGCGACAGTTCTGTGTCTAATTCTTGATACGTCCATCTTCACCAGGTCTACATTGCAGAATGGTAGAAAAGGGGATGAAACCAAATCTGAAGACTTATATTTATAGAAATTGGACATATAAAATTCACATAAAGTGTGTTGCAAGAAGTAATAAAAAAGAGAAACATTCCCAAAACATTTTAATGTGGAGATATAACATATATATAGAATGGCAATAATATATTTGATATTAATATATGAAAGAAAATTTGTCAGTACTAAGTACTAAAAAATATCACAAATAATTCATTCTTGCATCATCACAATTTCCCTTCTACTCATAAGAACCTATCTAAACGCTTTTTTCTCCTTGCTTCTTTTTTTAAAATGTCATGTCATTTTCATGTCATATAACTCAAGTTTGTTTATCATGAGTGTTAAATAAGTCTGTGGTAAAGGGACTTTTAAAATTCCTGAATATAAGGAAATAGTATCATCTTGGAATTCAGCTAAAACTTTTTTTCTATTAGGGCAAGAAGTTTTCTTCTGATGGAAAGAATTATTTTTTTGTTTTTGTTGGTTTGGGGGGTTTTTTGGGTTGTTTTTAGTTTGTTTTTTACTTTCTTCTTCCTCTCCTTTTGCAGTTCTGTCATTTATACTGAGCTTTAGGAGTAGCTACCTCTTGTTTCTACTCTATTCATGACAGAAGAGCAGGGAAAGAGACACTGTTGGCATAATATGAGAATTTTAAACAAATAAGACAAGCATGTGGAGAAAACATTAACACCATGGGTAGTAAAATTTGAAAATCAATTGCCATAGAAAGTTGCAGAAACACAGTATCTACAGGTTCAAGGAGTAGTCAAATTGATGGACAACAAGTTTGTAAACAGATACTGAGAGGATTAAGTAGGATTGTGCCTTAGAAATAGGGCAAGGTAACTCTTGGATGCTTGGAGATGCAGGGAGAGCAAACCACAGGAAATGGTCAATGTTGGCCCCTCTTGGGAGGGACCATCCCCTGTTTGCTGTGTGAGACAGGATCTTCCCAGGAAGGAGCTTTTATCTGGCACAGCAAATGTTGTCTGTGCTCAGAAAAGAAGCCCCATGATGTTGACCTGCTCTTGAAGCCTTGTCTCTGCTCTTTGATGCCTGGCACTGTCTGAGTCAGTGCTTTGTTCCTCTGTCCTCCTGCACTTCAGAGGCAGCAGAGAGCATCAGGCAACTTCCTCACTCTGTGCACGTGCGTTTGAACTTTCCCTTCTAATGCAGAACCTCCAGAGGACATGGAAACTGATCTCCTTGTTTTATCTGGGCTTTCTGGAGTGAACCTAAAGGGATGAACACGCTCTAGCTTTGCAAAAGGAGGAGTGGTAGCTACATGAAGTTTATTACGCCCCATCAAGTCTGCCAAGTTAAATCTGCCATTACAGAGAGAGAGCTGGCTGTGAAATGGTTAGGATTGACTGACAACACTTAAGTAACCACTGAGAATGATTTTGTCTTTGTAGTACAATTCATGTCTCTCCGTCGTGTCTGTGTGTGTAGTGTTTCCAAATGAGTTTAATTATGGGTGATGAACAGTAGCTCTATGGATCTGCTTTCCTTTGTAACACTGTTACTGATTGCTGCTCATCTGCACTTGTCACCAGCACTCACAACTGTCCCAGGTCTGCACTCACCTTCTCTGAGTCTTTGGAGGGGAAGTTGAATTACTGAATTATGGTTTTGTCCTGATTTGGGGTTTGGTTTTTTGTTTGTTTGTTTAATTGTTGCATAAATTTTGAGCAAAAGTTTTGGGTTTTGTTTTGCAATTACTCAAGAATATTTCTAGTTGACTAAACATGAGTCAGAGCCCTTGTTTGCATTTTTGATTTCTCAAAGTAGATACACATTTAATTTCTAGTCTCTTGGGTGCTTCTCAGCATTGAAGGAAAATGTAAAAGGCATAAATTTTTCTGCTAAGAACTCCCTTTGCTGATATTTGTGAAGTGGTTGCTCTGTGCATGTGCTACAGAATTGTATCAGGTATCTTCCTATGACATGAGAAATTGAGATCGTGAAGTTTCCTGCTTGAAGGAAAACTTGATCTTCATTTCAGGAGAAACTACCTTATTTTCCATTTACTGGTCTATTTATATGTATCTTGACAGCTTTTAGATTGTGAAAAGCAGCATCAATAGGAAGAAGAGTAGAAGAATATTAGGCAAAGAATATTAGAAAGTTAGGCAATAAAATAAATGTATAGAAATCACTGCTATTACTGTATTACTGCACTGTCACGTGTTGTTATATTCTTTATGTGCTCAAGAGAAAGTGACGACTCCTTTTCCCTCCAGTGTGCACATGCTGGCATTTGCTTGCCTGTGATTTCATTCCTGATGCTAATTTTATACTGAAGCTGGGGTGACCTTTATGTGTACCGCTTTTCCAGGTGTTGCCTACTTTCACCCACACAGTAACCATTGTTTGCATTTCTAATGAGGTAAAACATCAGGACTAACTTCTGGCACCTTCTCTGCTGAGCTTTAGTTTGATAATTATGCTCATCTAAAAGGAAACACATTTGTTGGAAACTTCTGGAATTAGTAGAATCAACTTCAGAACAACCCTTTGAATTGGCTCCTAAGTGTATTAGGAGGAGGCAGATGATTTTGGACTTGGAATCCATGGCAAATGTCCGAGATTCCTTCTCTCTCTACACCACCGCTGACAATGAATAATTTCTGCCATTTTTACAGGGTTCTCTCCTTGAAGTAGTGCATGTAGGCAAGGCATTTTAATCCATCTTGCAAATGCAGAGAACTTTTACTTGGAAGCAGGTTTGCTGCTCTGCTCAGCCAGGTGAGTAAGACATGAGCATTGTCAAGTCATGAGTGTAAAACATCTGAGTTAGATTTTTTGCTGTTGGGAAAGGGTTTTTTTCTAAAACTGCTAGTCAAAAATCAGTAATTGTAGAAGTTTAACTTTACAGCAGCTGGGACAATTTGATGTGTACTGGCACATGGGGACAAGTTGCCATTTGGTGTGGGCTCAGATGGCCATCTTGTTCACTCTATCTAGCAAGCATTTGTAGCCTTCACTGAAGGAGGAAAGGTAGGAGTTGGATTATAACCGAACACTTAAGGCCCTTTCCTTTATCTTGATCATTTTAGTGAAAAGTTTAAGTCCATTTGTTACATTGGTGGTGTTGCCTGCTTTTTGTGATCAGAACTGCTCATTTTAGCCGCTGAAAGATGGTGCAGGCCAAAGGGAGGACCACAGAGATTGCCAGCCCAATTATAAATGTGGACATCTGCACACCGAGCTTGTGAGGCGTTGGTCCACAGGTCAAAGTGCCAAACTCCTCTTTATGTCCTGCTCTCACAGATTTGATTTGGCACGTGTTTCATTCCTTTAAAGCATAGAGCTGCTGAAAGTCCATGTCAGACAGTTACAGGAGGCATCATAAGGGTTTCAGTCTAATTGATGTTCGAGTTTCTGAGTGAAAAGCCAAGGCATTATACTTTTTTTTTTTAATACAGCCATAGTCTGCAATACTCAATGACAGTAGATGAGCCCTAAAAAGCAAAAAGAAAAAAAAAAGACATTTTTGTTACCAGTCTTGTCCATTCATCAATCCTTGTCCATCCTTCTGTTCCCTTCCCGAATCAGCAACGTCCCCTCCCTGCCCACCTGGCACCAGATGTGCCGTCAGGCACTGCTGTGTGTCCCAAGCCCTCCGAGTGGCAGAATGCAGAATCTCAGGTGACATTCACCTGCAAGCGCTTAGCCCCGAACAGCTGCAGCCCCTTGATTGCCTGGCCTGCCTCGGGGCTCCGCGCCCTGCCGGATCAATCGCTTGTCAATTCGGCTTAGCCGGGACTGGGACGGACTGGGAGGAGGCAAGTGGCAGCGGGGCGGAGGCGAATGGTTAAAATTAATTGCTACATAAGAAAAAATTGAAAGATAATTATTCCTGCTTTCCTGTCAGTGCTCGCGGGTAGATGACCTCATTAACTTGCAGCTTGTACACAATTCAATTACTAGGAGATGGAAAATACATTTTTAATTACCTCGGCGGCTTGTGCTCCATTCATCTCCATTTTCATGGCTTTTTTACTGGTGTGTTCTGAAGAAGTAGCGTGGTCTTACTAAAGCTACCAGAAGACCTTGGTTCTTGCTACAATTATTCTTGTTTGAGGTAGGATATTAAATGTGTGAGATTAACCCTGTGGTGCCAAGTGAGTTGGGAGGTCCTGTGATGGCACTAAAGTGCTAAATGTTTTTAGTTAGTTTGGCATGTCAGGATTTTGAAACTTATCCTGTCAAATAATTACAGAGGGTAACTTTGTTCCTTTGTGCATTTTGTTGCTACATAATTCAAGAAAGAATTAAATTTGTGAATAATAAGCATATCACCCAGTTAGACAAATATCATATCGATGTATGTCATGGGAAAGGACTCTTTTGTAATTTCTAAAAGCCTATTATGGCATTTACTGAATTAATAATGACTTAATTGTTTAAATACATAGCTAGGCAATTATTTTAATGCGTCAGTTTTTAAAACTGTCAGTAGTGTGTTGAAGTGTACAATACATGTGGAAAGAATAGTTTAATCATTTAAATTAAAACTATTGCAGTATTGAAAGGCTTGGAGCAAGAATTGAGGAACCCTGTGACTCGGTGCACAGAGGATGTTTTTGGTTTTTTTAGGAAAGACTTGTCAAGGATTGTACAGAACTGATCTGGAGTGTTTCACGGTGTGACACAGACTAATTCCCTGCTCTGATGGTGTACACTGTGTAAATGGGGAAATACGAAATAAAGTACAGGCCACAGAAAAATCGTTGATTGTTAGGTCAGGAGAAAGTGTTGAGGGAAGTTGTGAGGTACAAGCTGTGATATTTAGTGGTGGGAACTGAATAGATTTTATATGATCTATGTTTGGTCACTTCTTTTTTCTCTGAGAAAAATAATTGGAACATGATGCAGGCATTCTTGAACCATTCATTGAGAGAGTATTAGTCCTACTTAAATCTTCTCTAAAGAGCATTAAAGCAAGATAAGGTGCTTTAAAGGCTTGCTGTGGGAGAGCCTTTAATGCTGTTCTAAGAATGTGTAAACTGAGTCCATGGCATGCTCTCAGCTGAGAGCTGCTAGGGAGCATCCTGGTGGGACACTGAGAAAGTGATGGTGATGATTTAGACACTCCTTCCTCTCACTGCTAGTGCCCCAGTGTGAGCCAAGGGATGGTGAAATACAAACTCCTGGCTACACAGGAACAATTAGGATGTTTATTCTGCAAAATTGCCATTTGAAAAAAAAACCAACAATGGTTGGACTGCTACACACACTGCCAGCCTGGCAAATTTATGGTGACATTTTTCTTCAATGATAACTGCTGAAGGAATGTACACAGGAGAGTTCCTTAACCGAGCAGTCTTTCAGAAGCTTGCCAGTGAGTAATTTCAAAGTGAAAGACTGTGAATATTTTAGTATCATCTATGATTTTATTTTTTTAGGCTTCCAATATTTCTTAACCCAGGAAGACATCTAAATAACCAGCCTTGCAAAGATTGCCTTTCTATGTTTGCTATATTAGTATGGGACATAGAAAATGCTATATTAAGGAATCAGTTGCTCGCAGGTCTAGAGAGAAATTAAATTCGGTTTTGCTTATATGTTATGAAGTACAATGATGATTTCTCATGGATATTTTTTGGTGTGAGGGTTTTATTAGTAATTTTTAAGTATTTACACTTAGGTTTGGTGATTCTAGTGTCAGCAAAGTATCAAATGCAGCCAAAATTCACAGCATTTGCATGAGATGCAATGTCTGTTACAGGTTGCCCAGTATTTACTTTGACACAAAGCATATTTCCACTGTTCTTCCAGAGATAAAGAATACTATAGCTCTGCACTTTTTTGTTTTTTTAGCAACAGTCAAGTCAACAAATGTAACACAAAGTATAAAAGCATTTTAAAAATGTGGATACCTGGAAGCAAATGTGGCTTGAAATAATAGTTGGAGGAAATCCACACAAGCACAGTTTGCTTGGTATACATCCTTTTCCTCTGCCTCCACTGATTATTACTACATCAGTATATGTTGGTCAAAAATATTTAGGTCATCTGAAACACATACAGGGCTTCTGTAGCTGTCTGGCCTGCCAAGGCTTTGAAATATATGTGACCACAGCAGAATTATTTATTGTGTTACACCAATGCTTCATTTAGGGAAAATTAATATAAATTATAAGATAATAATAGGAAACTGACTTCACAAATGTGACACTTGGGCCAATGGCAGGATCCTGTAGTGTTAATATATTTTCAGATGACACACAAGAAAAACCACTAAGGATCTAAGGAGAGAGGCTGATTCAACATGAATTTCCCTCTGGAGTTTTTGTTTTGAGCATCACTATTGAGCAGCAGGCTTTTTAAACTTTTCTTCTGTCTACTACAACCTATAGACTAACGGCATATCTACAATTTGTAATGGATGGATCCTATCATGACTTCTAGGTCTGGATTTTTCTTCAGTCAAGAAATAACCCCAAGACCCAGCCTGTGTTTGGGTTTGCCCCAACCGAGGTGCAGTTGCCCCTGCTGAGCTCCATGAGGTTCTGCTGAGCCTCTCCAGGCTGTCAGTGTCCTTCTGGATGGGATCCCTACCCTCCAGCAGCTGCACACACAGTTTGGTGTTGTCAGCAAGCCTGCTGAGGCTGCACTCCATCCCACTGCCCAGGTTCAGCTCTGTTCAACACATTACCTGTGCTGATCCCAGTACAGAGGAATGCCCTTCAGGTCCCATGGAGCTATGAACTTCCAGATTCCTCAGATGGTCTCAAACCTGATTGTCTCCTACAATGAGGGTGTCTTGGTTTGAACAACAGATGTCTGCTAATGAAGGCAAGAGCTTCCCTTGGAATGGAGAATGTAAACCCCCTCCCTCCAAATTATTATAATTTTGAAATTAAGTGGCTCTCAGGCAATGATATGAGAATAGGAATAACAGTTCTTTATTAGGAGAACCAAAATAAAAATGCAGTAATACAAAAAACAAACTCCCTGACAGAGTCAGAATCCAACCTGACCCCCTGTGGGTCAGGGTGTTGGTGCCAGTCCCATCCAATGGTGGCTGCAGCCCTCCTGCAGTGGCAGATGTGGCCCTGTTGGAGCAGTGATCCTGCAGAAAGGTGTGGATTTCCTCTGAAGGTCGAGCAGTGATAGATGGGTCTGGTCTTCCTCTGAGAATCCAGTGGAAAAGGCTGCCTTTACAAAGCTCAGATTGTATCCATGTGGGAATGCTTGGGTCCTTCCCCTATGTAGAGCATCTCCCAGTGGGATGATGGAAGTTTATCAGTGAGACTCAGTGGCCCATGAGCAGAAGATCTGTCCGTGGAGGGAGGATGGGTCCTGGAAGAGATAAAGAAACTGCCCCAGCTGATTTTTAACAGCTGAGCACGAACCCCGATTTCTACAGATGGTGATAGAACACACACTGCTGGGGACAGCCTGAACTGCAACCCAAGACAGAAGGATCCTTCATTCTCTCTTGGCATTGTGGCTGGAGCACTTGCCAGTGAAAACCACAGCAAAAAGTTGTTGAGAACTTTAACCTGCTCCCTATCCTATGTAATTAGGTCTCTCATTTCCTTCTGGAGAGGCCCCACATTTCCTCTAGTCTTCCTTTTATCACCAAATTACTACAGAAACTTTTCTTGCCCTGACATCGCTGTTCAGATTTAATTCTGCCACGACTTTGGCTTTTCTCACCTGATCCCTGACTGCTCAAACAACTACTCTTTATTCTTCACATGTTCCCAGTCCTTGCCTCCCCCATCTGTAGGCTTCCTTTGGGTGTTTGAGTTTGGTCAGGAGCTCCTCGTTCATCCGTGCAGGCCTCTTGTCCTTTCTGCCTGCCTCCCACTGTGCTGAGATGCATCACTCCTCAGCTTGCAGGAGATGATCAGCCACCTTTCTCCATCCCTTCTGCCCTTCAGGGCTTTCTCTCATGGTGCTCTATCAGGCACACTCCCTGCAGGGTGTATTTGGAGACCCAAGAATCAGACACAAATTCCCAGCTAAATGCAGAATGCGTGAGGGGTTCTAGCACAGCTCTGGAAATGTTTCCAGACTTTACACACAAGGCTGTGCTGGCACAAACCTAAAGGTGCCCACCTTTTGCTATTGAAAACTCAGGCAAGGAAGTGGAGTGCATTCTTCATTTTAGAAAGCAAAGGGAAATCGCATGTATAAAATGAAGTTTCAAGAGACAGCACCTCAGGACTGTTGGAAAACATATTCTACAGAAGATGTCATGGAAGAGTTTTTGTATTTAATGATGTGTTTCTCTGCTCACACAGTAGTAGTAACTTGCAGTTAACTTGTATGAAACAAACAGTAACTTGCTTTCTTGCAAAGATCTATGTTGATCTAGATGGTTGGCTCATTTCCAAAAGAGATTTGCACACACTGACTATTAAAGGCTTTCTTTTAATCCTCTTCTGCCCTCCTGGTTGAAGAATTATTGGAGGAGGTCTTTTCCTTTTTTCTTGTTGTTTTCTTTTTTTCCCGTCTTCCATTTGCAATCAATAATTTTGCACTTACTGCCAAAGTAGTACAGGATTCAGTGATAATATCATATAATATCAAATACACAATTATTGTGTTTGGTTATAGTAAGGATTTTGTAGTCTCACAAAATATGGTTTACAGTTCTCAAAATCTTCAATAAGTCTACGCTGATATAAATTATAACACATTGTTTAAATTACAAAGCCCAGATATCTTTTATAAATGCTGAAAGATGGTTCATTAGAAAAATATCTTTTTTTTTTAAAGTCATATAAAGAAAAGGAATAGACTCATTACAAAATATTTCACACATAATCTAACTGATTAATATAATAAATTGCAGGGAATCATACTGAATTATCATACAATTAAATAAATTCCATACGGACCACATAAGTTAATGTTTTCTTTTTGGAAAATGGTATGCCTTGGCAAATAAAATATTCAGAGGATTAACTATAAAGAAAAAAATGGCTTTGTGTAATTATTGTCTCTTGTAATTTGAATTAGACATAATTACATTTCCTAAATATGAAGAGAAAATAAGTGTGATCTATAGAGAACAGACAACACCACCGAGACAAGTCTGTCTTTGTTTCCTGACCCATTAGGTGACAATTATGATACTTGTGTTAAACATCTTAGAAGTGGTATGAACTTGCCATAACTCTTCACTTATTCTGCTTGAAAAGATCATAATGGGAAACGCTTTTGCTCTTCTACTTTAAAATGCAGACTATCACTCGTGCAATTCAAAAACTTCATGGAAAAATGTCAGGGGCATCAAGTGCTAATTTCATCACATACATAAAATAAGGGATTGCCTTTGCTGCACCTCCAAAGCCATGCAGCCTTCTAGAGGATATTGCTGTGAACCCCTGTAAAAAGTGTCTTTGTGTCGTGTCAGAAGTCACTGGCCAGTGCCTGTGTGGTTTTGGTGGAAACCACCCACTCCAGGTGTCAAGTGAGTTTGTGCATTTCAAGTTGAATTACTGATGCAAGCTCTAAATGTACTTAGCTTCTTCGGGGTTATTTGGGTTTTTCTTTCCCTCACCATTTATTTATTTAAAGTAAAGCAACTGCCAGGCAGCATGAGATCTAAAATAAATTCAGTGGGGGCTTTATAATGTATTTTATACCAGTTAGCAAAAAATGCTACAGAACTTCTTGCATACTTGTGGAGAGTTATATTACCTAAACTCATATATATTTCACGTATTGGTGAAAATCCAGTTAAGAGCATTGTATGAACTTGAGCTTGAGGATCTACACACAGAGTTCACAAACTTTGTCTACTTTGCCTTAGTCTAGCTCAGTCTGTGCTAGACTAAATAATTGCTATTGCTGAAAGGAGATCTGCTCTCATATTCTTAGATGGGGACCATACATTTTGGCCTTTGCATGGAATTTATCTGTGAATCACCTACTTATTGTGTTTATTCTGTTGTGACAAAAGCAAATTATAGGGATGAAATATAATTATGTGGTTTAACTAAATATTTGCTGAGGTTACTTCAGCATTATTTATCATTTACTTTTTGATAGGAAGTAGTATTTCATAAATGAAGTAAATACATTTTTCTGAAATTCTATGAGACATGCTTTTCAGAGTGGATCTGTTGCTCTATTACAATTGAATTTATTTTTTTGTTCCTATGTATGTGATAAAGGTATATTTTGATTGTCTGCTATAAGTGCTAATGTTTTCTAGGAAGACTTTTGAATAATTTTTTCTTTATATTAATGTAAATTTCTGGTTTACATGCAAGAGGTTCTGTTACATCTTATGTGTTAGACTCCAGTGTATTTTGCTATTACAGTCTGATTTCTCCTTGAGACTTCTGCCTCACTGATCATGAGAAAGGCCAGTGGAAAATTCTCTTGCTGCATGTGTGCTATCTCCTGTAATTTACAGGATTTTGCTGATAATCATCCTGTTTTTCCTTATTTCTTTCCATGAAAAAAGTATCTCCATCCATAAAATTTGTGGGATCCTTTGATTTGCAGCAGCCAAAGCCAAAGACGAAAAAGGCAATGGATGTAATAGCAGTGGTTATTTCTTGCGTAACTGGGAGATTGTATGTACTGGTACTCCTCTTGGCCATAAAATTGCTTTTTATTTGCACTACAACACAGTGGGAAAATGTTATCCACACATTGAGATTTCCTGAACATGATCCATGGAAATGAATTTTCAGACTTTTTAGTATCTAGTGTTAAAATGCTAAGCACCTTATTTACTGGATGTTCTGGCCCTCTTTTTTCTGAAATTCAAATGCCATTGTATTTCTGAACTGCCCTCAGTGGAACTTATGTTTCCCAAAGTTATATCATGCTGAATGTACAGACATCTATCATCTGCACAAGAATTATCTGTCCAGTTTTATTAATTTAAAAATAAATATACAAATGGGTTTGGAGCAAGTACTTTGCTTCTTCCCATGAGACACCTTTCCCTGGATGGTTCACTGAGCCTTTCTCAGGCCTCCAGGTTGGAAGGTGACCTCCAGGATAATTTGGTTGAACCTTTCTTGGGAAAAGCACAGTCTAGACAAGATGGCACAGCACCCTGTTCAGCTGAACCTTAAAAATGCCCAAAGCTGGGGAAACTGCCTCTTCCCTGAAGACATTATTACAATGGCTAGATGTTCTCATTGTGAAAAATTTTCCTCTTGTGTCTAACTGGAATCTCCCCAGGATTGCTTGTACCAATTATCCCTCAGCTTCTTTGAAGACAGGGAGTCTCCACCTTCTTAGTAGAGGAATATTTTAAACACCAGAATATCATCCTAAGGTCTCCTCTTTCTTTTTTCAAGGCTGAACAAACCCAGTTCTCTTTGCCTCTCCTCATATGGCAGGCTTCTATGGCCTTGTCCAAGCCATCCACAGCTCTTTTATATAGTGGGGACCAAAACTTAACAGAGTTCCAGGTGTGGCCTGACAGGCACTTTAGTTTTGACAGTGGCTTGACACTCCCTGCTCTCAACACCCATCCTGACGTGTTTAGAGTCAATTTAGATTATTTCACCAGCAGATCCTTACACGGCACTTTGATCAAAAGACTTTTCAACACCGCCTAAATAACAACCATGTGTGCTTGGTTTGGCAATTTTGACAATTCCTGTGAGTAGGACAGGAGGCTTTCACTCCCCTTCCCAGGTGCTGTATTTGTTCAGCTTTACTGGGAGGACAGCTGCTGTGTTTCTAAATCTTTGGCTTCGTAGGGAGGTAAAGAAGGCTCAGCCAGAGTTGGACTTCCAGCTCCTTCTCTCTGCTGCTTTGCCCTGCTCAATCAACAGCACACATCTGGATATCTGTTTCTCAGACTCACATCCAGTGAAATGCTCTGTGAAGCTCAATTTCCAGGCCAATCCATAACACCTGGTGTTAAGCTGGCTTTGAGTATTATCATCCTTTGGCCTTTCCCATTCCTTTTAAAAGTATATCCATAGCAAAATTTCTTTTAATAACCACATTGTCTGCTCTCTTGGAAATCTTTGTCAGCCTTGTCTGATCCTAATTTTTAATGAAAATTCACTGCAAACAATAAATTCTTTTCTTAGATGTCTTGGATTTTGAAATATTTTACTGTATGAATAGGTTTTTGAGCAGACCACCCCCCCCCTCCAGTATCTGTGAAACAACGAGATTTTTTTGGTGCTAAATATAGTTAAGAGAAATATTTTTGTGTCTTGGCACTCTCTTGATTCTCCTTTTCTATTTTTATATTGCTGGTTAAACAGCTTAAGTAGTGAGAAGTCTTCTGAAACTTACTTATCCTCCTCGCTTCTCTAGCTTTTGCTGCAAATTCCTCTTATTTTTTTCTGTAACATCACAATCCTAAGTTTACATTTTGCTTTCCCATTCTTCAGCTTTGTTTTATTACCACCACTTTAAATACATTTTTACTTCTTTGGAGTTTCCCCGTATGAGCTGTTTCTGACTTCCACCTTTGCAATAAATGATAATTTCCCTTCCTTAAAACATTACATGGACTACTACTACGTATCACATTCTGAAGGGAGGTGAACCTTAACTATGATCACTGCTGAACTGTTCTTATTTTCTCACAGTCCTTCCAGTGTTTGATCAGGGCTTAGTCCAAGATCACTCTCAACTTTCCACTTTGCATCACTGTGGTTCTTGCCAAAATCAGCTGGTGATGAACCAAACTTTTGTTTCCTAACCTGTGCTGTCATGAGAATTCAGCCAATTGTCCCTGTCTTCTGCTCCACTACCCCACAAATACTTTGCTTTCATGTTTTCTGATCTATAGACACCAGATGCCTTTCAAATTCTTTGGTCTTTAAACTTTTCTACAGATACAACCTCTCTAATATCAGATGCAGAATGGAAATCACCTGCAAACACGAGTGGGATTATGCCATTGTTCTCATTAGTCCTTGTTCCAAAAATGATCACATAAATACAGATTCAAAACCATTGTTAATGATCATAATAATTCAATTCTGCCGGGTGTTTAAATCTGACATGTACAAAGACACTGAGGCACATGGATAGAGTGCCCAGATGCCAGAATGGTGGAAGAAGAGCTGTAAGCCTTGTTGAGGTTTGGCTGAAAATTCTGACCCCAGGTAGTTCAGTGCTTATTTGTATTAGGCTTTGCTTTGCCTCTGCCAAACACTTCTGCACCCCCAGGTAAGCAGATATCTGTGTTCTTGCTCTGGCATTTAAGATTCTGATTCTAAAAGACTTTGTATAAGGATTCAGAGATTCCTGGTGTGTCATAATTTGTCATTTTTGTGGACTTATGGCATTTTATTATGTTGTGCTTGGGGGCACGTTCCCAGCTTGTATAGAACAGTGCTCTTGGCTTTTTCTGAACTCCAAGCTCACCTCAAACTGGGATTGAAGTGCTGCTGGCTGTACATTTAGGTGCCATTATTCCACACTATCCTGGTGCTGTGTGAGGTATGGCTCCTGACTTCTGCACATCAGGGGCCACTCTACTGCAATGAATTAGGGAAGGGATCTCTGGAACTTATTTAGTCCAATCTCTTGTTGAAGGCTCAACCAATGTAAAAGTTGCATCAAGCTCCACTTGGCTCTGTGCAGTTGAGTTTTGAGAAAAAAATTACGTATATGGAGACTGCACAGTCTTTTTGGGCAGCTGTTCTGTTCTGGTTATCTCATGAAATTCACTAATTCCAGATCCAGACTCTTCCCATGATGTGGACACTGCTGGTATCCACAGGCACCGTAGTTGTAGCTTCTCTTGCACCACAGACTGCACTGTGGGAGCTGAGATGTGGTAGCTCAAACACAGTAGGAGTAGTGTAATAGTGAGATCTATAACCACCTGCATTTATGATAAGAGATTTCCCCGTCTCTCTGTCTTTACTTCATAAAACAATTAATACATTAAACATAGGGAGCCATGGGGCCATTCACTAGACATTTCTTACTTGGCAGTTAATCTATCTTTGTGTAGACCTTGGCCAGATTATTCATGTAAGAGGTAGAAGGGGTCTGATTTTACACTAAATGGTTGATCTGAATCCCCTAAGATATTACCTGGAGTTTTTTTAACCTGGTGAACACAAGAGACCTGTGGATAGTTGAGTGATGCAATAAAGCAGACATTTGCTCCTCTCTTCCTTCCTCCCTTGCTTGTCAACTTTCAGTCTTCCTATGGTTCAGCTCTGGGTGTATCCGTGTGACTGGTAATTTCCCTGGTGCCTCTCTGGAAATTATCATCTTCCCTGTAGGATGTGTGGGACACCATGTCGGGGGAAGACCCATGCGTGAGGGGCTGTTCCAAATACTACTGAAGCCATTGAGGGTTTCTTATCTTCTTTCGTTACTACTTGAGCCACGTCCTCCAGGCAAGTCGCTTTTGTTTGGCGTGCCAGTGGTAAATTTTTAAAATATTGCTTCTTTTATTCACCTCTGCCTTTTTGTCTGTTTGGCAGCCTTCCTAATCCTCTAAGTAATTGGCAAGTACAATACTTTGAGGCACAGGAAGAAGCTTTGAGCTGTTTGTTCTCTTACTCAAACAAATGACACAATGGAAAAAGAACACGGGGACATGCGAGGGAAGGAGGGAGGAGGAGAGGAAGGCGAGGGCAGAGGGAATTGTCCTTGGGGAGGCTGATGGGGCTCTGTGGGCTATGGGAGGGCCCTGCTCCTCTCTTCCTCCGTCGCTGCCCTCTCGGCTCAGGATGGTTTCCGTCTTCTCGATATTTCAAAGCCTTGTGCTAAATAATCAATTCAGACCAGCACCCAGTCTCTCTTTCTGTAATTCTGAAAACCCATTAAATTATATTGTTGGGGGAAAACAATAGTTGTGCTAATCATGCTCTGTGCATGTGCATCTTAATTTCCCCAGAGACCTGAATATGAATTTTTACTAACATGTTAATTTTGTGTGTTAATCAGTAGCTGTAGGCCGAATGAATGGATTGACTATGTAAAACTGTTTGATATTGAAACAACTCCTTTTGACCCCCTCAAATTGGCTTCATTCCACTGAAGCCGGTTAAAGTTAATTAAGCACTCAATAGGTTTATGGTGTTTAAATTAAAATATATCACTACTCATTGTGTAGTCATCAAGCGGAGACGGCGCCTCACCGCCCCCCCACCCCCCCTCAGGCCGCTCCGCGCCCCGCGCACACCGCGCCGCCAGGGGGCGCCATGGCGCCGCTCTCGCCGCGGCCCTGAGGGAGCGGGGCCGGCGGTCAGCGGGGCCGGCGGTCAGCCTTCCCTCCTTCCCGGCCTTCCTTCCCTCTTTCCCGGTTTTCCTTCCCTTCTTTCCGGCCATTCCTCATTCCAGCACCTTTCCCTCCTTCCAACGCCTTTTACTCCTTCCCGGCCTGTCGTTCTTCCCAGCTTTTCCTTCCTTCCCGGCCTTCCTTCCCTCCTTCCAACACCTGTCCCTTCTTCCAATGCCTTTCCTCCTTCCCAGCCTCCTCT
>VZTB01018183.1:941163-970088 GCA_013397245.1 Thryothorus ludovicianus
CATATAGTAACTGGGCCGTTCCCCACCAGAACCACAGTTTTCTTCTCTTTTTCCTTCTAAGGTTGAGCAGTGAAGTTACTCAAAAGTTTTGGGGCTCTTTTAACATCTTCAACACAGAATTGTATCCAATAATAAGAGCTGAAGAACAAATTGAAGTAAGTATTACACCGTTTGACTTGGGAGAGGTTCTGTAGACTAAGCTGACCCACTGTGTGATCTGTCTTCAGTTTAAATTGAACCCTTTGTGCCTCTCATTTTCTGGAGGAAAAGTAAAATGTGTAGATTGGTTGTTTTCACTTGGATTTATTTCAGTTGATAAAATTAAACCTTTGTGTTTAATTTTATTTTAAAAATTATTTATTTAAAAAAATTAATTCCCTGTGACACTAACCTTAACTTGTGAATTGTGAAACCTATGCAAAGAAGATCAGTATTTGCAGCTCTTGGAGTTCCCTGATCATATATTTGTTCTTACAGTCCAGTGGAAAAGTGACTACAGCAAGAAAACCAGACCTTAGTTTGCTGAAAATTGCCATGGAGATCTGGATTTAAATTGAGATCCTTCTGAATTTACTTCAGGTGACAGAATGACCCAAGTGCTACTCACTTGTGTCACCAGGGAAAAAGGAAATAGATTTAATTATGATTTAGACTCAGGTCAATGAGAGATTTTGCAAAGCTTTGTAATAAGTTGGTAGCGTTTCTTTCAAATCTTGTATCAGTTTCTGGGAAATGCCCAAGTCCTGGGAAGCACTTTCTTACTTACACGTGATATCTTATTTAGGTGGTACTTACCATCTTATTTAGACATTTTAGATTAGATTTACAGCCTTGGTATTAGAGAAAGGATGATTGTTCATTAAATTCTGGTCCAAACAAGCAAAGGTACCCCACAGAAGATGAACCTGGGGGATCAGAGTTTAAGCTTTTGTAACTACCAAATATGAGTTGAGGAACTGATGGGAGCTTTCAGACCAGCTGGTGTAACTGGTATGGCTGCTGGCCTACAAAGCCTCCAGGAGCTGCCCCATGGAAAGCTGCTCTGGAGCCAGCTGTGACCTGGCTGTGCTTCATCCACACCTCCACTGAGTTCTTACAGGGGAAAAAATAAATATTTTTGTGTCCCTGGCTTTGAGGGGCTCCCTGACCACGCTGCCCCCATGGGCGACTGTTTCCTGCCAAAGACTGGTCATGAAAATGTGCAAAGGAGCCAAGCTGGACTGACACTGCCACTGTTACAGTTTCAGTGTACAGGAGCAACCATCTAAAGAGAGAGTGCTCTGCAGTAGTAAAGACACTCTGAGCATCTCAAAATTAAAGCCTAGAAACGAAGGTGAATTCAGATGATGTAAAAAGAAAGGCACATTTGAATAGGGAAACATTTGCCATTGAATAGTGCTAGAGACCCTTTTTGTAGATAGACAAATGCTTGTCATTACTTTGTGCTCAAAGGCAACATTGAAAGTGACCTGGAACAGGCATGAACTGACTTTTTTCTACTAATATGATATGAAAGTTTTATCGTATTAGGAATTTTCTGTCATGGTGGATTAGTATCAGGTCATATTAGCGTTCGTTTTTACTAACTTACAATGAAATGTGCTAACGTGACTACACTTCACTATCACATGAGAAAAAAAGCAGAGTGATTTTATATTAATGTGATACCATAGAAAGATTTCAATACCTCTGTCCCATGGCAAGTAGGAAGAAGTTAAAAATAAAATAAAATATAATGGCTTGGGACAAGGAGTTTGTGGGGTTTTTTTCCCAGGGATGAAACTCCTTCCCTCACCCTCCCTGCCCCCAACATCATGTCTTTATTTGTTTAATGGTTTCTGGATTTTTGAAGTGATTAATCTTGAAGCAGTTTGGGCTTGATTTCATAATTATGGTTGCTCTCCCATTTCTAACTAAAAGTCATTGGGAGAAGCAAATACCGAATACCTATACAGAACAACCCACAATGTTCCAGGCTGATTATTCCTTTACTTTCAACAAAACAAGTGTTGACTTCTCATAATGTTGATCTAGATGCCAAATTAAAAAAAAAAAAAATTAAAAAAAAAAATAGAAAAGATGGGGGAAAAAATAAGGGGGAGGAGGAAACAAAAGGAAAATGAAAAGCCATCATATTGTGTCCATGCTCCATTATGAACAGAATACTGTGGCCAGAAATAATTAACAGGCACAAAGGGTGGCAGTTAGTCATTTGGCTGTATGATTGTACCTGCAAGGTTTCTTTCATCTGGAGCCAAAATCTGATAAAAATGGGTAATGTTTGAAATGTTCAGTCTTATCTAAATTATGACCAGAAAATGCCTGGGTTTAATCTTGGCTCCAAACTTTTACAGGACAAAGCAGATGAGTTTGGCTCCTAGATTAAAATTCAAGTCATGACTAATTCTGAAAATCTGTAATGTGGTTTTCAATGTTTCCTTTTTGATGCACCTAACATTCCTAAATGCTTCGGTCTAAAGTAAAAGAGATCAAAACCTTTCAAAAATTCTAAAGAGGTGATAAATTAAATCAGAGTTACTTTTAAAAGGGCAGAATTGCTTCATTAGATGACATCCATGAAGAAGCCTGGGTTGAGCTGGAAGGGGTTGAGGCTTATTTACAGCAGGTCAGAGGCCTTGTGGAACGTACAGCCCTTTGCTTCAGGCCCTTGGCAGGTAAGGGGAGGAGAACAGACCCCATCACGCTCTCATTTCCAGTGAGAGGAGAACAGCTGTACTTTTCAGTTGTTATTCTAAGAGCAGGGCACTTGTGACTGGTCTGGAGCCCTTTGTCCTTCTGCTGTTTGTGGTCCTGGCCCTGCGTGGGCTGTGCAGTGCCGGCTTCCAGGAGCACTGGGGAGCTGCAGGGCAGCTGTGCCAGCCCTTTTGTTACAACCAACACCCACAAATGTGAAAGGTCTTTGTGTTTCAAAGCATGGTGGGGGAAGGCAGAGGTGGTGGGCTCCCTCTCTCCATCCCTGAGCTGGAGATTTCAGCACTGCTGTGGGAACAAGGCTCCCGCTGATCCAGGTTGTTTATGATGGTGGCTGTTTATGATCCAGGTTGTTGGTCATGGTGCTGTTGATCTGACCAGCACTCAGAGATATAAAAAAGGTGGACTCTACCCTGGGAATCTGGAACCTGAAATGCTTGTGTCATTCAAAACACTGATTTGGGAATCCAGCACAAGCAAAGCTAATCCTAATCCAGCAGTAACAGCCAGCTGCTAATAGGTACTGGGGAGAAAGCGTGGGCAGCCAGGTGGAGCTTGGTCTTTCTGAGACCTGTAGAGAAATGCTGTGTTAGAGCAGAGAAATTCTGAAGTTTTTATGTCAGTATATTAAAGTCAAGTTTATTAATCATGTGTAGTCATTTAAAAGCTCCTGCAGGTTAGAGAACGTGGGCTCCTCACCCTGGTGCTGTCCCTGTGAGGTTCGGAAGTTTCTCATCAGAATGGCCTCAATTAAAAGAGCAGTACCACTATCTGTATATTACTGCTTTCCATCATTTATATTGTGTTATCTCTCTCTTCAGACTGCTTTTTAATTTTATGTTTGCAATTATAAGTGATTTATAGGAAAATTCATTGCACGACCTGTCCAGAGTCATTAAATTCACCTAGGTTGAATAACCTGACGCTCACCTGGAAGTAACCACATCAGTGACATTATCTTACTGAATTTTGAGATAACTTAGAAGTATAGTGCTTATCTTTTCTTCCTTTTTTCCTGCCCTCTCAAGTGGGGGAGGGGGGAACATTTTTAATTCATAAGAGATAATTAGCCAAGTCTGAAAGGTGTGCACTAATTACAGAATGCTGTATATCTCGTGTAGCTGATTGCAGCACAGGTTTCTGAATAGTAGGTATGATTTTTTCCAAACACTGTTCAGTAATTTGAAATGTTATTAGGGGATTAACTTTCCATATGAAAAGCTAAACTAATACTTATTATACAGATTATAACAGCAAGTGGCCTACGAAGCTGTTGAGGCCATTATTTTGCAGGCTGCTGTCCCTGCCAAGGACCGAGGAGAGTGCTGGAAATTCCTGCCAGGGGAATATGGAGAGCATCCTCCTCTGCTGTTCCTCATCCTTCCCACTTCTGCCAGCACGAGGCAAGCTGATGGGCTCCATTCAGGAGCATGACTCTGAAAGGAAGAGGTAGAGGATAAAAGGTGTGTGGATTGTTTTGTGCTACATTGCTCTGCTATGGCTGCAAATCAAACTATGCTGATGTTCTTGAGTTATTTAGAACTCGAGTTCTAACGAGTTATTTAGAACTGGTCTTTGGGAAAAGGCTATTATATGTTTGCTGTTTTGTGAAAACTGAGCAGAGCACCTTTAAGTATCTCTTTCAGCTTGCTGGGCATAGTTAGTTTCTGCATCAGTATTTTTAAACCCCGTTAAATAGCTTGTTTTGATTTACTGTTTATGGTAGTAGGTAGTAGCTGTTGCTGATTCTTCTTCCCTCCTCCCCAGTCTTCATGCTCTTATAGAGTCACTTATTCTCTCTTTGTGTGACCTCTGATATTTGTCCAACACATGGGAAATCTAACTGGATTCCTCCATGCTAAAAGCATGAAGCTGTGGCTAGAGCCAAAGGCTTGTAGTTCCAGTGAGAACCTCCCATTCCCTATGAAGGAGGCAGCAGCAAATGCAGACCTGCTTTTAAATGGAGGCCGTGCAGCTGTGGCCACGGAGAGTGGATGTGGGAGTATGTGGAGCAGGAGAAGGAAGCTCTTAGATTTCTCTGCTGAATAAGTCAGCACTTAAGTGTAGGGCTCACACTGGGGCTGTAAAATGCACACTAATTAGTGGATGGAAAATACCTGTATACAGTTTGTGCTTCTAGGGGAAATGTAACCTGGTTTTGGAAAAGAAAGGGATAAATGATAAAGTTCGCTCATCTTTTTAATTCTGTACCCTGGTTTAGTGTTAAATTCCAACACCACCTTCACCACCAGGACTAATCCTGCTGCCACCTGTAAAAAAGAAAACAACCAGACTATTGTTTTAAAAAGAAATTATTTTAATGTAAAAATATACTAATTGCATCATATTATTTACACTGAGTTATATTCTTTGTTTTGAAAAGTGCTTGGTCAATTCTTCATTAACAATTTAAAACAGATTTCATTATGACTTTTTTCTCTGCCTTTTTGTCTTCATTTTGCATTTGTTGATAGATAACCAGCAGAGTTCTTTCTAAGAGGACTTGCATCTTCTCTTTAACAAATGTCCAAATTATCTGTTCTCATGTCTGCCTACCTTATTAGTCAATGCTTCCTTTGCTTTGCTTTCCAGTGCTCCTTCTGTTTGTAAAATTATAGCTTCAGCCCCTCTGTTTGTGCTGATGTATGATTGAATAGCTTATTGAATGCACTTTGTCCACATTTCTGGAATACATTTGCTGTTCTAAATTTTTTAATGCATTTAGCTTCCAATATGAAACTTGGGGAAATGGTTGTGAGCATCTCCACATCAGGTTCCCAATGCGTCCCTTTGTCTATCCTAGCAGTAATATCCTCTGAGATTTTCTCCTACAGGCATCTCTGAAACCCTTAATTGAACCACTAGTGTGCTTGTTTAAAGTGTTTCCCTCGCTTGGCTCTCTAAAATGATTTTTAAGCTTTCCCTACACACGTTTTCCGTTTCCCCAGCCTTTCCCTTAACTAATGGCATTATGATGGTCTCCTGCCTTCAGGGATCTCTCTTGAACTACATGAACTTGTAAAGTGTCAGTGAAGACTTCTTTCAATTTCTGTTCCCACTTTTATTTCTCTCTTGGATATCTGATGTCTGGTCTGGGCTTCCTTCGGGCTCAGCTGTGAGTAGCTGTGCCTCCTTTTGCAAGAGTAGAAAGGGGTGTGAGTCCCCACCTTGCTCCCTTGCATGGGCTGCCCCTGAGCCATAGAGAAACCACGTTGTACCAGGAAAAAGATGGCACTGATGCCATCAGCAGTGGATCAAGCAGTGAGTTCAGTGACTCTTTATGTCAGGATGTGCCCATTTTGTTGTAGTTGCATCCTTAGTTGTCTAATCAATATTAGAAAACTCAGACTGAAGTGCCACTGAAGCTTTCAGGTTAGAGCTCTGATTTACATGTATAGTCAAAGATTTGGGAAGCCTTGTAGGAAAGATTAAGGAAGATCTATACAACACCCAGTATGGTGGTAATTTTAAATTGTTTCCCCTAGCAGATTATTTTGATCTAGAAAAAGCGAGCAAAACCCAATTCTATCACAGGTTTTTTACCTAAGATCAGACACCATGAAACACTTCACCACTGCAGTTTTGACCATTATGACAGGGGAAGGAACCAGACAGGACTGAGGAAGCCACTTTGCCCCAGCACCCTGAGGGGTGAGCAGGCTCTGTGCCATCTGCCTCATGTCAAGCAGAGGTGACGTGCTGGGGGCACTCTGTGCAAGGACAGTGTGTGCAAGGAGTGACAGCCCTGAGCTCCAGCAAAGCTTCTGAAGGACCTCAATCAGGGAGCACACACAGCTCCCAGGACCAATACTGGCAGGAGAGGAAGGACCATTCCCTTCACTGACATGGAGTGCAGATGTGGTGCAATTCCTGCAGAAACCAAGGGCAGAAATTGTCCCTCCAGTGCAGAGCTGAAGTTGCTCAGGCACTGGCAGTACCTTGCACAGTGATCACCTGGGCTGCTTTGTTCAGTTTGGCTGAATGGGAGCCAAAGTACCTGCTTGGGGAGGGCTGCCAGTGCTTAACTTGCATCGATACAAGAAAGCAGCAAAGGTTGGAAACAGCTTTAAAAGCTGCTTATAGGAGTATTCAGGTAGGAAGCATCAGATACAGTTATATCTTGGAACAGTTAAATTAAGGCAGATTAATTCTTTAAGTATTCTAAGTAGTCATTGTATTTTAGTTTGATACTTTTCACTCTCGTTCTGGAAAGTGAATTCTTAAATCTTTGGCTTTGACCCAATTTGAAAAAAAAATTTTAAAAACCTAAACCAGGGAAAAACCTCACACTGAGAGATTTTGACTGTCTGATTCACTTTTGGTTTTGTTTCATTTGGTTTAGCCTTTTTCTTTTAATACTTGATCAAATCTTTCACTTCTGATATTCTATGGATGGGTTCAAAAGCAATTTTGTTTGTCTTACATATTGTTCCATATATCTGTCTTGAGCTATGCTGGCCTCTCTTGTCATTTTGACACTGATTTACTGGAACGAACTTATATTTTAAACTCTGTTACTGTTCTTTAAATGCCTTCCATTCCACATTAACATTTCTCAACAATAGTTAGTTCTAATTAGTTTATTTCCAGCCTGTTTGCAAATCTTGCGTGGTATCTTTTGAAAACAAACTTCCTGAAGAATATCAGACATTTGAAGAAAATAAGTGGTCGAGTGGCTTTGCTGCTGGTAGTTCATTTGGGTTCTGTGTGTGCTTGTACCCAGTTATATAAATGTCTAATAGCCATTTAACTCCTAAGGAAAAATTTAATTCTATTAAAAGGTCTGCTGCAGAAGCTCGTTTTTTCAATGACCTATAGCAAGTAGAGATTCAAAGGCTTAGGAGTAGGTCACAGAATTCTATTGGGGTGTTTTAAAAGAGCTCACATGTTCTGCCAGCAGCTGAGCCCCAAACTCACTCCCACCACATTGGGATGGGGGAGAGAGTTGGAAGAGCAAAAGTGAGGGAAATCATGGATTGAGATAAAGACAGTTCAGTAGGGAAAGCCAAAGCAATCCACACAAGCAAAGCAAAGCAAGGAACTCATTCCCCCCTTCCCGGGGGTGGGCAGGTGCTCAGCCATCCCCAGGGAAGCCGGGCTCCATCCCACAGAACGGGACACGGGGGGACAAACGCCACCCCTGCCCTCTTCCTCCTTCTTCCCCCAGCTCCCTGTACTGAGCACCAGGCCAGATGGGCTGGGACATGCCTTGGGTTGCCTGGGGTCAGCTGTCCCAGCTGTGTCCTCTCCCAGTTCCTTGGGCACTCCCGTCCTCCTCTCGTGGGCTGGGTTGAGAGGCAGGAGCAGCCTTGGCTCTATAAGTGCTTCTCAGCAATGATGAAAACATCTCTGAGTAACCAACACTGACTCCAGCACAAATCCAAAGCACAGCCCTGTACCAGCTATTCTGGAAAAACCACTCTAGCCCAGTAAAAACCAGCACATATTCCTGTTGGCATGTTTTGATGGCTAACTGTCCACGTGTATGTGTGTGCCAGTGTTTGACTTGATCTTCAACAAATTTTCAGTTTTTCTAGAGACAATGGAGAGCCAGAACTGTACCAAGATAGCTTTATAATTTTCAGTGAAAGAAACTTGCTTACATGTTAACATTTTTGTTCAGTTTTAAACCAAACAGCTGAGTAATTTTCTTCCTCATCTGTCTTTCATGTGCTGCTGCACAGACATCCATTACATGTCCTCTACAGCAGCAAAAACCTGTGCAGAGGTGTTTCATTCAGTGTTCATTTCTTTCTAGGAGGACTGTTTGCAGACAAGTTTATTTTAAATTTATTTTAAACAGTGCCTGTGGATGTAAATGAGCATAGGTACATTGAAAGAGAGAGAGAAAATATGATTTTTAGAACCATACAATTAACGCAAGCTGAGGGTTGATGCATTCGTGGTGTGCCATTCTGATCCGTGTGATTATTTTCTCTCTCCCTTGTATGCTATTTCTTCATGGTTTGGTGCTCTTGAGGTATGAATTTTAGTCAAATAAAGATAAAACTGTGGTTGTTTTATTACTTGTATTACTGTAATTCTTAGGAATCCAAGTCATGAGGCATAATTTCACTGCCCTAACCACTGCAGCAGTGGTGAACCAGAAGAGATTGCTGAAGAAATTACAGCACAAGAAAAAGGAAAGCACAGGGGTGGAGGCAGAGGGAGGAATTCAATGCCTGAGTTCAACACCCTGGATGGGACTGGTGGGAGTCTGAGGAAGTTTTTTCCTCCCCACTCTCTGCAATGCCAGTTGCTCTATTAGATCTTCATGTCTTCCTCTCTGTTTAGTCTTGCTGATAGAGGAAACATAATTAATGTGCTGGTTGGCAGTTATATTCTTTGAAGATGTGGCTGAGAGAGCATTGGGAGCTAACTAGAACCATAGAAAACCCTCTGAAATATGAGGAGTAGCATGGCAGCATACACACATTTTTTGGCTTCTATTTGGCATTTTAAAAAATTACTTAGGTGAACAACAGTAATAAAACTTTCATCAGTGGATGAGAGATCAGGCCTGTTGGGGACTGTGAGGATTTTTGAAAGTGAAGATGAGTCCCATGGAGTTGTATGGACTGCAGGGAGTGAATTATTGCCCTCTTTTGCAGTGTTGCTTGCAGCTGTGCATTCAGGAAGAAAATGCTGTAGTAATAAAGTTATAAGTCATGAGGGACTGGCTGGCTAAAAGGCTTGGCTGTGTGCTTGGACAGCAGAGGTCTTGTATGGAAGGAACCTGCAAGAATTCAAAGATTGCATTCCAGAAACTGGGTTTGGATGGATTTTTAGGAGAAGTACAAGTGCAGCTTGATGAAAGCAAACAATTAGGCCTTGTCTGAGAAAACATTTACAGTAAATTTGGTATTCATTTTGGTTTTAATGTTACTCAGATTTTTAAGGAGAGCAAAGCACGAAAATTGAAGCAGATTTCATCTGTGCTTGATTTCCAGGTTTGACTGGAGAGCAGTGGGACAGGGAAAATGCCTCTGCCCTCACAGTGCTATTGCTGTTAATCCCTCCCCATCTTTGTGCCTGCTTGTTCCACCCTGAGCCTCATTGCCAATTTCATAACACTTAGGTGACCTTCTATCTGCGGTCTTTGGCTTGTTTCCTACACGCCAGCAGCTCAGTGAGATGCAAGGGTGACACATGAATGAGCACACCCTTGAGAAAAGAGGATTTTTGTAAAAAAGAGCTGTGGCAATCTCAGCAAGAAAACCACCGTGCTCGATTCCTCTGCTTTGTACCATGGTATCAAAGGAATGCTTGACACAACTGCCACCTTCCCTTCCTTCCCAAACAACCTGTAGGACCTGCAATTTAGGGAAAGCACTCTGACTAGAGAAGCAAGCAAGGCACCACGGTGCTCCTTCAGCTGCTGTGAGAGTTTTGAGCATTGCTGCCTGGGTCGAGCAGCCTCACCCCTGTGCCTTGTGACAGCCCCAAGGTGCTCCACCGCCGTGGCTGCGAGAAATGGGAGAGACCCCTTGGGCCTGCTGGCTGGGACTGAGGAGGCAGATCAGCTCTGAGAATCTCCAGGCAGCAAAAACTCAAAAATAAAACAAAAAGAAAGGCCTAACAGGAAAGAGATGAGCATGCTTCTGGTAGTGCAGGGCTGGATTTATCAGGAATTGTTCCAAGTTTTACCAGGAGCAGGTCGGGATGGTGCAGAACTGAAGAGGGTACAGGAGGTCTGAGGCTTTGCTTGCCTCCACAAGCCTGTCACAGTTGGCAATGATTTGTCCCTTAGACTTAAACGTTTTCTCACAGTATGTGTAATCTTTTCCCATTACACATAATTTTTAATTTCATTTCAAAATGCATGTTTGGAGATAGTGTAACCCTGTCTACAAAGCACATATGAAATTTCCGCATGCAAGTGAGTGTAAAACATTTGATTTGATGCTGTTCAAACCAAAGCTTGTTAACAGCATGGCATACAGGTAGGGAAAATATAAAAATACGGTGTAATGCAGTGGAATGAAAAAGTATCTTTCCAGTTCTATTCTGAGAATGCAGCAAAAATAGCCCAATGTCAAATGCTGTTTGAATATCACTTCTTAATATGTCTGATACACTTATTCTTTATGTGAGCCCATTGCTATCTTGCTTATGCTGCAAAAAATCAAAAATACCTCTATTATTTATTTTCTTTGCCTCTATGAGTACCAAATTAGTTTCTTGGTTTCATTCTCAACTCCTCATGGTTTTTGCATTGCCTAATTGATGGCATTCCTACCTTCATGTTGTAGAAGAGAATTTGCACTCAATAGCTCCATGTGCTGTTTACAAAATCTTGTCTTCCTGCAGGGGAATGAATCCCATGCCAAATTCAGAGAGGGTGGCTGCAAGGAATTGTGGCACTGGTGTGTCTGCCCTGACACCAAAGCTGGACAAGAAGCAGCAAGAAGAAAGCAACAGGAAAAGCTTCTCTGTGCACCCTGGCCAACAGTGATAAAGGCTGGATTTTATTCTTCACTGCAAAGCAAGCAGCTAAATGGGAGGAACAGGTATTAAACCTACTGCATGTATTCAAATTAAACAGCATTTTTAGCCAGCTTGGTTGCTGTGTGCATCCTGGCAGCAGTGTCCTGCTGCATTGTCTCTAACCTTTAGCCACAGCTCGGGTTGCAGGCCCGAGTTACGTGCTGACAATAACCACACTGTCTCGCTGACTTATTCTGACAGTTTATGTCCGGTTACTTTCAGTGATTTGCAAAGCTGACATTTCCCTTTAGTGAACCTGAAACTCCTTTCTGCTGTGTTGCCCAGATATTTTTAACATGCCAGGCAGTAATGAAAAGCAGAGAAAAGAGGGCTCTGGGGAGGGGGCTTTACAGCAGGTATGAAGGGTGAAAGGAGCTGGGGTATAAAAAACAACTGGACCCCAGATTAGTACAGTTGTGGTCAGAGGCTTATTTCTATTAATTTGTCATGCTATAAATGCCACACTACTGTTTTGTTCCATACCAGATATTCTTCTGATCTTACAATATTTTCTTTCCTTATGGTAAAGTGTATCTGATTGAGTCAATTTATACTGATAAGTTTCCTCAGTTAACTTCTCTCTGAATTCCCAGTTCATTTAATATATTTTCCTCATGCTTCCCACATTTGAATTACCTTTGTTCTGTGTCTGAAGGATAGGAAGCTGATAGTTATTTTATATTTATATTTCAAGGCTGCTTAATGTTTAATGAGGCTGAATATGTTGTAAAAAGCTTCAGAACACTCAGGCTGCTTAATATTTCATGTCGATCTACAGAGACAACTATATTGATCTTTTAAGCATCTGCTAAACAAGACAAGGAATAAATTAGATTTTGGTCAGTTTGATTTGGCTGGTGAGTTAAATAGCTTTTAGAGCATTATCACCTTTTAAAATGTTTTGTTTCCAGTTGAATAAAGTAGATTTTAGAGGCAGTATTTCATGTCGTTTCTCATTGCTCTTCATCTTGCCTGTTTCATTTCAGCTGTGTTTGTGTATGACGGGATGCAGGAATATAAAGAGGGGATGTTTGCACTGGCTGCTTGATGTGCCAGAGCTGAAGGGCCTTACTTGTCCCTGCTGACAGCATTTTGGACACAGGTTCCCACTATTAAACTAATTTTTATTTACATCACAGTTACATGCCTAGAAAATTCTCAGCAAAGCTGAACTATGAATACAGTTGGACTCAGGGGAAAGCCTGCTTTATCCCCAAGTTCCTTATCCCAGAGGACCTATTTTAACATCTGGAGTGCGAGTTTACTTTTTACCAGCTTTGGGGTAACAAGTGCAGAAAATGGATTTCCTTGCAAAAAGGGGGGAACAAAATTATCACATCCATTCAGATGTCTACAGAACTGTCCTGTAAACCTACTGCAAGTGGATAGCAAGGCTTTAGAAAGGGCCCTTTCATTCTGAAATAATTTTATCTCGGTTTTGTGATGATTGCAAGTTTCCAAACTCAGCCAGGACATGCAGCACGTGTAGAGCTGATCTAACATGGACATTTTTATTAAGGAGCTGAGTAGGCAGCCTTGGCACAGAGCTGTGGGGTTTCACTGTTAGCTCAGGAATAGGTCCTGCAGCTGCCCTCGAGAAAGATCCATGCAGGAAACGTTTGCTAGTTTGACTAAACTCAGCTGTAAATTACTGCATTTATTGTCTCCATGAAAACAGTACTCTCTAGCCTGCAAGTATACAAATACTTTTCTGGTACAGAGCTAACTTTTACATTATTTTGGAATAAATGAAACATTCCAACTCAGTATAACCCTGAATATACCTGTTTCAGGTTAGGTATATTTACATATATTTATCATATTATATAAGTATATATGGGAATAATACTTTGTTTGGTCTCTTGCATTTGTGGAGGTTTTTTTAATTGTTTAACTATAGTTTTCTGTATCCAGTTTGGAGCAGATGTAATAACTGTGAAAACTTTGTTTCTTTGACAGAAAACAATTAAAAGTTATCAATGATTTGGGAAGGTTTGGGAGTTCCCAAAAATGTTACATCTGTACTGTTAGCTGAATTTAAGATTCAAGGACAAAGAAAAAAGGCAAAGGAACTGATGCAAAATCTGCTAAACTAAACGCAGGAATGAAGAGAAGCTTTTGTTTTTGCTATAATCTAGGATACCTCTCCAGCACTCTTTTTGCTTCATTCCTGCTGCCAGTGGAATTTCCTTGTGAATTCACCCTCTGAAACAGCCGCGCCCTCTGATTTTAAAATGTCTCACCTACCTGTTACCATGTAAAGATTTCAGGAAGTTTTAGCCATCTGAAATCTGTTGCACTTGTCATTTGATGGGTTCTCAAGTAGCATTCCTTCCTTTTGTGTCCCAGCAGCCAAGGCCCTGTGTGATGCAGTGAAAGCCATATTTAAATTTAAAGCTGGAGGAGGGCACTGGGAGTAATTTGGGGGGACGCCTCTGACCTGTCAGTGCTGTGTTCTGTATGTCTGTGTTATCTTACAGTTGATTTAATGACAAAAGCTTACCACTTTTATTTCTTCCTGAGACATTACACTCACTGACTTTCATCCAAACAGAAGGTATGTCCTGAGAAGCCCTGAGAACATCAGGCTCTTGGGAGTTCAGTAACTACAGTAATTATTTCAAGGTACGTTTTCAAAAGCTATACTAATTCTTCATCCTTAGTGCCCCCATTGGTCCTTTTGAAAGGCTGTCAGGCTATTCCCATATGAAGAAAATATTTCCTACATGTCTCTGTGCATATCTAAATTCTTGTTGATATGATGGAACATTGTCATTTCTAACGTATGTGTCACCTTTAATTAGGACTCAGATTTGGGATCATGCCACGACTTGTTCTATGCAGCTGTTCTGGAATTTCAGGTATATGGTAGCTTCAGACCACAAACGTGGCCAAATTTACAAATGAGGCCAACTAAGAAACATTTAAAAATACTAAAACTTCAGAAGTGAGCCAACTAAACCATATTTGGACCCTTTATGATTATGAAATAAATTCTTCCACAGGGAAAACAAGTAATATGCAGGATATGAAACTGAGCTCTGTTGCCCTCAGAGCCAGCACTTTTGCTGAGGATGGCTATCCCTTACTTATCAATGGGAACAGCAATGCATACCTGGGATAATCACATTCCTGTCACTGCCATAGTGAAGAAACACTCCCGTCGGTTGGAGATGTTTTCCTGCATCCCCTGGAGAGGCAGAATGCAGGTGTGAACTCACCTGGTGTGTCCTGTGCACACGTGTGCCCCTTGTTCACTGTTTCACACTAGGGGAAAGCTGGTAACTTCCTCTTCAGAGGTTGATTTGAAATTCATCATGACTGGATAATCTGTACAGCACTTGAGTCTCAGGGACATCAGCCTTACAGGTACCTGAAACTTCAGTGGGAAATAATGTTCAATTCTCCCTTTGAAATCAGGGAGAGCACTAAATGGAGCACAGCACACACTAAACTGGAGCCACGAAAAGAGGAGTGCTCCCAAGGGCTTGACTGTAGACCACGTCAGGTTTTGCAAAAACTCTTAAGCTATGAAATCTGTTCTTGTAGATCCTCCTGTCACTCTGTAAAACTCACTTTATTTGCTAAGAGTGATGCCACCATGACTCAGTGAAATGCCTCAGGCTCCCTGAGCAGACCACTAAGACTTTACACACTGCCTTCCATGAACTAGACTTACACCCTAACTATCTCACAGGAGTATGAATCAGTCTAATTCCTAAATGTTAGTTCTCAGTAGTACAGCCAGGATCTGATGGTTGTAAGGTTATTTCTGACCTCCAGTCCCACTGCCCCATTGTTCTGCTTGCCTTTGGGTGGCCAAGGCCTCAGACAAGGCCTCAGAGTAGCTCTTATACCCCTCCGAACTAGGAGTTCATGACAACTTCACTGGGATCAAGATCAGCTTCTGCACAGCAAATAATAAAACATTATGCAACCATTGTAAGGTACCTGTGTAATGAGAGCAGGATGGGCTGTGATCTCCTTTCTTCAGGGACTTATGTACAGTACCTTTTATTGGAATAGGAGACAGATTCAACCTGACTGAATCATTAAATGGAATTATAAGACAATGAACATTAGCCACTTAGCTCGTTTCATAAATTCCAATAATTAAAACTGCATGGGCAATAATAATGGCTATTCCAGATATCTCAGTAAGAAAAATGCACCTTTGATGTACTGTGGCACAGGCATAGTGAAAACACTGAGTTAATGGAGGATCTATGTAATAAGTTACCATACAGAACCTGCAGTTGGAAATATATAAACACGCTTCCCAACAGAATTTCACTGTGTCACAATTGATTAAGAAAATCGGCAATAACTGACAAGATAGGCACAAAATGGATTTTCATGTTGCTGGGATGAAGTATGGCTCCCAGCAATTAATGGGTTTAGTCATATTAAGCAGATAAATAATGCTATCTGACATTACAGTATTTCACATTACACTAAAATTTTGTAACGTTTGCTCATAATATGAGTTGAAATATGTTACCTAGGAAAAAAAATGTTATCTCTGGAACAGTCAAACTCCATTAGAAACGTTAGGCTTGAAAAATCACAATGTTAACAGTTATATCCCCTAGCAAAGGCTTGCTTTCCCTAAATAGTGTTAAATTCAAACCCAGAAGCTCTAGTCTCTTTTGGAGTTACTCTTCCATAGTGCATTGAGCTTGAAAGGGAAATTTAGTGCATGGAATGTACTGTGCCATTACTGAATGTTGGTAAGAGAAGCACCATGAAGAACTGCAGAAACAGGAGAGCCTTTAAATTGAAAGCACGTCAGGGATACTGATGTTCTCTAAAACTCTTTCTACATTCTGCTTTATTAAAAAAACTCTCCATCTTAATACGACCCCATTTCCCATTATTGATAAATAATTTGATTATTTTAAACCTCATTCTAATTGGCATGTTTGCCTTTTTCCTAGCTGGATATATGCTGAGTACCATTCTTTTGGGAAAAAAAGAAAACCTTCTTATGGATCTAAATTTCCAGTTACCGTTTGCGTGAAAAACTCCTCTGATTTCAGCATTGTTACTCATGTAAGTATACTTTTATCCTGGAAAATACCAGTGTGTTCCAAGCAGCCACAGGAATCCAGAACAAATATGATAACACAGTTTTTCTCTCGTGTGCTGCTCATTCTGTTCCAAATTCATTTAGTAATGTGGAAGAAAATGTGATTGCTTGTCAAAGCACAGATGTATTTTTTCGTGGGGACAGTGCACAGTGCATTTGGAAGTGTCATGTTTAGCTGAGGGCAACAATGCTTAGTGTCTCAGCACCCAACTCCCACTGAATTTCAACAAGAGGGAGCAAACAACCTTCCCCTGGGCTCCAGTGAAAATCCTTGGCTTAGTATCCAGTCTGAGCTGCAGTTTCACTTGCAGGAAACAAGCGCTTTTTCGAGGTCTTTTAAGGTATTGTTTCCTGAAACAGCAGAAGATAATCTGAGTACAGAGAGAGTACTGAAAATCTGTTAGCAAAATATGTTAGTTTGATAAAGATTGTCAGGATTATTGAGTACAATAAACCTTTCCAAATCCCAGCCATAAACAAAATATATAATCATTTACACGTGCCAAGATACAATTTTATTGCTTCCCAGATAACACCACATTTAGGCTTTCATTTAACTTGAGGGTACTGTAAAAGCAAAACCAGTTCACTTTTATGACATTTGCCCTGCTGTGTGTTAGTGGGAGAGGTAGGGATTTTTCAGAAGCATTGCTGGCAATGTCATAAGTGCACCCCAAAAGCTTAGCAGGTACCAGCAAGCACATGTAATCTGTCAGACTCAGCAACCTAGATTTAATTATCTTCAACTGCAAGATGTAAAATATTCCACCATAGTCCTTCTATGACCTTATAAAAATGACACTGTTTACAGAGGTCACAGTTCTGCACTCTCTCCTGATGATCTTCACAAATGTGTTGAACTGCTGAAGTGTCTCCCATCCTGGGAGTCTCAGAGCTCCCCTCTGGATGTTTATGGGACCAGGGTGTAATATTTTACACCAGACCTGCCAGGAGCCTCCCCGAGAACGCTGCTGTGGAGTCCTGATCTCCCAGTATTAGTGTCCAGAACAAATTCTAGTTACAGCAACTATGTATACTGCACTTCATTTTGGCTTTTTGTTTTTTATTTAATGAGGTGACAAAGAACAATCGGTGCTACATGTCCAGATGCTTTTGGAAATGACCACCCCAGTGCTTTGGGAACTACTGGCTTTAGAGGCTAGGTTTGTGTTTTCACATCATCTCTCTGCTAATCTGTGTTAGTGTTACTGCACCTTCACAGTATCAAAAAGAAGTATTGGTTTTATTGTGCTTATTTTAAAACCAGTACATTAAAAAACAACCAAACTTAGCTAAGTTGGGTATATAAAAATATACATGTTAACAACTCACATTATACAGTAAAAAAGAAAGCACCTGCATGGAAAGCTTCCCTCCTTCTTTGGAAGGAGAGCTGTCCTTAGAGTTGCTCCAGTAACATGTACTTATATACACATAAAGCCAGAACCTCAGCCACCAAAGTCTGTCCTCTGGTGTGGCAGAGGAGACAGAAGGCCCAGAGGGGTGATGTGTCTCATCCTTTCTCCATCACAGAGCTGCTGCCATTCACACTGCGTGAACAGGAGCGGGGCTGGGCTGCGTGTGAAAAGCTGGGATGAATTCTGCTCCATGTGGCACAACTCCTCAGGAAGCACAAGGCCAGGGGCCCACACACAGTCAGCTGTACGTTTCCCTCTTGTCAGGAGCAGCTGCCAGGCTGGACTCTGCATCCCTGGCTGGGAATGCCAGGGTCAGGGATGAGGGCCACCTGTGCATCTGGCACATTAAGGCAGGAGCCAGGGGGCTGCTGGACACTCCTGCAGCTCCACTGACCCAACTGGGACACAGAAACTGTGTGGAGACAAAGCTGGTATCAAACTCTTCTCTGGGTAGCAGGCTCAAAGGGTTACCTCTAAACTATTACATGCTATTAGACAAGACAACTAAATAACTTAAGTCTGTTTAAACATTAGGGTTCTAATCCTAGGTGCATTTCACTAAGGTAAAAGTGGGTATTTGAAGAAAATACTTGGCTATTAAAGATCTTTGCAATATATTTAGAAGTGCCTTTTCCATGTCAGCCTCTGACCTATTGAGAAAAGTTACCTTCTTATTTTTTCAAAAATAAAACTAGTAATTATACACTGTATTTAACCATGTGAAAAGAGTAAAAAAGCTATTTCTACGTGGTTTCTGAGGTAATAAGCAGGCATATTAGAAAAAATATTAATGCAAGTCATTCAGTTGTGAGAGTCCCTTGCCCATGCTCCCCCTAAGAGGGGATGGACACACGGTGGTTTCAGTGAAGTGGAGCTAAGATGTGTGGCACATGGGCTGGTACTTTGTATCATAGCTCATCGTGGTTTCTCGTGAGGTCCTCCCCATAATTGGTAGCTTGACTTCCAACAAACATATTCCAGTTGTCTAGAACTTCCTCTTTCGTTAGTTTTTGATCCTGGTAGGAGGAAAACAAAACCTCTGTAAGAATATTTTCAAAACTAAGTCAAAGACACACCAGCACAGACTTGCAGGAGCCCTGGAAAGCAGGCAGTTCTTCACTGCAGGTTCAGCAGTCATTTGGAGCTGTCTCAGTGACTGAAATTTGGACCCCAGTGGAAGACAGAAGTCCCACAGGCTTCAGCTGGGTCAAGCTGCTAACTGAAAGTTCCTTGTAATGAACTCACTGCCAAGCAGTAGGAACAGTAGGTTAACAGTGGATTACCTGGTACACAGTTTTGCCACGTGGTTTGCTTCATCTTCCTGACAGCAAAACCAAAAATCCTCTGGTGCACTTTGTGGAAGATGGTTGCTTACGTTAACAATTTACACTCCCTGTGTTAAAGAGTATTTTGGCTTTCAGGTTCCAACTTTGCTTGCACCACACTTCTGAAGAGCACCATCTGGAATTTACTGTCCCTCATCAGAGCCAGTGTTTAAGTGAAAGATACATGCTTGAATAGAGAACTGAGAGTGGTTTTGCTACCCCTGCATTTGAGTACAAGGACTACCTAAATGTAACTTTATTTTCCTCTTTTAGTCTATATTAACAGACAAAAGTCATGAAGGTAAGTCATAAAGGAAAAAGAGTATTTTTGCTGTGTTAAAATGTCCAGGCTTAAGATGATAGTTTCTCATCTCACCTAATGAAAGCTTAGAGCTGATAAATTGTATTTTGCTACTTTGTAATTCTAACACTACCAACTGAAACTGGCATGGAAACATTAATCCACAGTGATTCTAGCCTCTAAAGAAAAGTTATTAGGAATAAATTCTTGCAAGCTGGTATGTTAAAAAACCTGCAACACCTTCTGTAAGTTCTTTAAAAATAATACAGGAACACTACATACCTTGTCTACATCTGATTCATAGACTAAATGCCTGGCTTCTGCTAGTGCATGATCATAGTCCTGGGGGAGGATCCAGTGCTGGATCTCATCTTTGTCCATCTTTCCATCCTTGTTGAGATCACGAAAATCTGAAAACTGCTCACGCTCCGTAATCACCCAGTCAGGCTCTGGTCCACCCTCTTCATTTGCAAACATATCAGCTGGAGAAGAAAGAGGGTCTTACTTGAGTCCTATTTACTTTGCAAATTAAGCACAAACTAAAGACATTTTCAGTGTTTCAGAGGAGGAACTTTTCACTCATTGCACAGTGCCTCTGTACAGAAAAGGAAACGTGGGGTGTAAACAGAGTGGCTGTATCTTCTCTCAGGCCTATTTCTTTACTGCTGGTTATTCTGCCCATTCTCACACTACCCTGTGTCATACCTGTGCACTGCTGGTGGGGCTAACAGGAGAGGTGTTTTCAATGGCCAACATCTGGATTTCAGATTGAACAAAATCCTCTAAGGATCTTTGGTTGAATAGCAGTCACAAGCTTTAGTGCTAGGCTTGGTCACATGGGGAGAAAGGAGCTCTGCCATTTTATCTTGTCCCTGCCAGCAAATGTCTTTGTGCATAAGATCAGACTCCAGCCAGCAGAGTGATAACAGCAAAAAAGGCACAGGGGGAATTTAGGCAAACAAAAATTGCTAAATGGAACTCGCATGCACTTGTACTGCTTTTAGAGAAGTCTGTGTAAGAGACATTCAGCTGAGTAGAGTAGGTCTCTTTTAACCATGCAGTGCTGCAGCACATCCCAGTAGAAGACACTTCTCCATCAAGCCAGGGCTGGGGAAGCCATGAATCATGGTGCATTCTGTGAGGAACCACAGGCACAGAGCACCTGTCACAGACTGGTACCTGGGGAGGGAGCAGTGTTTGTGACACAGGATGCAGAGGTCACACACACGAGCTGCCCTGCACATCACTCCTGAGCTACCCTTTGGAAGCATGGGTAGCCCCACGCCACAGTGGCAGCTGCTTTCTGCACAAACACAGGAGAGTAGCAGTGATTATTAAAACCAAATGACTTCTAAATGTTCTTTACATCACAGGGCTTTGCAAATCCCAAGCGGTGTGTCCGTGTCATTCTTCTGGTCACTGTGGCCAATCCTTTCCTGCTCATCAGGACTGCTTATTCCACTTTTCTATTTAGAATTAAAGCCTGCTTTGTGACACTATTCCTCTCTTTTCCAGTGCCTTTTGGATTTGGTTTTCAAGGATATGCTAAGGAAAAGTGTACCCACATGGATGGTGTGAGAGTCAGAGGCTGGCTGGTACCTAAATGCTGAATCCAAAGGCAGGAATAACCCCTCTGACCCTGCAGTGTGAGTGTGTACACTGGGCTGAGGCTCTCCATTGTCACTGTCCCCAGTGTCCCTGAAATGTTACCTGCTACCTGCCCATGCACAGTGAGAATTTGATTCTCTCTGCTCAACATTTCTGTAGGTATTTTTCTCTGCTCCTGTGTAAATCTAAACCAAATTTTGTGAAAGACAGAATGGGAGGAAAGAAGGAAAAGGAGCATGGGATCATTCTATAAGCTTCAGCAAATCTCCCCGACAAATAATCCATCAAGTAACTGGAATTTTTGGATTTCTCTTTGTTCCTTATAAGCTAGCAAAGAAAAGATTTAGTTTTCCTTTGGTTTCTTAATCCCAACTTCATCAAAACTTAAAGAAATTGCATCTGAAAAAGGAAAGTAGGAATATTTTAAGCATAGTTTTCTCAACTCATGAAGAAAACTTCAGACAACACATTCACTTTCTTTTTTTCATTTTTTAAAGTGCAAATTATATTGTTTATTTGAAGCAACTGACATGTCCTGTCAATTTGATTTTTATCATCCTTGCCAATGTGGGGTGATCGTGACTAGAACATTCTATGTTCCTATCTATAGAAGACAAGAAAAACCAGCATTCACATGGTAACAAATGTTGACAATTACCTTATAATTATATGTAGGTAATGTCACTGAATGAACTGAAATTACTGTGGAAATTATGCTGCTCTATTATTTCAGTCATAGATGAATAGCATTCACTTTCTGGGCTAAATATAATTTACAAGGAACAGAACCCCCTGCCATTAATTAGCGTGTGTATATTGTTCCTGATTCTATGTGAAGTGATCTTTATAGCACCACTGGAAACAGAAAGGTTCATCCAACTTTGCACTAATGCCTTCTTAGTGCTACTTTCTGGATTTAAAACTCATCAAAATATAATGGTATCATCACTACAGAAGTATGGGCTTTACTTACTAATTAAACTAGGAAAAAAACTAGTAGGAACAAGATGAATTTTCTCTTTTTGCAATGGCTGCTTCCCAGGTGTTTGGGATATTTGAGATCCATCCAAACTTGGGAAAAGATTTTCTGATCCTCCTGCATTTCTAAACAATGCCTTCAAATAGCAGTTAACATGGTGTAATATAAAAAGAATATCCTTGCCATGAAAAATATTATTCCAGGTTCTCTTCCTTTGTTCTCATATCACTCTTAGTTGAGTTAAATGAGAACAAGAGGATAATTTTGTGCTGTGAAGCATGAGGAACTTTTCCTGGTCAAGTTGCTATCTACCTAAAATGAAATTAAATTTCCTGAGTTGGATAGTTGGTGTAAAATTGTTGAACTGGAATATAGAACTGTTCACTCTTGGTTGTTAAAGCTGCTGCAAATTTGAGAGAAGATGGAAAAATGGACAGGAGATGACATCAAAAACAAGTAACATCACTTACCAATGTACTCATCTTGATCCACAAAACCATCCTCGTTTTTGTCTATGTCTTCTAGAGTTTCCTAGAAAAACAATTTTGCATGAAAGTAATGAAGAAAAAACAGAGAGCTCTGACTACCTGCCTTTGATCACTTAACAATTTTAATGCCCTGAGGCCTTGACCTGCCCTGTACACAAGTGAATGCAGTCTCACTAAATCCAGTGTGACTGCTGTTAACACAATGAATATACAAATATCCTTTCAAGCTGGAGAAGTTCCCTGTATGAATGAACTGCTAACATTAGGGGCAGATACCAGCTTGCATGGAACACTCAGCTGCAGTGTCAGCACACCCTCCTTTTATTCTGGTTTAAGTCTGTGGCCCTAGATTGTTTCTGGATTCCATACAGGAGCTGTCTAAAAAGTCTTTCTTATATTGAGACTTCTAAACCAAGTGAATATCATGAAAGGCACCCCTTTCTGTTCCCCATTTAGCTACTATGTATGTGTCTCTTTCTGAACCCTGCTTGGAAAGGTTAGAGAAGCCTTCCAAGTTCATCCACAGAAGTAAAAACAATGGCATTGATTTTGCTTTGCTTACTAAGACAACAATGTTTTTCATGTGCTCAAACTCCTCTGGGTGAAGGAAAGCAGTGAATTCTTCACGAGTGGCAGCCAGGTCTCCATCCAGATCTGCAGTTTTGAATCGTCTTTCATCTCTGGGCAGCATTTTCTTAAAACTGTGTTGATCAGTTGCATCTTGGAATTCTTCTGGATTTTCTGCCAACAAATCAAGATGACCTCAGAAGAGTTTTCCTTTAAAACATACTAGCACAACAAAGCTATTTGAGTCTAGAAATAAAAAATAGCTGTTGTTCTAAATGGAAATTCCCTTCCCCATGAAGTTTTAAATTCAGGGGTTAAGTACTTGGTTTGATTTTTAAAGGTGACAATAGTAGGAGGTAAATTTCTGAGAAATCCTTCCATTGCAATCCAGAATAATGGGTTTTGCAGAACTGTGCATTATCCCTCACAGACATTTTTTATCTGCCTTTACAAGCACCACTTAGGCAGGATCTGGGGCAGACTTCATTCACAGAAGTTTTCCTCTTCTTTAGGAATCAATACAACTTTTCAGTTTCAAGAAGAGCAAACCAAGGAAACGTGGTTTCAGAAGGTGGCAGACTGACTGAAATTGTCTCACTGCTACACCTCTGCTACAGGGAACCTAACAATTATTTTCAGTTTAAAACAATGACATTTTTTCAGGGTGTTCAGTGGCACAAAAGGAAAGGTATTTGATATAATTTTTTAAATAGGATCATTAAACTGACTTTAAAAATGAAAAATACTCACAACAATTTCACAACTCATACGTTGGGAGGCAAACAGAGGTGAAAAAGATTAGGCCAGGAATTACAGATGGGAATTTTAAGTATTCATTAATGCAAGCCTACAGTGCTGCTCTCCAAATCTTGGGGCTTAGAGGGAGCAAAGACAAAGGATTGAGAAGGATTCCTGGTATAGTTCTGCAGGGATTGTGTGTCAAATATTTCCTTTCACAAATGTAACAAACTCCTTTTTAATCTAAAGCAGACTTTGGAATTATTACTGCTACAGGAAGCTTGCACCAGAAACTGCCTCTGTGGTAGGTAAATATTGTCTTCTCATTTCCAGTAAGTATAAATGGTCAATTAATACTGATTTGTTGCTCTGTCAGTATTGCCCTTTAGCTTAAGTGATCTCTTCTCCTCCTCTTCATTAACTTATAAAAGCAAAGGGAATGTGGAGGGGGGCGGAGGAAATTCAGGTATATTTTTTAATAAATGTTTCTTTTGCCTGATTTGTTAAGGATTTTCATTTGCAGTTGATCACAGTCTGAAGCATGTTATTCTGCAAGAATGATTTTAATCAATAGCTTTGCTATAGCTTAGACATGAATTTTTTAAAAGCTAGACTTAAGATTTTATAGACAAAATTCACAAATACAGTTAATTAGACAATATATTATTTTTTAATTAAAGTACCCTTTTTAATGTTAAAAAATAATGTATTTCTAACTGGAGGAGACTTTAATTCAGTTGTCAGTATATTTAATGATAGCTCTACAAAACCTTCTGCGTGCTGGTGACCCACATGCAAAGGGCTGCAATAAATAACTAAAAAGTGCTTTTGACCTCTGAGCATCTATAAAATTTTATGTGAGCTTCAAGAGTCCTAAATGTGACACCAAACTCCTGATGACTTCAAGGCAAGAAATCATATTTTATAATCTCAAAAATCCTTGATCATACAATCTGAAGATGATCTCTTACCTAGATAATAACCATATGTGGCTTGTTTGTATTCTTCCCAGGCAATTTTATCATCCTTGTTTAGATCATAGTCTTTCCAGACTTTAGCCACATTTTCATAGATGTAGCGTTTCTGTACTCGTTTAATCCAGGTTTTCAATTCCTCTGTAGTGATATAGCCATCTTTGTTGTCATCTATTCTATCCACAATCTTCCTGTAAAAAGAGATCAGCATCTTTAAGAGCTGGCAGGAAACCAAACTGCACGTCAGGCCAATTTTAGTAATCTTTATCTGGCCCTGATTTTCCACAAAAACAGAGTGCCCCAAACTCCTAAAGCTGTCTTGCTGGTTAAGGCTTTGCTGCCTTTTCCACATCATCTTAAGGAATATGTCTCCATTTGTTATTCAGTGTATTATAGAGCTATGAATAATTCAAAGGGAACTTGCACAACCAAAATTAGTGAGCAGAGAATACCTGGCTTTCTTAGGTTGTGTCTCCTATATCAGGGGCATCTATTCTTCGCTGCCTGGCCATGCTGGCTCAGAGCAGGAGACACCAATTTCACTTTAGGGCAAAGCCTGTACTCAAACGTGATGGAGGCTACCAGGGCAAAAATCCAGGATTTGGGAGACACCTACAGTTTCTCCTTTGGCTTTCCAGCACACTGACACCAGGGTGAAGTGAGTTAGATGACTGTTTTGTTTAGCCTGGAGAAAAGGAGACTCAGGGGTGACCTTATCATTCCCTACAGCTCCCTGAAAAGTGCTTGTGGTCAGGTGGGGTTGGTCTCTCTCTCCAGGCAGCACTGACAGAATAAGAGGACATGGGCTCAAGCTGTGCCAAGGGAAATGTAGGCTGGATATTAGGAAAAAGCTTTCATGGGAAGAGTGATAAAGTACTGGAATGTTCTGCTGGGGGAGGTGGTAGAGGGAGTCACCATTCCTGGACGTGTTTAAAAAAAGACTGGATGTGGCACTTGGTGCCATGGTCTGGTTGAGGTGTTGGGGAATGGGTTGGACTCCATGATCTTGGAGGGCTCTTCCAACCAGGTCATTCTGTGAGTTCTGTGAATATGACTGTAATGCTGTGCATGTACACCAGGTACAGTCTCCCCTTCCATGCTTGTCCCTCCACTTGTTTCTTTTCTTTCATTCCCAAGGGAAACCAGTATTGCTGGTGTTGCCAGGAATTCCTGTTACTCACTAAAGCAGTATGAAGTCTGCAGCAGGTCTCCAGCCACTGCTGGCAGCTGGGCTATAAACCTCTGTCCAGTGTAAAGCTGCCAGCCTCAAGCACTGTTGAAATCAGCAGGAGCGAAACATTCTGCACACAGCTGCAGTTTAAAAAAAAAGGCCAATGCTGTCTACCACTTGTGTTCTATGCAACTAATCTCTGCAATTGATAAACTCCACCATTCTGGGGCTGAGCTTGTAAAACTGGCTTCTGTCCCTGCTCTCGGAATTGAGCACATGCACCTTGGCTCTCTGGAACATCCAGACTGGCTTTGGGCCAACCAGCACCCTCACCCTGCCCAGGAGGTGCAGGAGCAGCCTCATGCCATGCCTGTGGAATACTGACGTGCCACTGGAACACAGGGGGAAGAGCAGGAGCTGACTTGTCTAAATTCTGACTTGACATTCAACAGGTGAGCTCCCCAAACCCCCAAGCAGCCAAAGGACACAGGGAAAAAGATCTGCACTTTTAAACACTCTTTTCAATTGCACATCTTGGTTCTCCACAAAGAAACCACCCTTGGCCAACTGGATCTGCCCAAGTAGTGAAGCAATCTCTCCCCAAGCCTTTGCTACAAAAGCAATTGCTGAAATAACAGCAGCAGCTTCTGCTGAACTTCCAGCAATCTTGTGCAAGTCTGATAGTATCAGATTGAATTTACAAACATGCTGTTTCTGAATTAGTAAAGTGTGAATTAACTTTTCCCTTTTGTATCAATCAGTGGTCCCTTTCCCTGCAGGACAGACTCTATTTGCCACCAGATTTTCCCCACAATGAATTTAATTTCATTTGTTTCACCAGCATTTCTTTCTACTGTTAAGTAGAAATTAAATGATTATGCTAGCAGCTCTTGGCAATGCATAACATGAGAGAAGTCAGGATTGTGTACCAGAAAATGTTTCATGCCTCCTCCTTTCCTTGTTTTTATAGGTCCATTGCATCCATGTGCACTATTCCACCTCACTTCAGCTGAAGATGGGGACAATGAAACAGTTGCCTACAGGCTCCCACAAGCACAGGTAAAAAGCTGTTGTATTCATTGTGAGCCTCACTTTTTACTGCTGTTATTGGGATGACCAATGTGCTGCCACATTTCCTAAGCAAGGTGAAATGGCTTATAAATATAGCAGCATGCACTCTGGTTAGAGCAGCAGACTGTATGTTTCTGTTTTCTCCCAGAAATCATCTAAAACCAGCTTTTTATTAAATCTGCCTTCTTCCTAAAAGCCAATCACTTGCTGAGAAGTGACTCTGTAATCCACTACAGAAGTCGCCCACAACAAAAATGGGGGGAAGGGATTCAGTATATCTGATTATTAAGCCATGAGATGTTTTTTTAAAATCATCTCTTTACCTCCCAGTGTGCTGCTATCCAAAATTACAAGGCTGGGAAATGCTGTAAGACTTTCCCAAAGGCCACACCAGGAACCACATTGCTGATGTTGTGATGCACAGTGCTCACCCCACAATGAGTCCTCAGAGGGCCACTTCCATCACCTCCTTTTATAAGGTCATTGACTGTGGCTGTGCTTTAACGCCCCTGTGTCACCCCTCCACTGGAACTTAAAACTTCTTCCCTTGCTGAGCCAACATTTGTAAATATTGTTTTAAAGCAACTGTATTGTTAAATAATATCCCTGGCTGAATTATCTGTACTAGTAAGTGCAGACCAGTATTAGGAGGGCATGTCCATTTTGGTGACACAACTGGTGAGAATCTAGGTCACAGATCACCTTTGCTGAGAACACGGTTTCTTTTGCTCTTTCCTGAAACAATGAGGATGAAGCCGATCATTTCTGCTAATCACTTGATCTGTTTACCCACTGAGACACGGAAATAGTAGTGACAGCTTTCAGAAAGATCAAGAGGTTACTCAGTGAGATTCCAGAGCTACTGCCTATGGCAGGACTAGACAGAAAATGTGCAAGTGCCACTCCTTCGGGAAGGGGAGGCGGGGGAATCTTAGGGAGAACACGCAGATATTTTAAACAATCTTCTTTGTGGTAACTACATTAAAGGATCTTTCTTTAACTCCTATTAAATTTAGTTCTGCTTAGTGATCTGGCTTCCTGTAGGAGTAAAGGACAGAGAAGCAGTACAGTAAGGCATGGTCCCTGTTCCTTGCATACAGAGCAGCATGAAACACCATGAGCAAAGAAGTCGTAAGTGGGAAAGTTGTGGGAAGATGCCTGAAGTGAACTTTTAAAGTAAAGGAGGAATTGTTTAAACTCGATTAACACCGATACAGTGTGGCCAAGTGTCCGAGAGGAGGCAGGGAGCTGCAGCAGCAAAGCCCTCTGGCCGCACAGCAGGTCCAACACCCGGCACAGCAGCTCCCTCTGCGAGGCTCACTGCGCCGGGGGCAGAAAACACAGCGGAGTCAAAAGCCACGAACTGTCGGCTGCTCCTTGGGAAAACAGCGGGGTGGGAGAGAAACAAAACCAGAGGGTCGACCCGCAGGCCACTCTGGGGTACAGGGTCCCACTCTGGGGTACAGGGTCCCACTCTGGGGTACAGGGTCCCACTCTGGGGTACAGGGTCCCACTCTGGGGTACAGGGTCCCACTCTGGGGTACAGGGTCCCACTCTGGGGTACAGGGTCCCACTCTGGGGTACAGGGTCCCACTCTGGGGTACAGGGTCCCACTCTGGGGTACAGGGTCCCACTCTGGGGTTCAGGGCACCGCTCCGGGGTTCAGGGCACCGCTGCACAATCCTCAGGGTGGGAAGGGTCCGGCTGTCCGTCGGACACTCGGGCAGCCCCAGGCCGCCTCCTCCGCCCCGGGCCCACCTCGGGCCCTCCCCCTGCCACGTCTCCCGCCCGGGCCGGGCGCTCACCCCAGGCGCTCACGGCTCTCCTCCGGGCTGAGCTGGTCGAAGCTCCGCGCCTCCTCCTTGCCCAGGAAGGCCTCGTGGTCGTACTGGAAGCCGGGCCGGTCCTCGTGCTGCGCGGCTCCGGGCCGGGCCCGCTCCTGCCGCGCCGTGGGCTTGCCCAGCGCGCCCGCCGCCAGCAGCAGCAGCGCGGGCAGC
>VZTB01018183.1:970133-1009824 GCA_013397245.1 Thryothorus ludovicianus
CGGAGCTGAGCCTGCTGAACGCTACGGAGCTCCAACAGCGGCTCGGGGCTGTCCCGCCGCCGCTGCTCCTTCATCCCGAGCGCCAGGTTGATGCTGGCTTCTGCTGCCATCCTAAATCGGCTGGGAAAGGACAAAAGTGTGGTTTTAACGCAAACAAATAAACAACCCCCTCCAAGCTGTCTTGAGTGTTGATATCCCAAAAGTGTGGGGAGAAAAGGTTTCCAGGACTCTCACAAAGGATTTATCGTCATTTCTGTCACTGTTACCGTCGTTGTAAGGGAACCCAGCTTGGGATGCTGAAAGTGTAGGAGAGGGGAAGCCAAAACCATATAGCAAAGAAAAAGGCTTTGGTTTGTTTTGCCTAAAGTGAAATTTATTTTGTTCACGGTTGTGAAAGTCTCTAGGCGGAGGAAATTGATTCCTTTTCCCAGTGTGATTCTTTTTCCTCTGTTACACACACCATTCATAACTCGAGCAATGGAGTATTGGAGAAGACTGTCATTGTGTGCAGTGCACTGCAGGGTGATGACCCTGCTGCTGAGAGGCGAGCTGTCCTCTGCCGCCAAGGCTGCTCTCTCCTTTGTTACTTTGGACCTGAGGGTGTTGCTGTTCCAAATTGCTACAGCTGGTTTGTCCGCCCAGCCCACAGGGTGTACAAACCACGTCTGATGTGGCCTTCGAGTGCACCACTGACAAGGGTGTGCAGGATGCTGTGCCAGACCACAGCCTCCCCTTGTGCTGTTGTTACACTGGTAGAACTCTTTTGGACCGAAGCCTCATGCGTAGAGGTTTTGGCTGTAATGACAGCAGGAATGTGATGTTGGAGATTTCCACGTGTTCAGTTGTGACTTTTGCAGAGAGTGAGAGCCATGCGGGGCTAGCGCTGGTTTGCCTCGGGACCATCGGCAGCAGCAGCTGATTTGAAACACTTAAACAGTCAAATATGTTCGTTTGTTACTTATTTAGACAGAGAGGAGCCCTAACACACCCCTGGAGCTCAGTGACCAGAGCTGCCCGGCGGGCTGGGACGCTCCGATCTCCGGGGATGTTTGTGCACCCACAGCTGTGGTGAGAGCTGTGATGTGCATGTGGCAGCCTGAAAATGGCTCAGCTGATCAAACCAGCTGTGTTTGAGTCTCCAAAGCTAGTGAGATGGACTCTACTGTGCTTGGGTTTGTTTATGTGTTTGTTGTTAAGCATATACCTTCAAAGCCAAGTTTTTGTTAACATACTCAGGAATCTCATATTTGTGCAGTAATTCAGATATGGCTCTTTTTTGTTTCTCAGTCTTCCAGTATTCCTGTCTCTGCTTCCTACATCAAAACTATTGTTTTTAACATCATTCCAGAGGTGGGTTTGTGCTGAGGTGCTGAATTTTTCGCTTTCATATCCACAGGTGCCGGAGTGTGCTGCTAGTTAAGGGACGAGTCATTTGCATGAGTAACAGGTAGGCATTACTGCCCATTCCCCCCATCAGTGTTGTAATCAAACATCAGCTTGATGCTTGATCTTAGCAGCAGAGGGATATGAAGTTATTTGAGGGATGTGCGAAATGAATTTCTGTGTTTTGTTGTCAGAACAATTTGGAGGCACTTGTGTGAGAAGAGCTACAGTAAGAGCAATGCAGAATGGGCTAAGTGCATACATGGTCATTCTCTGGAAAGCCTCCAGACACTGGGAGGCTTTGCCTCAGGGATATGGGTTCTGCCCGTCGGAACATTTTAATTTTGCCCTGTGTTTGGGTTCCAGTGAGAACGAGCCCTGAAATGCAGTGGTCTTATGAAAGATGGGAAATCATGAGTGTTCTGATCCCTCCAGACTTGGTTCGGGACCATTGGTAATAACAATAAAGATCTGATTGATCCAATATGACTTTTTGTGGAAAAGGAATGATATTGCCATTACTTGTCCTTAGAGGGCTGAAGTCTGAGATCGTAATGCTGAGAATAGGCTGCACATTCAGTCAGAACAGTTGTTGATCTGGTCAGTCTTAGCATTGCCAGATCTTTGTATCACTCAGATTAACATTTACAGATTTTGCTGTTGGGCTGTCGTGACCTTGGACTCTCAATCCTTTGTGAAGACATGCCTTCGACTCCTTTTACTCAATTCACAAAATGGTACTTTTCTCTTGAGTCTTTTATCCACAATGCCTGTTTCTTAAAATATTTGTATTTTCTGCTTTAGAGATATTTCTTGGAACATCTCTGAGAGAAACTTACTGCTCTTGGATGATTAATTGGTTTTAGAGTTTGTGGGGCTATTTTCACCACCCACACTTCTTTCAATAATGCATCTGAGTTTTATACACATAAGGTTTCTTTGAAACATTGCAAAATGCCAGATCTGTAACATTGACAATTTATGCAGGAGCAGGCATGCTGGGTAGTTCATAAGCTTTTAATGAAAGGCTGGCAGATATTAGGGTTTTATGGGCTGGAAAACAGTGCAAATCAAAGAGCTTTGCTTACTGTTTATAGCATTTTTCCTCTGAATCGAACAATATTTATCTCACTTTTTCCATCTTGCATTTTGCTCTTCACATATTTACTTTCCCTTTCACTGATGTATTTTAAGTCAACAAACTATTTTGTATGACTATTTTGTATAACTATTTAGAGTTACAATACTCCTGTCCCTGGGAGAAAGCCTGAAGTGACTTTTTTCACATCTCTCTTTGTCTTCAGCCTGCCTTTACCCTAATGAGGTCACACATATCTTGCATCTTTAGCCAGTGCTTCTGGACATCACTAATTGTGTCTTCCCTGAGGCCATGTAAATGATCCCTAAGGGCTGCTGTGCTTTCTGATTGCCTGCTGGCTCCTGCCTGCTCTTGTCACGCTTCCAGTAGCAAAGCTCTCCTCAGAACATACCTTTATCAGTGTGTTTTTCTAGTTCTATCTGCTAAAATAGTCAAAATACTTGATGACATTATAGTATCCTGGTACTACTAGGAGGTAAAAATGTATGTCTGAGAGAAGCAGATGATCTCTAAGTAAACAAAAGAACTTGTTTTTAAGAGAACTACCAGTGGAAAATATTTTTTTTCTCCCCAATTCTACCATAGTTTGTAAATCCAGAAAAATTGCAATATTTCTCTGTACACAGAAAATATGGCTGGTTTGAACGGATATGAGACTTGTGTATGCCACCTCAAATTAAATTATAGAAACATATTTTGGGCTTTTCGTAATTATATTTTACGTTTCACTTAGCCTAATATGGTTTACTCAGGTCACAGTATCAGCGCTGTTTTTAAAACCTTTTTCTTTTCCTGAGGACACAGAACACCTTCACACTTGTTGGAAAGTTTCCATTGACATCAATAGACTGCAGCTGAAGCTGTTTGTTTACAGTGCAGCTATATTTTATTGGAAATGTAAGAGTATCAGTATTTCAGAATGAGCTTTTAATGTCTAATTTACTTTGTACGACCTAGCATTAGATACTCTGTATTTGTGCTTCATCGAAATTCTTCTGGGTGTCAATTGCTCTCTTCAGCTTGGATGTACAAGTGTAGATGGACTGTAATTCTTGTCTCAGCTCCTGGGGGAAACCACTCAGAGCACAATCGGATCCCAGCCTGCAAACAGCAGCAGAAGCTTTGCAGGAGAGGAAATCGGGGAACTTTCAGAGAACCACTTTGATTAGACTGAGTTTTGGCTTGTCCTGACTAGCTGCTTCATCACAGCACCGTATCTCTTGTCTTTTTCTTAGCATGGGTGTAATCTGCATCACTCTCTCCTCTTTCTCTTCTATTCATTGTGCCTAGTTGCCAAAACGAAGTTTCCTGACATAATCTACCCAAAATAATCGTGGCCTGTGCTACCAGCAAAGCTGACAATCTCATTTGCTCTGTCTCATATGCCACTTCTCCTTGTCTTTGCCTTTCTCATTTGTTCATACTGTAAACTTTTTGGCAGGGATTTCTCCTGTTTCTACTGATTGGTTTCTGCATAGTACCACTGGTGACTGTTTCCACTGATTTTCTACTGAGCCTGTGCAGTGTCTCTCTTCACTTGGACATGGTCTGACTTGGTCCTTAAAGTGTCAGGAGCCATAGTTAACAATTTTGGAGCACTCCTGAACTTTTTCTCTTATCGGGAGTCTTTGTGATTACTGTTTTTTTTTTTGAACATGTACATTTTCAAGAGTATAAAAAGATCCTTTGCTTCTGACAGCGTGAATCCGTGCGCTGTATGTGCAATTTGCCCTGGGTAATTACTTATGTATGGTGATAACCATAGCAACATCCCAGGTAGATAATGTCATGCAAATTACTGCAGCTCCAGGGATGGGAGATGTTAATACAAGTATGTACTTGCACCCCTGGTCTTCAATGTTTTGCGGTGACTTTCCCTTTCCCTCCTGCAAAACGTGTTGGCTTAAAATTTCCTTTCCTCACTATGATCAGGAAGCAAAAGAAACCTTCCTTCTCTGTTTCTCGTTGGTATTCACAGAGGGAGGGGGGAGGATGGTCCTTCAATGTTTCTGTCATGAGTAATTTTGTATGCGCAGTGGAAATTCCACAGTGTATGTAGGGCATAAAAGTCTGGAGACTTGGATACACTGCTGGGCCGTGCTGTGCTTAAACCCAAGCTCTTGCATTTGCACTCTCGGGGTGTGAGCACCTGGGGGTGGAATTGCAGCCACAGATGTTTGGACTGAGGTGTAAACGTCCCCAAATCAGTTACAGGAGATATGGGAGAGCAGATTTGTTGCTCAAAGCAGACACTGCCGTGACTGAATATTTGTCAGTGTATTGTTACTGAAATGAGGAAATAGCAGAGAAGGAGCTGGTAACAGGTATCCCTTGTTTGGTCATAAGCAAAAGCAACAACAACAAAAAAAAATCTGTAGGGGAGCTGATCTGCATATACGCTAGTTCTTGTGCAACTTTAGAACCCTGGATGTAGAAAGTAAGGTACACCTCTAACCTGTAACTAGAGTCTTTTGTTAAAGACATAGAAAAAGCAGACAAGGAAATTGTTGAGTAAAGATTTTGCTTTCTTTGGTGAAGAATGAAATTGTTGCTGAATTCATTTTTCTATAGAGTTAAGTAATGAGAATGTGTTTTTAGTGCTGCAATTTATGCTGAAGTTGCTGATTACTGAGAGCTGCACTGCCCCAGCCTTTAAAAGAGGAAATACCCCGATAAAAAAGAGTGGAGATTTGTGGAGAGTGACAGAAAGACTGGTGCAGGCAACCACAGGCACAGCTAGATCACAGTTTGTAAGGGACACGATCCCAAAGCAGACTGTGCTGTTCAATGGGCCAGCACTGAATAACCTTCATCATAAAAACACGGTCTGTCTCAAACAGAACCACGGGGGAGAGTGCAAATTAAATTATTGAAGACACTGAGAAATTTTATTTGTGCTAGAGGTAGTAGACAGAGAGAGTATTAATTAACTGGAGATTAAAATACTACTAATCTGTGTCCCTTTATGTCTGTACAGGTTGCCACTCTTACAGGTCTGCCTGCAAATCCCAGATTGCAAGGTTTAATCTTTTCCCCTCTGATTTCTCTGTGATTTGGCAATTGGGTACCATGCCCCATGGTGGGTAGCACTGACAGCATTGTTCAGCTGTGCCAGCCTCCCAAGCAGAGGAATTTGAAAGGTGCCCATGTTCAGGTAACCCAGTTTGTTGTCAAACCTTGCCACAGCACCTGCAGTTATGGACACCCCTGATTTACACTGGAGTATTTCTTCCAGAGAAAACCGCCTGTTAGGATGCCTACCTAAGGAAAACAAACTGCACCTGGAAGAAATGTACAAAGTCAGGTTTTTTAATCATCTGACAGAAACTGTGGAACCTAATTATCTGCAGGAGATCTTGCCTGTCTGCCTGCTTTACATTTAATGGATATTTTTTGTCATTCCTATTTTCAGCACGTGATTGTCTGAGAATGGCCTTTCCTTAAAACCTAAATCACATCAAAGAGAACAACAGGTGCCTTGGAATTACAGGGATAGCCTGACTGAGGCTCTGGCAAGTTAAATATGCGCTTCTTCAAAATAAAATTTGTAATAGCTGCACTGCTAGACCTACTGAAACCCTGCTTGTAGGCCAGTTTCTGACCAGTATCAGAGTCAGAGAAAACACCTGACTGCAGTTATCCAGTCCTCTGCTTCTGATGGCTAGGATGTCTTCTCCAGGATTGAACTGAGCTCCTCCTAAGTCTAGGGGATAGTGGGGATCAACACCTGCATAATTTTTGTTTCTTGGTGGCTCTGTTGTGAAAGTGCATGTCTCTATGGTTTTGATTTATTGCTGTTTTTCACAGAGTGAGGTATGATTAACAATGTTTGAAAGCAAAAAGGCTGCAAGCAACTTAGGAATGTCTGAGCAATGGTGTCAGCTGTTAATGAAACTCATAGCAATTGAAGATCTTAAAAGTTCATCTCGGAATCTGCTGACATTGCAAAGCTTCCCTCAGAGCTGCAGTACCATTCCAACACAGAGGAAAAAAGTGTTCATGAGAGAAGATCTGAGTTAATGCCTCATGTAGGGCTAGTGTTGGATTTGGTGACTCTGGTTTCCTGCTCTAGTGAGGGTGCTGCTTTCCTCCACCACAGTTTTTGGTCTTCTTCTAGCTAACCACACTAAGGGAACCTGCCAGCATGTGAAACCCTGCTATATTAGCTAGCTGGGCAGTTTGTATTTGACATGTTATCAACAAGCAAAGGAAAGAATACCATCAAATTCGTATGTCAGTTTAACAAGTATTATTTGATGTACATGATTTTATTTACAGTATTTTCTCCTCACTTTTTCTGCCTCAGCAGTTGTTCACCTTTGCTACTTTATGGCATGAATTTCAAGGATACATTGCATTATCACAGACATCAGTGGAGAGAAATTGGCTTGCCATTAATAAAAATTGTAAAACCAACCCTGCAATAAACCCTGCTTTTGGCCACGACCTCTGCCTCCTGGATGCAGCAGTGAAACACAGCCCACAGCTCTCGCAGAACATTTTTAACCCAGGGTTAAAATCTCCATGTGCAAGGTCAGCTGTAGAAGGGACTCATCACAGGGCTGAGAGATGCATAAGTGCTGTGCAGCCTGGAATGGAGATATCCAGGGGAATGCAGGAACTTGGTTTTCTTTCCTGGCTCTTTCATAGGGCAAAAGGAGTCTGTGCAATATCCACTGAAATCAGCTGAAAACATCTCAATGCCTTTATATTACCAATGATGCAAAGCAAAGACATGCAGCTTTTAGGGTAGGAAGTGCAGTATGCTGGAAGCAATGTGAATTCCTTTTGCTCCTTTTTGCACCACTAATTTTTATTTATCACACAAAATCATAAACTGCACATAAACTTAAATGCAGACATAATGTACATTACTATGATAATAGAGAAGCTGTGCTCCTTTAACCAGACAGATGAAATAGAAATAGACATATTGAATGAGTTCTCCTCAGTGGAATGTTCAAATTCCTTATTTTTTCCAAATCTTTAAACTCCAACTTGTCTGTTAAGGATAAAAAAGTATAATTACACTAAAATGAGCTTTCAAAGGACAACATATCAACTAAATTTCTTCAGACAACAGCATATGAATGTCCAAAGACTTGGTTGAAAGCCTTTCATACAGGGCCTTGCACTTAATATCTTTTCCAAGTTTTGTTGTGGATTGGCTATTTAGAATTCACAAACCATTCAAGCAGAATGCAAAACAACTACAGTTTTGACTGTGTATAAATAGCAGTCCTGTATGTTAGGTTAGCTGCTTAAAAATATTAATTAAGGGAAGTCTGCGTTTCCAGTTATTGTTTTTTTTTTGTACAAGCTCGCAGTGCACCAGGGCTTATCAGCCTTGCAATACAGCCAACGTAGATAGGCAAAGACAAAACACCTATGGAAAAACGTATTAACTAGTGCCAGAATTGGGAAGGGCAGATTTAAATAAACTGAGTTATGAACTGAAACTGGCTCCAGTATAGTTGCAAATGTCAGTGAAGCAAACAAGCTCATTCTTTGCCTGTGAAGTAGCATTGGAATACATCCTATATACAGTCTACATTTAAATGTAAATATGGGATTACCTTTTAGGTTGTGAAACAGAATCATGCAGGCAACAAACATCACATCTTGGGCCTTCTGTGAGTGAAAACTGTTGTGTCAAATATGGTTAGATTAGTAGGGTTGATGGGCTTTATTCAAGGTTCCTAGAATTTTTCTGCCAAGCATAAATAATTATTTAACAACTAATAGGGCGAGGCCAGAAATATAATAGCTTTTATGTTGAAATTAACATCAAGTGATCTGTAGACATCTGCTAAGCAAACCAAATGTGGTCTATGTGCTGTATGTTTTGCCTCACTGCCTCAAAATAACAAGCAGTGCTTATATTTGGAGGGGCAGTTTTCCTTGTTGAAGTGGAAAAAAAAAATGTTCTGATAGAAAATCACTTGCACTGTTAGGATCAAATGTGTGATGAACATTAAATAGCCCTACAAATTTAAATAATGCTCGATGCTGGGATTTCAGCCTTGCAAATGCTCATTTCCTGATGTGCTTACTGTGGTTTGGAGGGAAAGGAAAGCTCTTTCTTGTTAGAAAGAAAACAAAGTATCACCCAGATTTTTCTGGCTCTTAGCTGTTTCAGATTTCTGGGGCGCAGTCAGTGCAGGAGCCTGGGCTCCAGTGATTTTCTTTTCTCCATAATGACCAGAAGGGTGAGGGAATCCTAAGAAAAGCCACAGCATTAAGAAAGCCTGAAAAAGTTCCAAGTAGCAAGGAGCCTTTCCAAGCAGATACTGGCTGTTGCCTTGCAGGGACCTGCATTGTGTGTGTGTGTGTTTGGGTGCTGTGGATGCCAGAGCAGAAACTGTGCTTCCTTTCCTTGAGAGCACCACTGTTGGCATGGCCTCTTTGCTTTGCTGCCTGTTGCAGTTTGTCTGCTTTCAGGGCCAACCATTCAATCTTTGGCATCTTCTCTAGAGGTCTTGGCCTTTCCTCTGTTTTAAAAGTATTAGAAGGAGGTTGAATTGCTGAGTGGGGAGTGTAATCTTTGTGAGGCCAAGTCTAAAGATGTTAGTAAGCTCAAAGGGCTGCACTGGCAATTTACTGTGTACTATGCAGGAATGAATGAGAGACTCATATTCATTGTGCTTATGTATGCTCAAGTTCTTTGTGCCCATATTTAGATCTATTAACACGATAAGATTAAGCCAACTTGAATTTCTTGACTGAACAAAGCGCTAAATGGCAGAGCCTCAACAACAGACCCCATAAATGTGTACTACCACCAGCAGCATGACTAACACTGGACCCGAGATCCTGTGGGGCTTGGCAGTGACACAGAAGAAGCTGGATTCCTTTTTGTACAGGAGCCTTGGCACCAACCTCCCTGTAAGCTGGCTCGGGCTTTTGTGGGGGCACTGAAGGCTGGGCTCTGTGCTGGACTCAGTGTCTCTGCCCCAGGCTTTCCTGAATATCAGAGTGCAGCCTCAGGCTGCTCTGGTTCACCCTGCCAGGAGTCCCTGGGAATTTGTCTGCCAGTCGGGCTAGCCAGAACACACAGAGCTCCAGCCAAAGTCAACTTCCCCCTGTGAGGGTGACCTCAGTGAGGAAATGTCAGATGCTGCCCTGGCCAGTTTTCAAACTAAACCTCACCTTTCCCAGCAGGGATTTCCCCAGAAGGTAAGTGGCAGAAATTTCTGTCCTGTGCTGGCAACTCCAGAGGACAGAGTTAGAGAAATAGGACAAAACATCTGGAGGTAGAGAGCTGTTGCTTTGGCAAATCATGAAGCAATAGTAGCACAGAATGGTTTGAGTTGAAAGGGACCTCCAGGGGATCATCTAGCTCCAAACCCCTGCCATGGGCAGGGACACCTTCATCAGACGCCAAGTTTAGGCTGTGGCATTTTTCTTAACTGCTTCAAAGCACAAATGATGAGAAGGACAAAATTCTGTTTGCAGAGGCCTCATCTTAGCTTTCTGTATTGAAGTAGTGCACTAAGGAGTTTGGAGTGTCCTGAGGCAGGATTGCTTCAGGAATTTTGTTCATAGATGAGGCGCCTTGTCCAGCACAGGTAGAGCAAGCAGTATCCAGGCTGGATAGAGAGAGGAGAGCCAGGTCTGTTGTTTGGATATGATGGCTCTGACTGCTGCAGGGACTAAATTTGGACTTCATTCTAGGTGGTATAGTTGGGCTTCATTGCAGGCATTCATCTGATGTGAGTGAGGAAGGTTCCTTGTGCCCTTTGGTCTTGGTTTTCTGAGGGAAATGTGAATTGCTGATTCCAAATAACAACATGTAAGAGCTCCTGTGATGAGGGTGTGTAACAGCTTTACTTTGATGATTAGGTTACTGCTCTTAGTACAAAATACATAGCAAGGCAGTCATTTCTATGTGTGTTCTAGGGTGGTGCATTATTGCATTTTAACACTTGACATGAGCGTAATTTACACTCAGTCAGTGCTTTGTCTCCCATGAAAAACAAACCCTCTACCAGCAGATGCAAGAAATCTACTAAAGATTTCATGTTATTAATGTTTACAGCATTTGTTGTAGTGCTGCCTGTTAATTACCACATTTAAGAGCGTGCCCTTCTGCTGTGAGGGGTAGGTGTCTATTTGGAATGATGCTTCTGGAGAGAATGATGACACTAATTCAGCATTGCTGCATCTGGAAAGATGCTGCTCTCAAGCAAAGTGCAAACTGGGACTAAGCCTGCTGTGAAAAGTGACACTTACTTGGTGTAAAAAGGGCTGTGGGGGAGAAGCAGACCCCCTGGTTTCAGAGGCTTCTTGCAGTCCCTGTGCAATACAAGTCAGTGAGAAAATTGGCCATGTGCTGGAGGGAGCACATTTGCTAAGGCTGTGAGGCAGGCACTGGTCAAAGGAGGGTGTGTGCAAATCTGAAACTGTCTCTAGCCCTTACCATCCTCCAGGCAGCAACTTCTTCCTCCTGTCCCAGAACAGTGCCTCTACTGTAGCCAGGCATTTTACTGAGTGCAAAACTTGCTAGGTAAAAGCAGTGCTTGATTCTGTCCGTTATCTTTCTGGAAGTTACTCTAACAGTTTATTTCTTCTTTTGGCTGTCCTTCATGCTTCTGTCTGTCCACTTCTTCCTGTGTGTCTCCAATTCACTGTGGCCATCAGGGAGTTGTGCATGGCTCTGCAAAGGGGCATCACACAGGTGGTGGAAAGGTGAAGAAAGGTGGCATTATTCAGTGAACAGAAGAAAAAGCAAGGAATCCTCAACTTGGCATCATGCCCTCTTACTATTCTTGTTCCCTGCATCCCCTTGCTGTCCTGTGCCTGGCAGGCAGGGACCCTGGGCCTGATGAGGTGCAGCTGTAAGTACCTCAGTGGTGTCTCCGACATGGCCAGCCCCACTCTTGTATATTTTGATTCTGTGTGCTGCTCTTCAAAGGGTGGAATTATTAGATTCTCTGGAAAAATTACAGTTTGGCCTGTCTTTATGCATCTGTCTCTTGCTGTGATCAGGGACTCTTTTCTAGTTTGGGTCTGTCTTTATCTCCATAGGTCTACCCGACAGAATGGAGGTGTGATTGTAGCATGTTGGCCTGTCTTAATTTAACCATCAGAGGTAATAGCAGCAGGAAGGAGGCAGCAGCTCTGGCCAGCAACCAATTTATAAAGTCTCCAGAGACCTCATGTGTCTGTCTCAAGGTATGTTGACACTGCAGCAACTGCTGCTTGCAGAGATTCCTTGAGATAGCTGTTAATTATTTCACAATGACTGAGTTCAATAATTGTCACAGAGTTTATTCTGTGCCTTGGGTGAGTTTTGCAGCTTGTCCTGAGTACCATGCTGCTGTGGATGGGATGCACTCGATTTAGGTAGCAGGAAACAAGGGATAGTGTTTTACATGAGTAACATGAATGTCCATCCAGACACATCCTCAGCACACACGGAACCAATGGTAAGAGACTAAAGTTGGAAAATGAGGCAAACATAGAGAAGACTAGCTCTATCTAGAGTGACTTTGTGCCAGGAGAAGGATGGGAACAAAGCAGTGTTTCCACTCCAGTGCTGGAAGTATGAGCCCACGCCAGAAAAATGATGACCAGAACTGCTGAAACCCTCCCATGGTGCCTGATTCTGAAAGATACAAAGTGCTGGCAGAGACTGTCATGCTGCAGAGCATCCTGCCAGGGCCTCAGAAGTGGTAGAAATAGAGCATGAAAAGCAGGCCTCGGAGCCCACCTGACGGCGCACGGCTGTCACCTGCCACGGCGCCGTCCCCGGGGCCCTCCTGCTCTGCCCTGTGCCATGGCTTATGTAAGCTGTCACACTAAGGAGGGCCCAGGGAGCTGAGCCTGGGCTCAGCCCTGCCAGCCAGTGCTTCTCACCGAGCTCTGCCTGCCTGCTGGAGCCTAGAGCCTGGCCTCTCTCACCCTTGCAGGTGGGGTTGAGTTGCTAAACCAGGCACCACCTTTCTGTGCCCATTCTCTTTCCTGATAAAGGGCTCCGTTTCCCATTCAGTCCAGCATAACTGGACCTTTGCACTTGAAAATAATCTCAGTCTTTCAGCTAGCAAGATTTGTCCTCCAGACTTTTTCCTGCACTCTACTTTGAGCATCATTTTTACGTGCTCCTAAATTTGACAGGGCGAAGGGAATGACCTGCCCGTGGAGATGGCTATTGAAAATAGCTGGCTTTGTTCCACAATGTGTTCTAAAGGAGATGCACTGCAGTTCTTCAGGAGTCATTCAAGTGTGCTCCCCATAGGTGTAGTCTGGCTGTGCATCACCAGCCAGTGGAGCTTTGCCACAGGAGATGTGATCCAGATTTGGGACAAGTGTCTGGCCTGGATCTTTCTGAATCAGTGTTTTAGTCACACACAGAAAAGCACTGGGGACTTCGGGTGAAGCTTGCCGAGGCCAACAGGAGCGATGAAATACGATGACGTGAGAGCCAGGGGGTTTGTCCCGCGGTTCTGAGCTGGAGCCGTCAGCCTCCCGCAGGTGAGTCGGGAGCTCCGGAGCCTCCCTCCTCCTCCTCCTCCTCCTCCTCCTCCTCCTCCCTGCCTGGCCCGCCCGCACTGCAGCAGCCCCACCTGCTGTCGGACGGGCAGGACGCGGCTCCCTCCTTCCCTGGCAGCTTTCTCTGCCGGGGGAGAGACTCCTTTCGCCTCCCTCCTTGCCCTCTTTCACCCTCCTGCTCCCTCTTCCCGCTCAGTTCTGCGCGCTCCTCCCGTTTGTCATCTCTGGTGTTGACTCTAAGGATAGCTTATCTCGGCTTGTAAAGCGCCAAGTAAATTTACACACGCTAATCTTTTGCTTTTACTAGCATTTGATTTCAAGGGCTCTCAGTGAAGAAAAAGTTATGAAGGCAAAGATATAACTAAGGTTCTTGAGATGGTTTTATTCTGGACTGGGGAGGGTGACTTCATGTGTTTTGAAGTTTTTTCTCTTTGGAAATGAGAGCACCACATACAATCTTCCCAGAATAAGAAAGAAAATAAATGAGACTTTTTAATTGACAATACTTGTAAAAAGGGCAGGGTGATAAACGATGCAGTAAGGTACTTTTTCTTAAATTATACTGCTGCTTTTATGAGTTTGAGATGAGCACAGTGATCAAGAGTTAGGCTTATTTACACCACAGATTTATTTTGAAATGCGAGTGCTTTTGGAGGAGGAGATTTTTATGTCTAAAGGCTTTTTTAATATATATATATATTTATATATATATTTAATTTTTTAAAGGACAAATTCCACAACATACTTCAGCTCATGCCTGTCTTCAACAACAGTTCTGTTTCAGTCAATGTGGATGTTGCTGAATCAAGATCTAGACCACCAACTTTACTTCCCCTAGAAAAAAAACCCTGCAGTTCCAATGATCACTATCTCCCCAAGCCTCTTATTTTAGGAGCGTTTGTTAGCCTGCAGTGTGACATATTGCATTGCATTTGAGAGTAGGGAGAGACTCAAACCAGCAAAACTTGCCTCTGCAATGAGATTCCCAACACTTTGTTTATGAGGATTCTTTAGGTTCATACATTAGAACTGTGGAATTGAGAGTGCATGCACATATGTGTTGTTATTCCCTCTTGTAGGATGTGGTACACACAGGAAGAAGTAGAGAGAAAAGATGTTGTTATTTAGTTTGGGTGAGTGTGGGGATAATTGATATAATTTATTTCCAAAGCCCTGACATGGATGAAGTTTCCTCCAAGATACCTACTCTGCAAAATCCCGGCAAAGCAGGCTCCTGCTGACCTCGGGAAACCCTTTTTTATTTGTGACATAGCCTGTGCTTTACACCTGGACTTATAAAATTTTCATAAAAAATCTGTTATTAAGCCTCCATATGTCATTTTGATAGGTTGATAGGACAGTTAATAGAAAATGTTGAGCATCTGCTCATTTCCTGCACGTTGAGATTTGGATTCATCAGTGAAGCAAGATTTTAAAATATTTTAAAACAAAAAATGTTCAACCACACATTCTGAACACATAACAAAGGTGTTTCTTTTATTCATGAATATAAGACACTTCCTCTCAAAAGATAGCTTAGACCTGAATTTTTAAAAAGGATGTTTGGATTTCTTAGATGAGTAAATGTTTTTGCCCATGTCTCTGCCTGATCTGCTTTGTGCCTGTGTAACCCAGCAGGGAGAGCACAGCACTTTTTGATGCTCTCAGACAGGGTGAATGTACCTTGCTCTGAAGATGAGGGAGGCACAGCAGTGGTCCATGTGCCACGTGCAGGTTCTCCACAGAGGTTACACTTTACCCCACAAGAACTTAAAATGTCACAAGTGCCACAAAGTGCAGTGAGTCCAGAAACCCAGTGCAAGATGTACAAAGTAAAGGGGAGAGGGAGCAATGTAGCTGCTGCTTTTCTTGATGTCTTTTGAAGTATGACCATAGGTCATATCTACGCATTAGAAATGGCCTATAATAGGCCCATACAGATATATATATAATGTTTCTCTCAGTACTAAGTAGCTGGAATTTGAATTGTTTTCTTAGTATAAAGCATCTTTGTGCATACCTCTGACGACAGAGTCATTGCAGTGGTGTGTAACAAGCAGGAATGTGCCCTGGCTTTACCTTACAGGCAGGACCATCCTTCCCTTTCCAGGAATATTAGATCCATTTATCTTGGGATCCAGCAGCACCCAGACTGAGACATCTGCTGGCAACAGCTGTGATGTAACTCAGTATTTTGGTGTCTGTAATGTTCCTGTATGAGTGCAAAGTAGATTCAGATGTTTGGAAAATTGCAGAAGGGATGAAGAGAGTATATTTTTGTGAGGAATTCAGAGGGCAAGCGGGTCATCCTTTGCTATAGTTCTGTTTCCAAGCAAGATGTAGTAAGGGCTGATGAACAGGAATCTGGACCTCTGAAGGTTCACGACAGCCTTTGTGGAAAGTCTTGTTTCTGTTACTGGGCACAGCTCATAACCAAATAGAGGACTCTGAAGTGATTGATTAATCTCTTCTTCAAATGCTTGTTAGTAAGTTGGAAACATTTTATAAGCATGACAAAAAACAAATGCATGATCAGGTCTATGCACGGGCTCTTGTCAGTCTGCTCGCTCAAGAATGTGGCAAAGAAAGTGTATTGAGTGTTATTTCATTGTTTACCCAGGGTTTTAGCTAAGCATGTTAGAAAGGTGTGAGTTAGCCAACAATCTGACTATCCCTCGATTACATGGCTGAGGTACGATTTGCTAGAGGAAGTTTTTAGTTTATTAAATCTACAGCCAGGTTGGGAAAAAAATACACAGCATTCTGGGCATGTGAACCATCCTTCGGGCACTTGAGAGGGATTGATGGCAGCATTTGCTACGTTGAAAGCTCAGTGGATGTGAACTTATGTCTGTTTGGCTCAATTACTGTGCTCTGAGCAGTGTAATTTAAATATTGTGTGTTTCCGGAAGGTTAACGTTGCTGGTACACTTCACGCTCTTCACTGTAAAAAGCAAGCACTTTAAAAACAAGTGACAATCTCCCATTTGCCACTATGCAATCAGTGAAACTGTTCTGTTAAGATCGAAATTTTCAAGGCTAAAGTCAATTAGAGGGGGGAGGGGGGGTTCTGAAATTTGTTAGGTGAACCAGACGCAGAAATGACATGGTAGGGCTGGCGAAGAGGGGCAGGCAGCACACCAGCCAAACTGGGGGCTACATTTATTTACACAAACAATGCTTTCAGGGGAAAGGCTGTGCCCTGCGGGCAGAACTGCCCTCCCTTGCATGGTTTAGAAACTTGTCAAAGATCTTCTGTCGCTGAGGCAGACACTTGCTGAGCGGTGTGACACAGACATAATTCTGCATCTTCCCTGGGAGCTCAGTGCTGCCATTTTCCTGCAGCAATATCCCGTGTCTTGCTTTACTGGCAAGGAGCAGCTCCACGTACGTGCCCTGGGGTCAAGGTCTGTCCATGTGACCATGAGGATAATCCCTTCCCCAGGCACCCTTACACATTGCCGTGCAGCAGGGAAAGGTGTGGGGTTAGGACACATTTATCTATGCATTTATATATATTTACAGAGCAGCACTAGCACAGTTCCAGTGAGGGAGAGCAGAGCCCAGAGAGGTTGCTGTGCAGCTGGTCATTGTGAGTTCACCTGAGCCATTGCAATAATTTGTTCCTATAGCTGTGTTCTAGGATACAATCCCAGTCTTAAGTGTCATCTGAATTGAAAGTAAAACTCGTTTTTTTAAGCTTTTTAATTTTAGATGTTATTACCGCTTTCCCAGCAAAGTTTTGGAAGTCCAGCTGCAAATAGCAGACTTCACAGAATGGCTGTGTATATATATTTAGATTATTTTCTTGACTTCCAATCACTTCAATGAAGTGGCCCATGATTTTTATGTTATAGGACATAGCAATAGATGCACCTGCCAGTTTTATTTCTGTTTTTATATTGTTAGAAGAGGTTTGGAAGTTTGATCTAAGTATATTCCCAAAAGTTGAGATGCTCCTCTGAATCTTTCCAATTTGCTGGAGGAATAATGCATGATGGGGTTGGTTTTTTTTTTGCTAGAGGGCAGCCCAGGATCTTAAAGATCCATTTGAGGCTTACAGCCTCTGATTCCTGGAATCAAAATGTAGAGCCCAAGTTATGAGCACCTATATGGGGGTTTCTAGTGAACTCAATGAAAATCTTGTATGAAATATGTGCTGTCACATGCTGTGTTGTCTTCTGGGCAAATCAAAAATATCAACATTTCTCATGGAGTAACTCTATTTTTGACTCAGTAGCAAATGAGCAGGAGTTGGACATGACAGAATGGAAAAGAAAATGAAATGTGAACAAGAAGAAATCTTTCTTTAGCCATTTACAGAGTAGCCATTTGTCAGCATCTGGTACGTACATATCTATTTTAAGGAGTAGGAGAACATTTGAAATGTGCCACTCATGTATGACTTGAGTCCTAAATGTAGCTTGTGGTTGTGAGTCTGTCTTTAGCATATTGCAGTGTCCTGCCCTAAAGCCTTTCGGTCACATAAACTTACCTCAGATTTAATTTTCTTTCAGTTGTAGTATTAATTCAGGGGTTGTTACAGTTTGTTTGCTTTGAAAGAATCTGTGTGATTTTTCTTTGCATTTTGCAAACCTCATCATTTTGGAATCCTAAATGAACTGTTAAAAGAACTATTTATTATAACCCTATTATATAGATATATTTTGACAAAGAATGTGCATGAGCTTGATGGTGCATCAAAGCAAAAAAACCCAAAATGGGCTTTGGCTTTAAGGAAAAGAGTTGAACCACTGTCAAGATCAAAGTATATTTCATGTACTGGGGTCCTGATTCAGCAAAGCATGTAAGAAAGAATTTCAGACACAGCGAGCATTGGCAGCAGCCAGTGAACATGATTGCATTTACTGCTGGAATTCTTCCTTCTCAAAAACCCCAACCAAACAAAACAGTTGCAAACAATGAAGCCATCAAAAATATTGTAATCTTTCTTCATTTTCACATCCTTGCACAGCATTCCTTACACGGTTTGCGTTATTCATAATGAATTGCTTTAATCAGAAGGACTTAAAATTTTAAAAGTTCCTGCATTTGCAGATCTTTGGTAAATGTGGTTGGGTGACAGGAAATAGCTTGTGTGCTTTTCCATGTCTTTTAATCAAACAGTAATGTCTCATTCAATAGACTTACTGCTCTTCCTCCTTCTCCATCACCAAGAGTCTCAGAATATGTATGCTAACACCAAATAAATGAAAGCAGTACTTTTTCTCTTGATGAAAAAAGCCTAGTAAGGCACTCTAGTTCCTTACATCCCTCTTTGTTTCTCAAGCAGACCAGCAGGGCTTTCAGCCAGACAAATGTTTTATGGCAATAGAGCTTTATGTTTTCGTAACACCCTTCTTCTAAGGGTCTAAAATGCTTTACAGCACTAATAAATTAAGCCTTACCACATCCTATGTGGTAGGTAACCATTATGCCCCTTTTATGGGGGCCAGACTTTGTGGAATAAGCTGCATTCAACCTGCCAGCACACTGTGAGCAGCCATTCAGGGTCTCATCCCAGGATGATCATGTGAATGCTGTCCACAATGGAGTCTATAAAAGAGGTGTCCACAAGGCAAAGCACTAGGGCTTTCAGAAGCAGTGTTTGTCTTGGAACCTTATGCAGAGAGCTTTAAAAAAAAATGTGAAGAAAACTGTGATTAGACATCAAGAAAAGTCTCAGAAATAATTCAAGGTGAAAAACTCTAATAAATGATGAAATGAAGGTCCATCAGTGTGGAAAGAATGGTGCTATGGAAGATGGTCTGGGGAATCAAAGGAAAGGTTTTAGAGTGCAGGAACCATAACTAGATTTTCTTGGCCACTATTAAAAATGTACAGGAGCATCTGGTCCCCCCATAATACTTCAGCTGAGATAAAAAAATTCATGACATTGTTAACCATGTTCACTCCCAGCCTGAAATCTAAATAAATCTAGGCAGCTGCACTAACTCAGTTTTTAAATCACCACAACTGAGCTGCAGCTCTGGGTGGTTAAATGAACAGCTAAAAGAGTTTCAGGAATGTATTTGTGTCTGAAATTTGTCTGGTGAGACCCTACAAGCAGGTGCAGATGGGCTGAACATCTCACCACCACTTTTGCTCATGTCTCTTTGGAGTCTGAAGGGACAATGACCACTTAGGCTTCAGGAAATACCAAATCACGGAAGGAGCTGTGACGCTAAGCATGTAAATCCTCAGGAACAGAAAAATCTAAATTACTTTCAAAATTAAGCTCATTGTATAGACAGGCATGTGGGTTGTGGTGGTCTGGATTAGCTGGGCTGAAGACATTGATCAGGGAGGGACCCCTCCCAAGATAAACTATCATCATGTGATAAACTCAGTGCTTCATGGCATGCTTTTTGTTCAGTTGTTAAGAAAATCATATCATACCGGGATAACCTCGTTATTGTGTTAAGATGAAGCACAGAATACAGGCACCAAGGAATATCTTCCGTTCTGAAATATTCATAAGTTTTTTTGTTTTCTTTTTCTACTGACAGAAACAGTCAAAAAGCAGCCTGGAGGAAATGTCCTTCGCTTTTGGAAAATGAGTTGGTAATTTATTCACATAAGGCCATGTAGTCATTTTGAATTAGCACATTGTGGAATCTTCTAATAAAATGAAGTCAGTTTACATTTTAAACAACCTTTAATATTTGTAAAAGTAAATATCCCTTAATTTCTCAGCAATTTAGATGTAATGGAAATTGTCAGAAATTTTAATTTCTCCCCGTTTAGCTCACTCACAATGGCTGTCAAACAGTCAAGTGATATGACGTAAAGTACTGCTAATCGTTTCAGCACAAGACAGTACTTCAAAGGTAAGGCAAAGGATGTGCAGACACTAATGAAATTTTATTATCAGAACATAGAATTAGAATTGTGACAAGAGACAATGGTTGCAGTGACATGCAGCTAGAATGTTAAGCTTCTGAAATCTCCAGGCTGAGTCTCGCAGACAAAAATAGCTAAAGCTACAGACTTCTTAATAGTCTTAAATGGAAATTGAATGGGCTCAATTAATCAAACGAACAAACCACAGGGGATTACAAAAAGGGCTCATTCTAGATTTTCAGGCTTTTAACCTGCATGGCCACTCTGTCCTGTTTATGGTGGCATGGTTTGAAATCCATGTGTTGCTTCTCTGAGAGAAAATGTTTTTGTAATTCATAGGAAAACATGGAAAGCTCGTAAGACAGCGTGGCGTGATGATTTTTGTAAGTACCTGCCTTGGCAGACCCCACCCAAAGCGAGTCTTATTTCACATGGCCAAGCCAATTCTGCCTGAGAAACAGGACTGCATATTTCTGGATATGTGAGCATGAGGAGTTTGCTGCACAGCAGATCACTGGTGCCCCCCAGCTTATCCAAGATAAAACAATAAATGTAAATGACCTGTGGACATCCCTTAATATTTTGGTGTTCACTTTACGGAAACCTGTGAGAATCTTTCAGATGTTAAAGAAGACAGGTGTTTGATGTTAGTGGGTTTACTTGAATTGAGTCCTGAAGTATTTGTAAGGTGGCTGTCATTGTCCTCTCCTCTCCTCATTCTTCTAATTCTCTGAACTGTGTCCTGCTGCCCTGTGAACCTCGGCAGCTGCAAGGGGAAATAAAAAATGCCACATAGAATCCATTGGGTTTGCTTCCTTTTGAATGTGAGTTAAATTTGGGTAAGAGGGATCAAAGCCTGGAGAGTTCCCTCTCCTTTGCAGGGGACCTGTACAGTGATATTAGGAACTTGGTCTCTGATTCTCAGATTAGTCCCATTTGTAATGCCATCAGAGATAAAAAAGTGTTTGAGAAGGCTTGGAAACAAAAGATACCCATCATTATATTCTAGAAGGGCGTTTTGGGCCCTTTTAGAGAACGTCAGCTCCCTTGCAGTTCCGTGCAAATGTAAGGGCTTTATGGAAACTCACCCCCAGCATGGATGTGATAGTAAGGAGCTCTGCTGCAGCTTGCACAGGACACCACCCAGCAGGAAGTCTGCAGTGTCAGGCACTGGTTTTCCTTCCTCCACCTCCAGAAGAGCTATTGGCATTGGGGAAGGACACAGAAGTGTTTTGAGTGTAGAGCTGAGACCGTAAAATTGTTAGCAAACTCCTCTAGTTGCACTGGTGTCCATATAATACATGTTCTAGCTTCATTTTCAATTGAGGAGGAAGGTGTGTTGTTCTCTGTTAAGAGACAATCCTGCACGCCTGCTTGGCAAGAAGAGAGATTTTCCCCTGCATAAGGAAAAGGTCACAAAAATCATGGAATTTATTAGCCCTACCATAGAATTCCAAAACTGTAGAGCTGACAGGAACAACTGCTTTCTAAATAAACAGGCAGGGCCACAGTATATATTATCTCGGGAAAGTCCAGACTTTGAGTCCTGGTCAAGACAGCCTGTACCTGGTTCTCTCTACTCAGAGCTGCTGCATTTTTTTATTCCAGGGAATGGGGCTGTATCCTACTGTCCCTTTCCCTGTTCTCTTCCTGCTGTGGCTGCATTTTATTTTTCCTATTTTCTCTTAAAATCTTCCAGTTTTTCTCTCTCCCTCTCTCTCTCTCTCTCTCACTTTGATTTTCTATCCCTGTAGATTTTATTCTTGCAAAGGCCATCTCCAGAGTCTGAAAATAGATAATTCACGTTCCCTTTTGCTATTTCCTGTGCCACACTGCCACTCCCCTGCCAGAGTGGAGTGTAAACATGCAAGGATTCAAGCTATGCTAGTACAGATGCTTGCCAAGGGCAAACTGTAACCCAGAGTGCTTGATCATTAGCTGAAAGCAAACTGCACATCCTACATGCACATATGTTGTCTGTTTACAGTTTTGATTCCATTGCTAAGTTATGCAAGTCTACCAGTCAGGGAAAAAAAAACAATGCCACATATGTTTGGTGACCAACCAAAAACATGATTTGTCCTCACAATAAAAAAAGGGTGGGGGGAGAAGAGTCAAAAGCTTGTGTTCTACTTACTAATGCAGTTTGGAACAGAGGTGACAAGTGGTTTGAAAATATTTTGGTTGTTGTGTTAATAGTAAAAGCAGAGCAAATTCTGAATGGGCAACACTCAGCTGTGTTGCTGCAGGGAGAGCAAACATTGCCACATGGCTCGTGCAGTGCAGCCAGCACTGTGCCTGCCCTGAATATCTCTACCAAACTACTCCAGAATTCGCCTGCTGAGGAGCAGCTCCCACTAAGTGGCAGAGTCTCACAGTTGGTTCATATGCTGTGGAATGCTTTGGAAAATTGGGCAGAAAAAGAATCCTTAGGACTTGTTTGTTCAGGAAAGGAGTTCTCTCTTCTCCTGGCCTTGACGTGGAGCTGAAGGTTCTGGGCTGTAGTGATGTAGCCTCTGTCCCCCAGCTCCAGTGTGCTGGGGCAGCAGCTCTCTCCCCACTAAGGAAACTGTGGAAGGATTGATGAATTGGAGGCTATAATGTGCTTGTGGGGTCAGAAAAATGTTTATTTAGAATGGATGGATCTGTAGTGGTGCCTGTCTATCCCCTGCCAGCTCCTTCTGTACTTTACAGCCCCCCTCAGTGACGGCAGCGAAACTTTGTGGGAATGTAGAGTCTCACCACAAGGGAAAAGGAGAGTGGGACTGCCTGGTGGAAAGCTTCTTATCTTCCTGTGGTATTCTTGAACAATAGGTTTTCCTTGATCTGCAAAGCCTCTTTCATGTAAAATGCACATGTATCTTGGAAGGACTGTTAATTAGACAAAAGGTGATGCAAGGAAAATTCAGATAAAAAATGTGTTCTTTCTGGGAGCAAGAAATTGTTGTCCTGGCAACAACAAGCATCAATGTTTTTCTCTCCCTTCTTTTTTTTAAATCTTTTCCTTCTCTTCCTTTTTTCTTTTTTCCCCCCCTATTTTTCTTCCCTCTCTTTTTTTTCTGTCATTTTTCTTTTATTGGGAGAGGGACTTTGGCTTGTATTTGCAGCAACCTGCAAAAGGACTTTCAAGTTTTAGCTGTTCCTGTGAATTGTAATTGTCAGGGTGAGTCCTCCAAGCAGAATTTCATGCACCTCTCTGCAGGGGAGGTCTTGATACTGAATTTCTTTTTTCTCATGGGACTCAGATTAGTATAAAAGTGTCCTTACAGAATCAAGTTCGTTCTTGGATGAGGAGGTCTGTCTTAGACAATGAGCTGCTACTCAAATTTTAGTTAAAACACACTTACACACTTCATGGAAGCAACAGTACTAGGAAATTAAAAGCTTTATATGCAGAGGGAAATTATATGGAACTTGTTTGTGTTCAAATTAAGAAGGCTCTTGGCAGATGAATAGAAAACTGCAGAGCTAACAGGCTTATCTTAGTGCACTGGTACTAGTATTGTATATTTGATTGAGATAAACTATTAATTATTAATCCGAACCTTTCCTCACAGAGTTGAAAAGGCACAGACAATATTTTGGTGAGGGGAAAAACCTTGAAATTGTCATAAACCTCCTCTCTTCACCTTTAATACAACCTCTTGGTTTTTAATTACTCCTGTAAAGTGGAGCAATCACAGGATCCTCCTGTGACATTTTCAAGTTTTCTGTCTGCTCCACTTACGAGAAACAAATGGGTCTGCTCAGCTCCATCTAGATTGAGTTTTTCATGAAGTCATTACTTCTGTCACAGGGACTATTTTCAAATTGAAAAATCTGAAACAATAAATGATGGTGAAGCAGTTAATAACTGTTAAGAAATCACATTTGGAAAATTGCATTTAAGCAATAACCTTTCTCCCTGTAATTAAATGACAGAAAGGTCCTGGTTTTAATTAAGTCAGCAATTTATAGTTATGAAGCTATACTTCACTATGCAGATTAGAAGATGATAGGTCACAGAACACCCTGAGTGCATTTTTAGCGGAGCTGATCTGGTAATTACTCCACTGTTCAGTGGTGACCACAGTGAACCGTATCTCTAGATTAAACAATTTTCTTTTCCCTGCTCCATGATGTATAACCAGGATGAGTAAATGTACCACTAGGACTGCATCGAACATCTTTAAATTAAAATGGATTTTAAATGAGGGGGCATGAGCGAAGAAAGTAATGTTTGAAGAACAGCGGTAAAAATGAATGGGCCACTAGGCAAGTCTTGCAAGCAGAGAATATATCATTGTTTTACAGGGCTTTCTATCTTGTGCCTGAATGTTTGGTGCAGATTTATGAGGAAGTAAAATGCTAATGTTAGTGTATTTATAAACATATGATGGGGGTTTCATCTATAATTTATTCCCAAGCCCTGCATTATGCAGCCTATGAAAGAAAATGAAATGCTGTGTTGGACAGCAAAAGGGTTCATTAATACAGCTTTCACATTTTATTTAACTAACCCCTAGCTCATATTACACATTGATTATTACATTGTGAGATGGTTTTGAACACTTATTGTGTTCTGCTCCCCAGGCCTTTTGCTAGCTACTTCAGTAACATTTCAGCAGCATTCAACTGTCTTATTTCAAGTAGCACTAAGTATATTCACTTGGCCTTCAGGCATATCAGCAATGTATGTATATTTATGCTTTTTATTTGTTTTTCCCTTAAAGATTTGGGGGAAAAGAGGTAGAGTACAGAGTTATAGTTTATTAGGAAAATGTGTTATTTTAGTTAGATACAAATAACCTGTACTCAAGTTGCACCACAGAATCAGTTCCAGTCAAATGTCACCAGTGTAAGCTATGCTGAACTAGAGTTTGTAAATAAGGAATATTCAAATAGCACTTTAGTTACTTACAGTTGCTACTTCCTTTTCCTTGTAAACAAACTAATTCATTGACCAGAATAACTTCTTTAATGGTCAAATTAGCTATCAGTGTAAATTGCCAGCACTGTGTGGAAATCTCTTAAGATTTGCCAGTACAGTCTGAAATTCACTTACCAAGCTCAATTTTCCCATGTATTACAGCTGAGTGCTTGTTGAGGGGGAGGGGAGGTATCTGTGGAAAGGGATGAAAAGCCAGTTACTAGATGATATTTATGAAAGTGGACATCAGTAACTATTGACATTAAGTGAAGACAGCAGATCATGATTTTCAAGTTTACTGATACAAATACTTGCTTGCAATTCCTTTTTACCCTGTTTGCTGTGTGATTGCTTTATTTTTATTCCCAAGATTTTTAGAACTTTATTCTGATTCTCTCTGACTTTAACAACAGGAGCTTCAGCCAGCAGTAGACATTGGCAGGATTATATCAAGGTTGAATTTGTCTGAAGGGGGCAAGGAGAAGAAAGGCAAAAGTAGCATATTTCAAGCAGTTACTTTCTTTTAGGTTTTGAGAGGGATTTTTTTTTGGAGTGTTGAGGGGGGTGGTGGGTTTTTTTTCCATACAGTCATAACTTCATATTTGCTGAGTGCATCAAGGAATTATATGCAGCACTGAATGCCAGGTTTCTAAAATATGCAGTTGTTTAACTAAATGGGAAATTGTTTGAATAATGATAAGCCTGAAAATAGTCAGATGTCTTAGGAAGTTTCTTCTTTTAAAAGAGGGTAAATCTCCACTACGGAAATTCTGGAATGCTGAGAGAATATGAAAAAGAATCAAAAAACATTTTACTTCTTCTTCCTTTTATTTTCCTTTTTTTTTTTTTTTCTGTTGATGGGATTGACATTTAATTTAATTGATAACAGAGCTTTCCCCACCACCACACACAGATGCACATACTCCCTTCTACCGTGTTTATCCTGTATGGAAAGAAACAAGCTTAGCCCCTGCTTTGTCCATCTACCTGTATATAACTTTATTCCGAGACACCTCTGTGTTTACAGTGAAGTTTAGAGATGATGGCTGTTGGTTTGGTTTAAACGTGGGAGCAGAGCAAGGGCACAGCTCTGTGGCTGCTCAGTGAACAAGGGGAATTTGGCCCACTGCTCATCCCGTGCACAGAATGCATTTTGCACACCCTACACAGTCCTGGGGAAGCTGGAAACAAAGCAAGCAACATTTATTTAGCAGAGGCATGCCTTGGGCTCAGTGACCTTGACATATTTTCACACCACTCAGTTGTGAACTCTTATCAGAAACCCCCAGTTTATCAGGGTAAGAACATCTTTCCTCATCACAGTTGGCTTGTCTTACTTCCCTTTGCATCCTTGTCTCCTTTTATGTTCAATATTTTTATGGCACCTCTTTTCCTTTTTGTCCTTATTTCTACTGCTGTTTACTATCTTTGGTGGGTACCACAGCATACCACATGGTGAAGATATTTCAGAAAGCTGCTGTCTAGAAGGAATCCAGGGCTGCAGACCGAATTTTAGGTATTTTTAAGGATTTTCTTTAGCAATGTGTGACATTTGGAGTTAAAAGGGTAGAGATGCAGAGCTGCAGAGCCCTAATCCCTGAAGATGTAGCACAAATAATGCTTTCTGCATAGCACTGGGGACAGAGAATACCCAAATATCCACACACATCCAAACTCCGGGATCTACAGTCATTTAGAGCTCTATGAAACTTGAAGCACAGAGTTGAACGTTTATTCTTTTCTGGCAATTACTTTCTGTCACACCATCTTCTTGTTATCAACAGAGCTTCTTATCAGTTCACTGGAAGTTAAAGGCAAATGGAAATATGTGAGATTTTAACTGGCTTCCACCAAAATGTGAAGTTGTTCTCTACTCTTGTGTTAAGACAATTTTCTAAATCAGGATTTGTTTTATTGCTTTTGAAGAGCTTGAATGTACCATTTCGCTTTCCCCTGGAACAGCTGGAATTACTTACTCTTGGAGGTATAGATTTCCTGTCACTCCTTGCAGAGTCTAAGGAAGTTCATGGCAATATTCCCTGTAGACAAGGCCTTTAAAATGGCTGTCATGAGGCAGAAGATGACAGAAGAATTATGTGTGGGACTTACCCTTCAGTGCTCATGTACACCTGCCTTATAAGGACACCCAGGGCAAGTCTCCCTTTGAGACAGCCCATTCTTCCTATGTTACATCCAGAAAGGAGACACATGATTAAGGTGGGCAGGAAAGCATTTGAATTATGGAGAGGTGCATCCTTCCTGATGTGTTTGACAGCAGAAATCAGATAAGGAAAGCTGATGAATTCTTATACTTCTCAGGGGAAAAAGGGAATTTGAATCAATGTGACAAAAAACTGTCAAGTGGTGCTAGCATGCTTTGGAAAAAAAGAAGTAAAATCCTTTCCCCTTTGCTTTTACTATGGAGTTCTTGAGGAACACCTTTTTGAGTACACTTTGGGCATGGCAGCTTTGCAGAGAAGCCTGCTGGAAAATGCTAGAGTACTTTTACCATGCCATGAATCAGAATATTATCTTCTCTCTCAGCACTTTACCTACAGGCAAGGGTGGTGATACTTACACTGACTTTCTAGCAATCTCTGCTGCTGCTCAGTTTCTGATCTGAAATTCTGCATCTAATGTCCAAACAATTACACCGATCAGATTTAATTATTCCATTGGCTCACTATGGTGTTAAAAAGCAGAATGCACTGATTAGCATGATGGGTATTAGCACTTATTCATTTCCCTCCTTTGGCCAGCTTCTCTTTAATGACATGGGGGTTGCATATTTACTACTCCAGTTAGGAAAGCCCTTGTGGGAGGTGCTGTACAAGCAGAACAAAAAGCTGTCCCTGCCCCAAAGTGCAGGAATATTGAACATGAAAGTTGCAGCAACCATGAGTCCCGAGCTGGGATGGGGAATTAAAGTTGTTATTTGCTAATAACATTTTCCTGTGTGTGTCCTGGCCTCACACATACTCATTTCCATATTTAAAGGCTGTTAGGAGCTCTGAAGCCTTACAGCATTTTATTTCCAGGATCACAATGTCATCACCGTGGATAGTTTGTTACCGTCAGTGTTGACAAGTTTTGGCATTTGAAAGTAAAACGTGAAACATTTAGAGTCTACATAAACTAGATTATGCATTGTGAGGAGGTTTTGCCTAAGACATGAAGCTCAACTTTGAAAAGCAGGTGTTCAATCAACTCTCTTCAGGAGGTCAGTCAGGACATGAACTTGCAGAACGCTGTAGCAATCTGAGCCTTGGTTCCTACAGTCTATTTGGGTCACTGTGTTTTGGGGAGTAAATTAGAATAACTTTGTGGAAACTTCAGCAGATGCTGAGGATCAAAATGGAAAGCCACAAACATCAGGTCCCTGTGCACTCCGTTCTGTCCTGTAGTGCATCTAGAGCTGTCAGTCTGGACTGCTAAGTTTGCACAGTGAAGTATTGGATTTCTTTCCCCTTCATTTTGATGGGAAAATCATGAGGTTTGTTAAGCTGAACCCCCCCAAAATTTTAATTTTTTACTTCTGTCAAAGCGTCAGCTTTCCTTGTGACTACAAAAGTGTTCAGCCTCCTCACAGGAGGATCCTCTGACTCATATTTTGTAGTCTCTGCTTATAAACTGGAGACCTGACAGTCAGTATTAAAATCCTGTATGTTTTGCTGAGCAGCCTGACAGTGCCACCAATAGATCCCTTAAATTCTCTTAGATTTTTGAAATCTCTCTTAGAGTATTTTACTGAATTTTCTGCTATAGCACTTGAAGAAAATGTCCTTAAAGAAGCCATGACACAGTACACTTTTCTTATGTACTGGTGAAAATTGCCAAAACAGGTCACTTTTAGGTCAAAATCCCTCTATTCTTCTATTTTTTAAGGGTATTAGTTTGAATAAAAAGCTGCTAGCAGTATTATACTGATAAGTCATAACAAGATAATACGTAAAATTTTTAAAACAATTAATCAGTGAGAAATTGCTGCTCCTTGTTCATCCAGAAGGGTCTCTGCCAACCTTGTTCCAAGGGCAGTCAGTAGTGTCATGTTGTGTAAGTGGTCTCTGGTACATTGTGCTCCCTGTATGAGCTGCAGACTTCACAGCAGGATACTTTATCTTTGATTGCATCACTCGTGTCTGGCAAGAACAGGACATCTCAAATGCTGTTTTTACACTTTGCAACACCCAAATGGGAGCTGCAGATTATGTTTGCTATGTCTCACCTCAGGTGTGGCACTAGAGTGCAGATGTCTTTGTGCAGAGTCCTGTCCTTAGCTGTGGTTTTGCCTGGCTTAGGGTGGAACTTACGTGGCCTTTTTTATCTGGCCACCCATTTAAAAATCTCATCTAGAATGGCAACATGTATTCTCAACTGAGCTTCTTAAATTTTGAGTTTTCTGTCTGTACTGTGAGCGTATAAAGGACCTATTTAAAGCATTTCTTCTACGAAATGCCCGATGTGGGTAAAGACTGAGTGTTAAATACATTATATGAAAGGAGATATTCACCTTCCTTTGTCCCAGCACCTTGCTGTGTCTCCCCATCAACTCACTGGGACCTGGTGAAGGTCACAATCTGTGCCTGAGCCACCTATTGAAAAGTAAGCACAGCAGCACACTGGGGGCATAGCAAAGCTGGTTGGCATTGGGGTGTTAAAGAGCTTTAAAATGTTAAAGGGCAGGAGTGCCGTGGCAATAGCTAAGGAAGTGACTCGAGGGCAGTATTTTTGTGTGGTACCTTCAGGAATGGGTTGCCTGAAGTCTACAGGGTGAAAAATGTTCTGTGCAACGTTGCTGGCAGCAATTTGCAGTCATTTCTGGTACAAATGGACACAGCTCTGCTCTATTTATGGCAGGTTCCTGTAATGTGCTCAGGCCTCCCACTGACTTCGGTGAAGCTGTTCCCACTTACAAGGCTGGTGAACCTGGCCCGTGAACTCTGCCAGTCACCCATCAGGTCTGAGGTACAAAGGCAGCCTGAGAGCTGACAATATTTATGTAATTCTGCCTGAAGATTGCTGTCTCAGGGTGAACCCAGCGAGGAAGAGAAATTTTGCGTGCTCAGACCAAAAATCAAGTGCTTAATTTTTTTCCCAGAAGATTTGTCCATTAACTTTAATGAAGCTTTTTTCTAGGCTTACAAGTCTGAGGAGAGCTATTAAACAAAAGGGAGAGAGTTTGCTTGCCAGGCATTTTGTCTGCTCCCTCGATTCTGTATCTTTATAGCCAGAGAAACACTTTCAGCCATATATCTTTAGAGCAATGCTAACACTTAGTGACCGGTTAAGTAAATCCCACTTGTTAAATTCTTGTGGCTGCATTATGCTGGGAGCCTTACTCTAAGGCTCTGTTCTGTCACTGCTTGTTTTTTTCCACTTTAAATGAAGTGGCTTGGACGGGATGCACAGATTGGTGATTCAGGAGAAATATTCTTCTGCAACTGAAAGGTGGCACGGTGTGACACTAGAACTGTTATTTGCCTCTTCTGTGAAAGGTAAGCCAAGAAACTTGTTTGATTTCCTGGACCTCAGGCTAACAGGGCAAAGCCTGGATGCAAGCTAGGCTGTAGATGGGCTTCTTCTGACTCCTGCTCCTGAACAAGTCAAAGGATCCGTGTGGGATTTGCTATCTTAGATCTCTTCAGCGTGTCCTTGGACAAGAGGAATTAGAAAACTAAATGGCAGTGAGCCACTTTGGAAGCAGTGCCTCACCTCTGTGACACCTGCAGTGCCCCCTTCCCTTCACAGTGGTGGACATAAATGTCCTGGAAATTCATACACGTTCATGTTTGGAATTCCAGAGCTTCCTCAAGACAAAACCTGTGCTGCTGATGTCTTCCTCCCAGACCAGAGAGACAAATGACACCTCCAACCATTTGCCTGCCTTCTCCACAGGGAGTGTGGTCCTCCTGTAGCCCTTGCACTTCCCAGCCCCTCACTGCCTTCACAAACACCGAGGTACCACATTTATCTTTTCACTGGGAAATCCGTGGATTCTGGAGGTGCTCCACTTTAAGGTGAGCACCCTGCCTGTACAGGGATCATTGCCTTTATAATCTTGCAAAAAAAAAAAAAAAAAAGCCCATGGTTGTTTGGTGTACCAGATCTCTTATTTCAACTATAAAATATTGTTTAGAAGTCATAGCTCAGGAGTCTGGCCTAATTTCTCTTACAAATTGCTTATATGGATTTCTCTTGCTAGAAAATTAATTGACCATACAATAAACTATTTTCCCTTGAGCAGGGACTATTCTGTTTCCTATGACGATACAGTGAGCTGTCTTTGGGCCAAATATTTAAAGGTATTTAGGTGCTTAAAGATGCAGGTAATGTGAATTTTCCAAAATACCTAGCTGCCTAATACACAGTGATTTCAGTGGGAGTTGCCATCAAAGAGCTTCTAAAAATCCCACTGTGCACCCATCTGCTCCTTTAAGCACCTGAATTCCTTTAAAAAACAGGTCCTTCCCTCCATCAATGGAGACAAATTTTATTTTTCCTAACGCAGACGGAGCTTCTTAATACATTTTCTCAGATATTTCCTGCCACTTTTAGCTTATTTTCATTGTTTTGATTATGATGTCAAATCTAGTTGCTGATCATGTTTATGCAGTTCCAAGCAGAGTGTGGGCACACAGCATCTATCCTTTATGACACGAACTTGGCACAGCAGCTCACGTTAATAAATCAGGGCTAAGAGGTTTGTAGGCAAGCAAACTGTCAGGAAGTTACTGCAACTTTTGCAGTATATTAAATGATCTGTGTTTTGTTCTAACTTTTTAAGCCCTCTTTGAAAACTGGTGTTCTGTTTCTCATTAGTGGGTCTTTGATCCAGTGAAAATATCAGTCCCTTGAGTTAATATTTCACCTGACTATAGGGCCATGTAATTTGCTACGACACTAAGTCAATAGGTCTCTGCTGGCTTACCCCAGCAGGACTTGTGTGTGTAGGCAAAAAATTTTCTGCAAAACATGAATACTCTGGGTCTAATCAAGAATTTATTCCTCTGGTTAACCAAAGGAAAAAAGTAGAGTGTGAACATCCGTCCATCTAGGCACAAAAGAAGCTTGAGGGAAAGAAAACATTTCACTTTGTATCAATTCACATTCTCAATTTAATACATAAACAGGAGTGTCAGGACATGTACATCTTTCAGAGCTGCAGAAATAGCAGTAGATTGATCTATCATTATTTACTGGCTTGGCCATCGTATTTTTGTGCTCTCCATTATAATGTACTTGGAAACCTCAGACAGTCCTTCTGCATTAACCTCTGCCTTCTGTCCTCATCTCTCCCCCTGGCCACTCCGTGCTACATTCTGAAACTTTAATTTCGTTGCACAAGGTGCTATAGAATGAAAATAAACATTTGTCTGTGGAGAGTTTGCTGAGTCTGGAATATTCAGTGTGGCTTAAGCTAATTTAAAAACAAGTGACTAAAATTGTGCTTTTACTTTTTAAGGCTTTTCTAGAAATATTTCATTCTGTGGTCTCCAAAAGAGTGAAGCATTTACGAATATGCATTAATCCTCACTGGGAATTGATCCAGAGCTTGTTTTAAGCATATGCTTAAGTGGTTTGTTGAACTGGGGCCATGGCTGCCCAGACCCATCTCTGGATGAGGTTTAATTGAGCAATGAGAACATTCGAATTCATTTACTTGTATTTGTGGAGTTTGAGATAGATGATAGATAGATAGATAGATAGATAGATAGATAGATAGATAGATAGATAGATAGATAGATAGATAGATAGATAGATAGACAGGTTTTTAAATAGTTATTGATGAGATTTCTAAGGATTTGTGCACATCTGATATTTGGATTCACTGTGAAAGGGTCTGATCCCCGCTATGACTGCGAAAAAAAACTCAGTAGTGAAACACGTGCCTGATAATGTGTCTGAAGAACAAGCAAACATTTTGTTATATTTTCACTATGCTGAAAATAGATCTTTATTGTGTGGGTTTTGAACCTTGCTTGGTTTTGGCCTTTGATTTCTGACATTTGTTTTATTGTACGGCTTCTGTCTCTGTCCTGGGTGTGAGGAGGAAGGGCCCTGTTGCAGAGGAGCCTCGTGTTCTGGTTGATGTGTTAGCTTCTCACTGACCCACTGCAGCTCATTCATGAGTTTTCAGCTCTGACAGGTTGAATGCCCAGAGTGGTCACTGATTAGACTGCCACTCTTAATATTCTCATCTCTGCAGTTATCAAGCAGGAAAACAGTGACAAGCAAATGTAAGCAGCATGGGAAATGCAGAGTCTGAGAAACCACGGACTTGGGCATCTTGTGGCATTTACTGAGCCCACAGTGTGCTACCACAATAGTCTGGAGCAGAGGAGGAACCCAGAACTTGGCAAATCTCACATGGTATTTGTGACTTGTACATTGCTGCACGATGCCTTAGGGGGAGGAGAAGAATTTCAGGGTCCTGGGGGATTCCTTTGAGCTTGGTTGTTTTGTGTTCGGTTGTGGCCTGAAATTTCAGGGCCACCTCCTGAACTCCAAAATCTCCATTCATCAAGACAAAATTCTAAATAAAGTCACTGGGAGTTTTCCTCAGATTTGGGGATATCAGAACTAATGGTCCTTCTTCTTCTTTTTTTCTTTTTTTTTTTTTTTTTTAAGAGGATGATTTAAAGCTGATTTATCACCATAAACGAGGATTTCAGATTTCATGGAAGATATTGTATTTTACCAGGCTTTATAGTAGAGGAGCACAGCTTTTTACTGGTTTTGGGCATTTTCTGACTGATGTGTGGTAGAATGAGATCTCTTTCATTACATTTTGGTAAATTTCTTTTTGCACCTGTTTTTCTTTCCCATTATTTGTGCAGATTTGGATCCCACTTCTGCCGTTGTCCTGACTTCGTGATGAGTTTCCAAAGAACATTTTTAATGCCTCGGGCTCTCTGAATTCCCTGGGCCAATACCAAAGGCTGAGATGTATGCAGTTGGTGATGACATTCACCTGGGATTTGCTGAGGCCAAAATTAAATCAGATAAAGTTGAATCTGGGTCTCCTGTGTCTCAGGTGAATACAGTAATGTCTTTATTCTCTATAGCTTTTTTTTCTTACAAAAAGTTGGAGTTCTGAAAAATATTTCTCTGACCTTCTTCCTACAAAAAAAAAAGATAAAAAATAGCAAGGGCAGGATTCCATGAATCAGTATTTTCCAATGAATTATTTTTTGTCATAATACTCCTGATTGACTATAGTTGTTTTCTTAGGAGCACCTCTGCTTAGACTCATGTGTAAAAATATAAATTCTCCTTAGAAAATGGGAAGTGCCACACACTTTAACAAACCAGGGGCATGCCTCTGAAGTTACATACATCTGAACAAGATGAGCCAACAAATGTGCTACGGAGCAGAATTAGGAAAATAAACTGCATTATTACCCCAGATGGGTAAATGTAAGTCCCCTAACTGTGGTGAGCACTTCCCTGTGCTCTTTGCTGTCTTTTTCCCCTCCTCAGGGCAACGTTTTGAAGCTCTCTGGCACAGGGAGTTTGAGAGCTGTGCTGGACTGTGCTGATGGCAGGCAGAGAGCAATTCTCTGTTTTACCACACACAGGGCAAGGAGCTCCCTCCCCACTCCTTTGAAAGCAGCAACACCTGAAACTCCAAATGGACTTGGTCAAACCTGGGAATATCTATTTTTTTTGTGGAAGTTGAGAACCAGTGTCCAGTGTTTGATTCCATATACTGGATGTGTGGCTCTTGCATGCGTGCATGTCAACCCCACCTATAGCAGCAGCCAGGATCCAGGCTTGGTGCAAGGAGGAAGCAACATAAAAAGCTAATAATTGGTCTTAAGACATTCTGATATGGGTTAAACCTTAACAACAATTCCCCGTTTTTTAACCAGAGATATTCACTGTATTTGGGGCAGGATGTTAAAGCATTAGAAAATTCCCCATGTTTACTATTTGGACAACCCCATGGTTCTCATTATAAAATCAGTTTGTAAAATCCTCACAGCTTTGTGCCCAGGTTGTGTGATGTGTTTCATAGCCCATCCTACAGCTCTCATCCCTCCCCCTGCATAAGGAAAGGAAGTGACTGGGGGGAAATCCTCAACTTGAATAATAATAAAAGAAAGAAGGTAATTGATAAAGTGTAGCAGGTCACACATGTAGTGCTTGTAATAACCATCTTAAAGTTACTCAGCTGTGTAGAGAGACATGAGATAAGTATGGCTTTTGTTGATTTTGTGACTGTATGTGAAGTGTTATGGTATCCATGGAAGGGAGACTGCATAATAACAGTTTGGGGATGGGGGTGCTAGTGCAAGAATCAAACTAGAAGTGGGGAAAGTAATGGTGTAGAAGGTTCTAGTGGTTTGTCTTCTCCTTCCAGGTGTTGCACTGAGAAAGGAGGGAGTCCCCATCTGCACATTCCTCTTGCCCAGAGTGTCAGGGACTTTGGACCCAGGTGGCTGAATTCTGCCAGAAAAGCTCTGTTGTGCAGGACGAACATTTCAGGATACTGTTGCAAGCGTGAGTGCATCCATAATTCTGATTTTAAAGACAAATCATTTCAAGTAGAGTGCATAGAGCTCATGACACAAACACATCTGGATTTCAGTTGTTGATCTGAAATATTCACAGTCCAATATGGTAAGAGCAGATGTTGGATTGACACTCATTGTAAATGTGAATGATCACATCACAAATCCCATATCTAGCTTAGCTGAGAGTAGCAAAGCCCACCTGCCCACCTTGGTTTTGCTCTGGGGTTAAAAATATTTGCTTGCACACTTAATGTTAGTCACCACTCTCTTTTTAGGTGTAGTAGATTGCTATAAACCTCAAAAAGGTTTAGATGTAAACTGTGGTAGGAATTGAACTGACTGCCTTAATCAGAAGTACTTGGTTTGAAATGAAACATTAAAAAACCTCTTAAAAATATTTAACATTATCATATTTTGTGCTTAGTAAGCAGTGCTGTGGAGGTCAGTGATATCAAACTTAATGGGTTCATCACTAACAGACAACAAGTATCTGTGCCTTCTGCTGAGGTATGTAGAGGCTGAAAAACTCCTGGAGCCTTTGAGGAAAAAAAGCTGAGGCAAGAAGAGTGTAGCTAAATAGGTGAGATAAGGGTCCATAGAAAGGTCACCTGGATTTTCAGAAGCTTTTTACTTCCACAGCATTTTGAATGTGAGTTTTATTGGTGGGAATACTGTACACGTGGCCTTCTTTTTGTATTTACTTGTGAGAGTGCATCCACAAACTGGAGTATGTTGAAAATTATTTTAGATTCTTAAAATGTAACCATCTTCAAGAGCAAAATGCTTCCAGATGCGATAGCTGGGGCCAGAACTTTTGCAAAAGAAAAGCCCAGGTCCTGTCCCCTTTCCTCTCTCTCAAAGCCTTGTTGGTTCACTGAATATTCAGATCTAGAAGCCCATGTTCTGTCCTTGGTGCCAGCCCTTGGTGCAAATTACACTGAGGGCTCCAAACCAGGCCACAGGCATGTGGGATTTCAGTGTGTGACCAAGGAGGAGTGAAAGGAGTGAAAGATAAGAGATTAAACAACCAAGGAAATGACTGGGAACAAGCTGAAAGTAGAACCTTCATGCAAAGGTGCAGGGGAAAGAATCCTAGAGATTCGAGAGGAAGTCAGAGACAGGGTTAAGCCAATGAAAATCGTGTTGGCTACAGTGTTTTAAAAAAAGAAAAGGGAAGTCAGGGCAAAAATGAGAAAGTTTTGAGGAAGAGCTGGAGTGAGGGCTAGGAATAATCTGAGTACATTAGGAAAAATGCACTGGGGAACATGGGTAGAAGGGAATGCGTGTGCTTTTATGTTACAAAGAGTACGTCTTAAACTGAGCCATCTCAGAGTTTAAAATTATTCAGACTTCAGCTTAACTTCCTTTCCTAAGAGAGGATTTCATTTCTGAATAGGCAAACATTTAAAATTGTAAAGAAGAAAAAGCAAGTACTTTCCTTGGAAGGATGGATGAAACATAAATCTTAAGCAGAACTATAAACTGTTGAGACAAGGCATTTTTGTTGGATCATGTAGCTCATATCAGATAGCAATAAATCAATCCTTCAAAGACAAAAGACTATAGAAAGAAGAATAAACCAAAGACTCTCCAAATAACAAAGGCCAAATACACAAAAGTAACTAAGGAGCTGAAGAGGCAAATAGATGCCTGGCAGGATTTTAAATGGGATCATTCAACACAGACAATCATCACCTGCTAGTGATTATTGGTGTCTTTAGGCTCCTTCAGGCCTAGACACTTCCTTGACTGAGGTTAAAATTCCCATCAACATCAAGGAAACTTAACTCACAGCCTTAAAATCTGGTTGATGCATCATCCCTAAGGTAAATGAAAAATTTACCTAGTGGATAGGTTTCACCTATTGTGAGCTTTGACAGCACACATGTCTTAACACAGTTCTGTCTTTATTCAATTGGGTCTTGACACCGAGATGGGAAGTTCTGCATGCATTTATTTACTTCGCTGAGTGATCCAGGACTACATAGAATAACAGATTTTTGAGAAAAACTCAAAATCTTACTGGGTGTGATGTCAAAATTCTAGTAGTGGGTGCAAGCCACTAATGCTAGTTACTGCTCAGTAGCTCTCACACTTTGGAAATTAATTTTCTTTACTGTGAATTCCTATATTTTGGGCAAAAAAAGACCCCACTCCAGTGCTGGTAATAGCAAATTCCATGTCACACTCTGTACCTGTACCCTGTAGTCCCAGTGCCTTATTATTCAGATCATCCAGACCTTTTGCAGCATGCTCTGGCATGTTCCTAACTTGCACACACCTTGGCCTCTCCCTGGGAATATCAAAGAATTAAAGCAGATTGAGACTTGGGACTCATCCTGACTCACAGGCACAACAGTCACAGGAGCTGGGAAAATTTTCCAGGTCCCCTGGTTGGAAGTACTGGGAACAGTCCTTTTAGCTGAGCTCTGCTGTGCTGGTAGCTACATTTTCATCCAGCATCAAATTTGGCCAGTTTGTTTGTTGATATTAAATGAGAGGATGACTCAAGTCTCAAATGGTTAGGGGTGTGTGCAGGAAAGGGATTCCTGTCCTTCCTAAATCAGAAGAAGTTAATGCAATGCAGATGATAAGAGAGGGGGAAAAGGAAGAAAACTTGCTGTACATCGGTTTTAAAAAGCTAGGCAAACAAATATTGGGGGCACAAGATCTTAGCATGACAGAAAATTACTAGAATGTGCCAGACATGGTGAATAAAAGGCAAGCAGGTGATGTTAACGCTGGAACATTCGGAGATGTGAAAAATATAGGAAAATTTGCAAGTCTTTATTTAGCACTAGTCTGAAAACAGATTATGATGACATATCTGTGAACATATGTTATGAAAAAAAGGCAACTATCACAAGCTATGCAGTGATTGGGTCATTGAATATTTTTAGCTCCAGTTCTGGTTCTGGTTGGCCTCTATATCATCTCGAGTTTGAAAAGTGCAGACCAGTTCAGTCTCCCTATGGAATATTGTTCTACATAATATTTTAAGTGCATTTATTGAGAAAGGAGCCCTGGAATTTGAATACTACATAATTATGACTGTGTACCAAGCCTAGTACAATTTTAGGTTTGCTTCATCAAAGTTTAATATTCCTTTTCTTGGACTTTGCACACTTACAGGGTTCAGCTGGAAAAAAAATATCAGAGTGCACATCTTACAATTGAAATAGTATTTTGTGTTCTTTAAGTCTCTCTCCCCTTTGGCACCAGAAAAGTGCTTTTTCCATTCCACATCTTGTGACTTGCAGTACTTAAGTCAGGGCAGCATGGAATACCATGAGAATAAGTCCTCCTGCCTTAGTTCAAAATACACTTACCCATTTAAAACAGAAAAATGTGCTTTTCCAAAAGCTTGCCTATACATTAATCCTGCCCAAGGGCACTTTTGGCATGTGCTTTTACTACTTACCTGGCTTTTATATACAGCTGCTTGCTTTGGTATTGCCTAAAAAGTGAATTTTTTACTAATTAGGCAAAAACTGGACAGTGCAGCAGGAGATTGTCCACCTGCTACTCCTGAATAATTTTTTCTTAAAGGAAACACCTCACTGATGCATTCCTTTCCACACATCTCCCCCAACATGATGATGATGGATTTTTGGTCTCACTCTTTTCCCTTACTGCTGTTATGATCCCAGTTTTTCCCCCCCTCTCCTTTAATAAGACCCCCTCAGTAGAGGAAGGGGGTTAAAATAAAGGTAGTGTTTGCGAATGGCAAATCAGTCCTTGGGGACTGCTCGGATTTTAAGGGCAGCTGCTGTTCAATGTATCTGGTGTGTCACTTTCTGTTTTGTGCTACTGTTTTATTGCTGCTGTGGGAATGGAGCAAAAATAGCGGCTACTGCAGTTGTGTTGAATAACCATCAACGTGATCCCAGCCGATGTGTCAGGCCCTCACTGGGCACAAAAATGTCCATATTTGATACCCACTCCCCACCCTGACCTGTAAATGAAAACAGCAACATGCTAAATAGCTACAGAAAAGCATCATTAGCTAGAAGACTCCGCTGATACAGATAGATGTGTTACTGTGAGGGTGTGAGAATATCCCTACACCTCCAGAAAGGCTGGTGTAAGTAAATAATTCATAAGGTGCATGCAGTGTATTTAAATGTTAAATACATTGGCTTTCAAATCCAGCGCAACTATTGAAACCTGCGTTTGGCTACCACCAAACTGCCTCAAATTTAAAGTGAAATCACGAGCAGGGTGGAAACGCTGAGCAAAAACCAGCCGAGCCCCAGTTTTTGACGGACCCCCACAGCTTGCCAGCTCAGCCCTTTGTGGAGCCCAGAGTCTCTTCCCCTCCATGCAGGACCGCTGCGTGTTTCCACTTGAGCGCAAAGTCTCGACACCAGGGGTGCACGGCGGGGAAGGAACATTTCTGCGGCTGCCGGAGGGGCCCAAAGCGCGGGTTTGCCCCTCCGTGACTGCCCC
>VZTB01018183.1:1014480-1071534 GCA_013397245.1 Thryothorus ludovicianus
CCACAGACCACACTCTGTGAAAGGATTCCATAAAAATCTCTTTAAAATTCCCACCAGAGAAGAGACTTTGTCATCCATCCTGCAGAGGGGTGGGTGCTCACTGGGGTTAGGCACAGCTTCTTTATTGCCTCGGAAGGAATTTGAAACACTGATTCAGTAACTAATAAGTGAGAGCACACTGCTCCTTTCCATCTCTACTTGGAAGCATAGGGAAAGGCATTCTTTTCACACACAAATTCATGGAGTTTTTTGAAAGCTACCTGTTCACTGACAGATGAACTTTCAGATTAGTAAAGCCCTCAGAACGAGAGGCACCCGCTTAACCTGTTCATTGTTTTCTTAATGATAACAGAAGAGCCTTGGCATATCGGGATTTCCTCGAAGAGTATCCAAAAATCCACTGACTCAAAAGATCAAAGGAAAGAGCAGTGCTTTCAGTTATGCTGGGCAGGTTGTGTGGGATTCTGTTCTCACACAATTGTTGGCAGCTTGTCTGGATCCCTGTCACCTGCACGGGCTCCGTGCACCAGACAAGGACCTGGTAGCCCAATTCTGTAGGTCATTAAGAGTGCTCATTCTTACTGGGAAGGCAATTCCAGATCCCAGGGAAGTCACCTCAATTACTGGCTCCTGAATTGGTTACTGGCTATTGTATCAAAGCTCCTCCTTTTATTTGTACTGAGAAAGTTTTGTTCCACCAGGGAAAAAGTAAGAAAAGAGTGAGAACAGGGCAGTTTGCAGTGACCACATAGGCTGTGTGAGAGTCAGTCTGGGCAGGGGCTGAGGTGGCCACAGGCATCCTTGCTAGGATTTTTCCTCCTGACAGCTAATTGTGACTGCACATGTGCTTTGTCTTGGTGGAGAGATGCCTCAAACCACTGTGGGTGGAGGAGGAATGGCAGAGTTTGCCTGGACAAAGCAAAGGCTGAGGAGCCCAACTCCTGATGCAGGTGCTTTGAAGCTGTCCAGAGGTGCAGCTGCCTCAAGAAGTGTTTTATGAAAATATTAGGCTGTTCAGCCTAAATATATCTTTTTTTTCAATTTTCTTTCCAGAGAGAAAAGGTGTTGTGCTGACCATGCATAAGAAAGCCAATCTCATTGCTAACAGATCCATGATATTGCATGAGGTGATATTTGTTCAGCTGAGTCACTTGCAGCCAGAGGTAAGTGACAGTTCTGGGAAGTAATAAGCTGTCATGTAGTGTTTCTTAAATGCATGGATTTTCTGAAACCCTGTTCAAGGGGTCAATAGCAGAGCAGATGCAATTGTCTGCTGTATCACGGAGACCTCGAGAGTCAACTCTGCATTTCCCTTTATCTTCATTCCCCTGAAGTGGTAAACTTTGAGAATTTCCTCCCAGAGCAAAGGAGCTTTCACTAGGTGTTGGGGATAAGAGCTGCCCATTTAGTTTTGGAAATTGTCTTGGGATTATGTTTTATTCCACCTGTTTATTTACTGTTTTGTTACACATTGAGAAACCAGTCTGTTTATTATGACTACCATTTGTTAGCCAATGGTATTTTAATTTTTATTTGGATTTTTCATCCTAGTGGTGTACTTGCCAAGTACAGTTTTTTCTCAATCAAGGCTGGTCAAATCAAACTGTCAAAATCTATGCTGGGCACAATTCTAATGTGCCCTCATCTTCCATCCTGTATTTGGTTGATTTCTGTGTTTCAAAGGGGTCGAACTAGGGAGGTATAAGGAAACATAACAGACAGAAAGAGAGAGAGAGTAAATAATCTGGACCCTTCAGAAGATCCACTAAATGGAAAGCGACAGAGATGTGCACAATAATGAGTGTCATGGAGAAAGTGATTAGGGAGTGACTAATGCATTGTTTCTGACAATACAGGACCTAAGGGGGTTCCAGTGTTATAATCACACTGGGAATTTAAAGCAAACTTTTGTCATGCAGGGCATAATTATTTTGTGGAACTCGTTCCACAGGATGTTACAAGTTCAAAAAAATGAGATGTATTGCTGAAGATAGGTCCATGGGGGACTATTAACATGATGGTACAGTGGCAAGCTCCAGTTCAAAGTCCCCTAAGCAGCTAATTGCTGGAAGCTGGGAGAGTGTAGACAGGGATTTCTGATTTGTCCTGTTTCTTGTTCTTGTCCTAAGATTCTCTTGCTAAGAGCTCAAAGACAGGACGCAGGGCAAGGATGGATTGGAGTCTGACCTATGGGGATCTGCTCATGCGCACAGCCAGCTGCCCAAAAGAGATCACAGGCAGCAGAGGAGACACAGGAACTCAGGATATGTTCACTGAATGAATGACATGGCCTGGTGGGGGGTTTCAATAGCCAGATGAATGCCAAATCCACTACGGCTTCCTGCAGTACCTCAGCACAGCCAGTATACACCAGCAACAAGGTACTGGTTGGTGCCTGCCCTGCAGGGAATGGTTTTCCACAGTGTGCCTGTGATCATGGTTTCCTGGCCATCCAGGCTGTAGGACTTCACAGAATCTGTGGAAGCATCCTTTTCTACTCATAGAGTCAGTTTTTCCACTGAAGGAAATCTGTACAGAGGAACAGCATCCAACTGCTCAGCTCAGCTGTGCCAGGAGCACCCAGAGGAGGACAAGGATGTACTGTGAAACATAAATATATGTTTGGCAGGACAGATCCTGTTTTGAGGTGTTGAAGTGAAACATCAATATGTTATCAAGGTACTGCAAGAGCTCCTGGAGCAGGTGACCGCTCGTGTGTGCTCTTATCCACTGGTAAATATGAAATATCTCCCCCTGAGTCATGAACTTGGATTCAGGGAGGATGGTGTGTGTACAAGTGATCAGCATGGAAAGGAAGATATTCAGTGGGAGAAATGTCTAAAACTGGTTTAAAGCTTCAGTAGCTTTGTAATACTGAAAAGTATTAAGAAAGAAAGTATGCTTTTAATACAAGATGTGGCATGATAACACCAAGGCAAAAATACAGAGCAAATTCTATGTGGTGTGGTGAAATAAAGGGAGGAAGTTAGGAAAAAGAAGTGGGGGGATTCAGTAGGGATTGTCTTCACATCAGACACAGCTGTCTGTCTGTTTATAGAGTGACCCAGGAAACAGGAGTGAGAAGATGTTGGAGCACAGAGAGTACTCCAACAGCAGCCTATATATTCATGTAGGGGCTAAAAGACAAAGGGCAAAGCTTGGAGTATCAACGAAGATGTCAATGGCAAAGCAAAGCTTTATAAAGCTTCAAGAGCACTTTCAGTCCCTGCCCTGGGGCTAAATGGGTGTCTGGGCAGCGCCACTGGGAAAGAGGAACACATGGACTTTGCTGTGTACTCTGAGGGGAGGGGAATGGTGCCTTCCTCTGGGAAGGCTGCTTGGTGAGGTCAGCAGTGAATAGTAAACTCAGAAATGCCCCAGAAGTGCCAGGTTTCTGAAAGACTCGCTCCAGTGTCAGTCAGAAGAGGACAGTGTTTCTCATTTGTTCCTCAGAAAGGAGGGAACACAACTGGCTCTGTGTAGAGACACAGACTTCCTCCTCAGTAAAAGAGGAGAAATGTTTTCTGCTGGGGTACTTAATACTTAACAGCGTGGCATAAATTCATCTCTCACTCAAACTTTGAATTCAGCAGACACACATAACAGGTCTCAAGTGGGCAAGTATCAGGTGTAGGAAAGACTTTTGAAATTATTTTGCTTTGGGAAGAATTGATGGGTGTAACTTGTCTTTTTTCTTTGTTAAATAGAATCACACTCGTGGAAGTGTTTGGGTTTGAAGGGACCTTAAGGATCATCTAGTTCCTCTTGTCAGGGACAACTCCCACTATCCCAGGTTGCTCAAAGCTGCATCCAGCCTGGACTTGAACACTTCCAGGGATGGGGCAGCCACAGCCTCTCTGGGCAACATGCTTAATTGTCTTGCTGCCCTTATAGTGAAGAAACAGTTTTTGCCAAATTTATTTGCCTTACAATATACAAAAGCAAATATAAAATTGGTACATTTATTTTTAAATTACTTATAAACATCTCAGATTAATACATCTCTAGATTTTGTTTCTATATTAATGGTCACATATTTCTATTTTGTAAATCACATTACTGTAGGTATAGTATACAATTATTGGGCTACACAGAATTCTGAGACTGGGTTTGAGTGCTGTAAAAAAAAATGTGGAGTACCCTTTTTCAACCATGATTCTACCAGAAGTGTCAAATAGAATATGATTGCAACAATTTCCTTTTAAAATCTTCTAAATGCATATGAAAATCAAGACAATAACATCTGCAATATATTCCATCTTGTGCAGAAACAAATGCCTACATGCACTTAAATTATAGAAAAGAGCGTGACTTTAATATTAGAGTTCTGTAATCGCAATTGTAAGAGCCCTTTTGTGCATCAACATAATAATAATAATGTCTGAGATTCCTCCTCAGAAAGCACAGTTTCTCCCAAATCTTCTGTTCATTCCTGTAAAAGCAGCGTCAATATGTAATAACCGTCTGTATATGCACCTCTCAGCTTAAATTAGCACTTTGTATTACTGGATTTTATTTTCAAAGGACTCTCCAACAAGCTATCAGGTATTTAAAGAATGTACAGTACAGTTGTAATGATACAGGTTGCTTATTTATTTAACTGTTGAAAGCTTGAAAGCCTCTCTCAGCTCCCCGTATCTATTTCTATATGTACGAATTATGAGACCTTGAATAATGAACGTGTTATTTAAATTGGGCTGTGACACTACATAATGCTGAGAAGTCATTTTATACAGTTCACTATTCTCATAGTCAATGGTGCTTGACTTGATTACCAGTGCCTCACAGCTAGAGTAGATATGGGCAATGTTTTAAATTTGTTAAAAATCCGTTCGACAAAATTGTCTTGAATGAAATAGAGTAGGCTGGGAGCTTATTCCTCCTGATAGTCTCCTAAATGAGTCTTAATTGTCATGCTTAAAATTTCCACGATAAAATACATTTCTTTTATTAAAAAAAAAGAAAAAAAAAGGGAAATAAAAGACTAAAGGAACAGCTGAATGTTCTACCTGGTCTCTGCAAAATGACAGCGGAAGAACCAAACCCAGCCTAAACCACAAATCAGGACAACCATGGTTAAGGAAATATTGTGCCCACAATTATTCCTTCATGAATAAGGGAAAGGTGAGCAGAGCCAAATTCTTCCTTCACTGCACAGGGATCCAGCAAGTGCCCTGGTACAGCTGCAGTTTGCCTCCCAAAACTGGCTGTACCCTCCAATACAGATTTGTTCAGCGATGCTGTTTTGACCTTCCCAGCAATCACCATGTGCATTCCCATGGTGCACCCGAGTAAGAAAGGCTCTGTTAGGATAGCACATCACATCCTGTGTGATAGAGCACAGTGGGTAACTTCCAGCTCCTGGGAGCCTGGGGAGCACAGATCTTAACAGATGGGCAAAAAACCTTTCTGTGAGCAGCAAAACCACGAAGGCTGCTTTGCCAGAGGTGGTGTGTTCCTTGTCACCTGTGAGTAGGTAAGGCCAGTGGGCATGGCATCTGCTTAGCTAGCACTATGCTTACCTCAATCCTCTGCTTTTCCCCAGGGGAGGTCACCAAATTCGGTTATTCTCCTCTACTCAAACCTGGGGGAATGAGTGGAGGAGAAAAAAACGCTGAGTTCCTACCTTTGGTCTGTAAGATACACTTGAAAGGCAGTTCTGAAACACAGCCTGGTCTCAGATCAGGAGAGGATAACGCTGAAATGTCACTGAAATGAGTTTGTCTTTGGGGTGTGCCTGCATCTTCTGGGATGCAATAAAAATTTCTCTTGGGAATGTTTTGACCCAGTGTCCATGGAGGTTCCCAGGTTTCACATCTGTATCTCAGGGCTCCATGCTGTGCTGTGAGTCAGGGCTGGCTGTAGCCGTGTCACCACTCTTTTGCTTGAGCTTACATGTCTCCTGCTTCTTTCTCAGGCACATGGAAGAGGCATTGCTTGTTGAGCAACTGGTTTTGATTCTCTCCTCCTTGCCACACATACACAGGGTTAATCCATTCTCTTTGTTACGTGAACCATGGATAATCCGTGTGTTTTTGTCCTCACACCTTTTTGATCAATTTAACTATCTAATGAGGTCTTAACAAAATGAAAGAAAGGAATCTTTATTTCAAGATACTAGAGTTCTTGTGACATGGACTTGAAGCAGTTTATCATCAAATAGTATTTTTTAATTTGTCCAGATTCGTGTGAAAGTAATTTAAATCCACATTAGTATTCTATGAACTGATCATTAAGACTTTTCAACTGATTTAGTAAACATATATTGCTTCCAAAATAAATAGAAACAGGAAAGGAGTACAGTTAGTGTAGCTGAAGCATGAAAACATACACATTAACATGCAAGGCAAAACCCCAGTGTTGAAATGGGGCAGCACATTAAAGGTTATTTTTCTGGCCATGTTTCCACATCTCCAGAGGATTCTTGGAAACAATGGAATGAGCATCCTAAAGTACCTCTTCTAATAATTCTGCTTTGTACTTCACTATAAAAATAGGGAGCTGACTGTAATAAATGAATTGTCACAGCTCTCCTGAAAATATTGGGTAGCCAGGAGAAGATGCCATGGTGAAGATAAAGAACACATCCTCCAAGGGGGCTGGCTCTGAGATAAGCCCGTGAATTTTTGCACAGCCCCTTGGGCATATAAGGCTTCTCTTGGGGCAGAGTGTCTCTGTGTCCCAGAGGAAACCCAGGCCAGCTCTGATCTGCAAGCCATGGAGCCACAGAAAATCACTGCTCTGTCCAAAGCCATCAGCCTTCCTCAAAGATTGAGCCCATCAGAACTGGGCTGGTGCTGCCCTGCCATGTTCAGGCCTGTGCTGGCCCGTGTCCTGAGGGTGTGGCCAGCAGGTGCAGGGGCTTTGGCTGGCCTCTGCTCAGATACACATGGCCCTCCAGCAGAGTGTGATTTGTTCCTCTTCTGTCACCTGTTGCTGAGTTTCACTTGAAATAGGAATGAGGGTCCTTGGAAAGGGCTCTTCCCTCAGAAGCAGATGTGTTTCCTCACAGCCATTGAGTGTAAGGATGAGGAAACCCTCCACTTCTTCCTTAAAAAAAAAAGGTAAGGGCCCATTTTGAAAGATTCGTCCAGTTTGCTCACCTAACCAACTGCTTTACCTGTGAACTACCTACAAGACTATTGAACTTTTCAATCCTCCTAGGGCTGAAGCATTAGGAAAATGCTGAGTTGCCCAGCCCTGCTAACAGCATGAGGCTTCTGAGTATTTCCAAAATCGGAGACGCATAGAAAACTAACAGACTATAGGTGCCTCTTGCTTTGCTGACTTGAGCTCTGTTTCTTGCAAGCTCAGTCTAGGTTCTTTTTGTAGAGCTAAGTGCAAGTGATTTGCTGGAAGCTGTCTGCACTGGTACTTTGGATAAAGCTGGGAATGGAGGACATATCCCCAGGGCTCTGGAAAATTCAACCTCGGGCAATTTGGTGAGTGAGGAGTGTTTATTGCTGGGAAGGATGTTAAGCCTCAGCTTTTACTGCCTGGGCATTATCTCTCTCTGAAAGCTCCATAATAATTCTTCTGTGAAAGCTGGAGAGATGTTTGGTGCTCTGACAATTCAGTGGCCACGCAGAAGGGAGAAGGACATCATTCTTGTATTTCTAAGGCTTCTGGAGTTGTCCCCATGCTGCTGAAATTGACACTGCTTCAGGAGGGTTGCTGACAGCAGCGGGTGAGTGTTTGGCACAGCTCAAGAGCAGAAGAGCAAAGGTGACAATCTCCTTCCCCACCTGGCTGGGGCCAGTCCAGGTGCACCACCTGCCAACACCCCAGTGCTCCAGGACAGGCAGCCCCTCCTTGTCTTTGGAATCATCTGGACTTGAAAGGTACTGAGAGGATTTGAATTCAACCTCATACCTCATGCTGGGAGAATGATTCAGCCTAGATCTGCTTCTACTCAGCCTGTTTTGCTGTAATAGCTTATAAAAGATCTTGTAGGACAATGGTAAATGTCTGCAGTGCCCCACACTGATCTGTCTTCTCTACCAAATCTCTCAGGGTCAGCCTTGTCTCAGTAAGGTGTATTCCATATTTTTCTTTTCTGCTCTGGTGCATCACTGCTAAAGGAGTGTTCCCTGGCCAGAGAAACCAAGCACCTTATTTTGAAATCTTAAATTCTGGTTCCAGGTTAAAGCAAAGATTTTTGCAAATACTGCAAACACTATTGCTGACTGGCAGCTATGTCTCAGCTGCACATATGGAAAGATGGAAATTTTTAGTGAAGAGGCATAAAGTGCTTCTTGAAGCAGAGATGTGAGTTCATGTCAAGTGAAATGTATGCAGGGGGTCATTATTTTTGCATTGCATTATAGAAGAAGGTTCATTATAGATTATAAATACTAATGATATGGACCACACTCTTGTGAATTCAGTTCTGACTGGAAATGCACTGAGCCACCAAAAATAATGCACCCCAACCAACTTCCTTAGGACTGTGGTTATCTTCTACATAAATGCTTCTTTAACCAACAGTATATAAAAAGAGCAATGATGACATCCAGAGGACAGATAGTTTAATCATAGGTACTGTAGGTATCCTCAACAAATTTCCTGGGGATATATCCCTCACCTATTTTTTCTGTTTAAAGTCTGTTCCTATTAAATCAGTTATTGACAGCCTGCTGAGTTCCTTTAAATCATAGTCTTTATGAAACTGACCTTGTAAAGTTGTGTGTTTCACCCCTAGTGCAAAAACTACACGTATGTGAGAAACTTTTATTAGTTTAATAATTTTTGTGTGCATTATCAATCTATGTTATCACTGAATCCAACTGAAATGTGAAGTGCTGCTTTAAACTACTGGAAAACTTCAGGTTAATAGCTGTCTGGCTTACTTCACCTGTGAGGGCTCCTACTGTGGAACCTCTCCCTATATGTGAGTTTTTATCTAATCTGTCTTAGTAACCTTCCATACTCTGGCTTGGCAGGTTTTTTGGTTTGATTTTTTTTTGTTTTGATTTTGTTTGCAACTGCAAGAATATTGGCCAGGTGCACCATATGTAGAAGCCACTACACAGAAAAGCCTCTGAATTCCACAGAAATATCTGGGGATGGGTGTCTATTTTACTGGCAAATTTGAAGGAGATACATTACCAATGATAGTCTAAGCACAGCTCCACAATCAGAATTTAATTGAAGCATGTTACCTATAATAGGTTCAGATATTTGTGTTCTTCAGCATTTTATAAATTCAGAAACAGATGGGCTATGACCAGGAAGCAGTGGAGAACAGACTGGCGTAAAGCAGGTTGGCTCTCTGACAAGTGCAGGTACAGCTGTGGTATGTATTTTATTCAGCATGCCCACCTACTGTATCAGCAGCCTGCCCTACCAGCAATTCAACTACCACTGACTTAATGAAGAGTAGAAGTAAGCATGAATCCAGACTTTCCATGGATCATAATATCTGGGAACCCAGAAGAATCAACATGATGGAAATCACGCCAAGTTATTATTTTTTTTTTTCCTTGCAAATTTATGTGCAAGAGATAACAAAAGCATTGGCACTTTGAAGAGGAAAAAAAGCCCCACAAAATGTAATCAGTTTACAGTATATTCAAATGTTCCCCTTTTGGGTTTTGTTTTGTTTTGTTTTCGATTAAAGGAAGAAAATCTTAGGAAGTAATAGCTTATGGATTGAATCACCACAATTGTGCCAAGCAACATGATGAGGAGCTGGCCAAGAAGGCTTCTGTTAGTAAAAGACAATTTATATGGGAGACATAAGGGCCAGTTCTTGAAGGTGTCATGCAAAAAGTGTAGAAAGGGTGTTTTTGCTCCCATTTGTGCCCATCCTTGCAAGCCCCATAGGGAAAAAATTTCTGTGGCTGAAGAGGTTGTGGAAAAAGGTCCTTGATCTGAACATTCCTTAATTGGGAATGTGGTGTTTGATATTTTATGCATTTAGAAGAGGTACCTCTCTTTGTCTTTTGACATTTCTTATACATGTGAGTGAATAATCTCATATTTAGGTTTATTGTACCTCTTTATCTCTGTTTCTATATCTATCTAACATCATACATCCTAACCTGCAGTCACCTACAGTAACCCACAAAGGGAATTTGTAAAAACAACAACCCATAATTATTTTATATGGTGATTGTCTGACTTGAAATATTGAGGTAATTATCAGGTTAAATTCCTATGATCCCTGCAATTTCTATGAAACCTGGAGATGTCAGTACTTGAGTTCTGGCATATCTCTTAAAGTAAAATTATACCACCTCAACCTAAGGTCGTAATTAAAGATGTAACAAAGCTAAGTGAGAACAGGCTATATGAACTGAATTAAAAGCAGAACAAACCCCATAACTGTAGAAGGTGAAAAATTAAATGAACTGGCCATAAACCCCACCCTTCAGGGGTCACACACAGTCTGTAGGTGGGCAAGTCTCTGTGTGATGCAGCTGGACAAAGGCAGAGGGGAAGCCAGGGCTGTGGGACCAGGAAAGAGCCTGGAGGAGCACTTGCTTTGGGAGGGGAATGAGCTCTTCCAGAATGCAGAAAAGACTTGGGAAAAGCCTAAATGAGAGGGAGCTTTATAAACACAGCTCTGCTGTGACTTTTATTTGGGAGACTGGGAAGTACTACTTTGGCCTCCAAAGTGAGACTGTGGAACATGTTGGCATAAATTACCTTTATTTGTACCCGGATTTCTAAGAAAAACTTTAAAACACAGCTAAAAAGGATTTTGGAGAGTTCTGATGAGCAGGAGGAAATGCAAGCTCGTCTATATGTGTATATGTACACATATGTGCGGACTGGTGCTTACATCTGAAAATGAAATCCTGGAAGACTGGTGTGATTTTAGTGACCGTTCCACAGCCTTATTCTGAGGGCTCTTCCTTTGTTGTAGTACAGGTGCTGTAGCAGTGGAAGCCATCAGGGTTCAAATGACAAAGGCATGACTGGGAGTGCCACTTCAAGACAGGCAAACAAAGAGCTGCAGTTCAGGAATTCAGTTTCCAGAGCACTTGTGCTGGCTAAGTTGTACATACCACATATCTTGCTTGCATCTTGGACTCTCAAAGGTTTTCTTTTTTCTCATTCTCTTGTCCAAGCTTCACATCTAACCTTTGAGGCAGTTTTGAATATATCCCTTCATAAATTGTAGTCCAGTTGTACTAACCTCAGGCAGCTCTTTAGTGTTTTTGACTCCCTTCTCACACTGTTCCTCCTCAGGCTTCTGCTGGTCATTCTCATTTCTCTCCTGATGATTTTGTCACTTCTCTTCAATGTAAAACTCAGGGGATCTATGAGACTGCACACTGCAACTGTGTTTGTGATGTTGGGGCCTCTGCCTGATGCTACACTTTGCTTCATTTACCTTTCTCATTTCATTGCTTTCCCCATGTTCCAGTAGCACTGCCTGCCCCCTGTTACTACTATAGGGCTGACACACTGTCCATCAGATCCTGTCCCCTCCAGCCTCCACCAAAATATGTTACCTTTCATGTTGGTGACTCCCTCAAATGCACTAAATCCTCTGTGTCCTCTAGAATTTTTTCCGTTTGGTTTTAAATGTCCCCTAGCTGTTCTGATGCAGAAAAAACACCTCTGGACCTACAGATCCTTCACAAGCTTTTTAAAACAGCTCTCTGGTATTTCTTCTGTCAGCATTTTTACAGCATTTCAAGACTAGTTGGTGTCACAAAAGTGAAGAATATTTCACAGTGAGGATAAAATACTACAGTCAGTTCCATACAGGCTTAGTTCTGAAAAGTCACTTAAGTGAAATGTGATGTTGAAGGAAGGGATAAGTGATAGCTCATGGAGATTTGTCCAGAAACAAAAATGTACCTAAGCTGTACCTCAATTTTTTTTTTCACATGACTGGGAAAAAATAAGCTTTATGTAAACAAACAAACCAACAGGAGGAAAAAAAAAATAAAAAAAAAGAAAAAAGTTGTAGTCCTGTCAGCTCCTGAGGCACAGAAATGGTCCCATCCAAAACCTGCCAGAAGGGACCCTTGTTTCTTTCCTGAAGCTGTTTCCCTCTGCCAGCCAGTGCCACAGCCCATCACACCAAATATCTGCAGTGCTAGAAGTATTGTTCCTGAAGAGCCTTCAATAAAATGGTTCAGGAAATCTTCTTGGTTAAAGGGGCCCAAGCATAACAATAGCATTATTCGAGCCATACATTATTGTCATAACTACAACAACAAGCACAATTCTGTCTGCAGATCTCCACAGGTGTTTGCAGGGAAAGCAGGTGGTAAGATGGGAAATCTGGCTGAGGAAAGCACTCGGGTACTCTACTGAAGAGAGTGAAATAAAATCTCCAATTAAGAGGAGATGCTCTCCAGCATCAGAGTAGAGCAGAGCAGGAGCAAGTGTCAGGATCAGCTTTGCTCTCTCTGGGGCTGGGTGCAACACCCTCCCATCACCGGGGGAAGGCTGCTGGCTGTGTGCTCTCCATCCCGCTCCCTCAGGTGGGCTGCTCTCTTAATCCTGGCTGTCCAGGAACTTCAGTGACAGCTGGGAAAACTCTGGGAGCAGGTGCTGCATCTGAAGTCAGCCTGCTCCGCCTCCCCACCCAAGTAAAAAGCTCCATGGTTACTTTGAAGAGCATTGAAGGGAGATAAAAAACTGCAGCTTTAAAGTAAGGTTCAGTGGGTTTACACAATGCACCATTTCATCAGCTGTCAGGCAGTTGTGGTTCTGAGTATGTTCCTCCAGTGCAGGATCATTCCTCCTTCTGTTGGAAAAGAGGGTGGCCTGCAGGGCTTTGCCCAGGTGAAGCTGAGGCAGGGAGCAGACATGTCATATATGATGGGAAGTCATGTTCCAGAGTACCTGGTGTCCTATGCTGAGCTCAGCAGCTGGGCTGCAGAGTGACACTGCAGGCTGGTTCAATTCCTCGTGTGAGTGGTAAGTGGGAATATTTAGGGTGGCCTGTTAAGGCCTGTCTCAAGCTCAGAGCAAAAAAACAATGCCAACTGATCTTTGGGAAAATTTGGATGCGTGTAAGCAGGAGACACAGAAGCAGAGAAGATGAAAGTGAAGCCACCGTGGGAAACAATGGATTTTGTACTAACAGAGCACCAGGGATGAGTTCAAATTAAGCAGGGAAGAGTTTTCATGAGGCAGTGTGGGGAGGATAACCTTTAAAGTGCTGTCATGGGCTGAACTGAAGAAGGATGTGAATAAGCAGATGACAAGGCAACTGGAACAGCAGTACTATTTCCTTATCCTCTTTTTGGCTTTCAGTTTTTGAATAAACAGGTCAAAAGCAAGAGTCAGAGAAAATTCTGTAGCACTTGAAGTGCTCTGTAAAATCCCTGCTAGACAGTGCCTACTCCTGCTGGAAAGGATGCTGGGGAAATAGGATCCTTTTTGATGGTGGCTCAGACCTGAACGTGAGAGCAATAGCTCTGACTCAGTCACAGGCTGTCGTGGAGGGAGATTAATGCCAGGATTCATGGCCAATTCTCATTTTTTGTGTCAATCTACTTTCAAAATAAAGCATATGCCAGTTATTTCGCTTGGAAGGGAGAGAGAGAGCTGATGTGAAACAGAGATAAAATCTGGAGCATAATTAAATAGTCATTTTTCATATCTTTATCATTGTCTTCTTTCTCTTCCCTCTCTTGCTTCTGTGTCTTGCTCTCTCTAAAGCTATTGCAAGAAGGACGGATGCTGAAGGAAAAGCAGTTGGGTTTGTTGCCAAATAGGTACTCCATGCTTTATCTGATACCTGGCAAGATGCATTCAGACATTTTTGTTGTGCATCTGATTATATAAGGCATTTTGTGAGTAGTTTATCATACAAAGAGATTGTGTTACTGTAATAGTCACATCTCCACATCAATTTTCAATTCAGCTTTTGCATTTTCCTCACATTTCCAACAACAAACACTTAAAATAATTGTGAGTAACAAAACTGAGACTGCAGCGGCTTTGCCTTGATGGCTTTGACTTGGCTTTGAAGAAGGCTTTGAGAGTGGGAAGCCTCCTTCCATACTCCTCAAGCTCCTGTGAAAGAACACATGTGCACTGCTCTGGTATATAGAACTAGCTTTGGAAATATAAGGAGTTACACAAACAGCTTCCAAATCTATCATTACTTGAGGCAATGGCAGCTTTACAGACCCCATCTGACACAGAATCTGTTTGCCTTACTCTCAGATGGAGGTACTCACCTGACTGTCCCTCCTGGCTCTTTCCTTGTTCTGCTGTGTCACATAAATTCAGCCCCACCCCAGCCCCCACACCTCCTGAAAGGTGATCCTCCCCTGCCCCTGCAGCAGCAGCAGAAACATCCTTGCTGGCAATGACTGGAGCATGGGCTGTGCAAAACAGAGCCACGAGTCTGCTCTGCCGGACAGCTTGCTCCTGGGGAGCAGCATATTGATCTGTCTCAATGCCTGTGCCTGGGGCTCCTGTGCTTCCTCCTGCCTTTGTGCTTGGATTTGCCTTTCACCCTCTCAGTGAGTGCAGGGAGTCCCGTGGGGCTCTTTCCAGACTGTCACAGCCTTGGTGTCTGTTCTTGTCACAGACACACGGGATAGGAAATGCTCTTCTGCTCTCTTTGGGATGGCCTCAGCAGCTACAGGGCTTCCTGCACGAGGCAGGGCAGACCAGGGCAGGTGGGGCTGGGCTTGTCCCTGGCTGAAGCTTCTCCAGGGATTTTGGCACCCATCCTGGAGCTGATCATGTTTGTCATGTGCTGCACAAGAGCTCGGCACAAAGGTTGCAGATGTAGTCTAGATGTTGTAGACATGGATGTCCTATGACTCCTCTGTTAAAGTGACTTGTATTTTGGAGGATATTTCTCTGGGCTGCTGTGGTTCCCAGCCCTCTCCAGCAATATCAGAGATATGGAGAAGGTGAAGAACACACCAAAAGGAAGCAGACACTGAATTCTGTCACCTGCTATGATCCAAGAAAAAGGAGCACCCAGATGCAAGTAAAGCTGGAAGGATCTTTGGCAGTGAGACATGTTTGGGGGAGAGGAGCAGCAGAAGATTTGGGAGACAGAAGCAGCAAGAAGGAAGTGTGGGAGAGCAGAATGGTGTGGTGGAGCAACCTGCTGAAATCTGTCTCCAGACAAATACAAAAACCTGGGGAAAAGTTAGCTTGGTTATCAAAACAGCAAGGCTGCAACTATGTAGGCAAATAAATGCATAACTGATATGGTGGATGATCTTTGTGGAAAATTTCATAAAACAGGATCTGGTTGATTGCTAGTGTGGACAGTCTTCCAAACTGCAAGTACGTGGTGCATCAGGAGTCAACGGCATGTGCCCCTGAATTTTTTAAAAGTCAGACTTCCCCCATGGAAACAGTGCTGTTCAAAGTTTGTTAGCTGTTCCAAGGCTCGAAGGAAAGCTTATAAGTAACAAGCTGTGATTAATTTTCTGTTTGTTTTGTACACACACAAGAAGGTGCTTGGATCTTTTGTTTGGTGATGAATCATCCTGTGTATGCACGCTCATCTCTCAAATGCTTGAAATAGGCATTTTGTATTTTGGGACCCACTTCCTCATGGGCAGAACGAACATGTTACATCCTACAAACCTTCTCAGAAACTGAGTAAACTTCATCTAAAAAAACTGGTTGATTTTTTGGCCTCCAGTATTCCTATTACTGGGCAGCCATTCCAGAGCTTTTATCCATCTTATGACAGCCAAACACATTTTATTTCCAATTTTAGATTACTTCTTGCCAATTTATGTCATGTGAAGAAATGAATGAATGATCAAATATGCCAGATTGCAGAATAAACAAAAGTGGTGTCACTAAACACATATCCAGCATTTGGGAAGCAGACTTAAAGTAGATTCAGAAAGAAAAAAAATCAATGCAGAAGGCCATATAGCTAATTACCAAGTACAATAAATGACTGCCATGAAAAATAGGCCATGTCGAGAATAATCTCTGTCAAATGTAGCTAAGGACTGTCCTCCTTAATCCGTTTAAGAATTGAGAGGGTATTAAAACCTGGAACATGTAAATCAGTTGTGAAAGTTTACAATTCACTGCACCTCACATATCTCCAGGTTGATAGGCATGGAGGGAATTCCAGCATGTCACTTTAGGAAAACTGGAGATAGCCAAGACTAGCTGACGTGGAAGAAAACCTCTCAGGTTTGCTGGCAAACCAGTGTTAAAAAGGGTGCTGTGTTTCACAACAGAGCACTCTGGTGATGGGGGTGACATGATCTCTCCAAAAGGTGCAGGAGGTGAGATGAGCATCTGTCTCAATCCTTTTCCCAAGCCTTGGGTCTGGCAGTAGTGAAACATATGCTGCCTGGCAGGTGAGCCCACTTTTAATGTACGTAGCACTTTCTCTCAATGCCTACGGTCCTGGCAAGGGCTGCATGGCAGTGGGGCGGCTTTTACTGAGTACCACAGGATTTCTGTTCCCAGACACATGATTTTGCTACAGAACAATTTATTGGGTTTGGTATTCCAGAGATTCTGAGGACTGCTGGAAGTCTAAAGGTCTGGGTATTGAAACAATTTGAAAGAGTCATAGTCCAGTGTGATGGTCCTCAAGTGCTCTTACCTGTGGTGGTCTTGTTTCACAGTAGCCAGAGTTACTACAGAGGAGATGGCTGAGGATCCAGGACAGAGAACAAAACTTGAAATTGAAATTTTTCCTCAGTGATCACCACAGAAAGCCCTCCTGACAGCACCATACCTGCACAGTTATTTGTCAACAATGAACAGATTTGCATGATCATGTTCTTGAGCAGAGGAGTGTGTTAACACACTCCTACATCCACCCTCCAAAAAAGACACCAAGTCTTCAAAAACAGGGAAACTTTTAAATAAATGAATGAAGAGTAAAACAACGTCTATTTGAGGTAGTCAGATTTGTAGATTACTTAACTTCTCTACTACTACACTGACTTCTCAAATGTAAGGCAAAACTCCCTAATTTCTCATCCAGTATCATGAAGATATTTATAATAACTTACTTTTGTAACTGTTATAATGTTTATCTCTTACTGGTGATGCAAAGGGTTGTCTATACTCCAGTCTTTCTTCAAGATGAAGCTTTTCTTTGCATTTTGTTATTTTAGACTCCTTCAAGTTCTTAATATATTTCAGCTACATCAGCTTCTCAAGTTATCAGGAATTTTAGCGCAAGTATATGCAGTGCATATTAGATCATTTGCAAACAAGGTTAGTAATTAATAAATCTAGTTTGGGAAGCAATGCAAAAAATCTGAGTATTTGTTGCTGGAATACCTCAGTATGTTTGACTGGTTGCAAATGGACATATTCCTGCCTTTCAAAGGATATAAAGTTCCACTTGCATGGATGATGCTGGAGAATCAGGGACATAAAGAGCAGAGCTGTGTACAAAATAAAATGAACTCAGTACACTGCAGATACTGTCGGGGAAGATGAAACAGGAAAGCCTTATAGATATGATTGCCTGACAAAAGATTTTGAGGATATGGAAACTATAAGTGACATTGAAATGAAAGCAACCTTTGACATGCCAAGCCTTAGTTACTGAACAACTGAAAAGCAATGGTATGGCCAGGTGAAAGTAATCCCCTCTGGTTTAACAAGACCCTCTGCTTGCTGATAGGTATGGTAATGTAAGGATTCTTATAGGCTGTATGTAAATGCTATAGGATTTGTATCTTGTAATAGATTGGTTAGGGGAAATTAGAATATTCAACACAGAAGAAGATAAATTGCATTGTAATGGGAACCTCGCTCTCTTTTTCCACTCCTCTTTTTTTGGCGCTTTTTTCTGCTCTCTTTCTGCTCTTATCTACTCTGCTCTGCTCTTATCCCTTACTCTCAGTCTTTTGTTCTCTTGCTCTCCCTCTCAGGCCTGCTCTGGGCTGTGGCTGGCAGCTCCAAGCAGGGTCTCTGCACCCACGCCCTTTGCAATAAACTCTAAGTTCCAGGACCCAACTTCAGAGATCTCTCGTCTCCATCCATCCCGTGCTCCAACAGTCTCTTACAAGATACAAAGATATTAGTAGGAGTTAGCCTGTCATAGTGCAAGACTGACTACAAAAACATCCATCCTATTGTATTTTTTACCTGAATCCAAGTAAATACAGAAGATATCCTCATAAATTGTGTGGTCTGTGAGACCTACGTCAATGGTCCTCATAAATTTGGATGTGTAAAAGGTGTATATTAGGAAACAATGCAGAGATTTATTCATCAAAGTATTGCTTCATTCTAATGCATGCTGAGTTCATCTGGGTTGCAATTAATAGCTAGGAAGGTAATGCCAAATTGGGCTTTAGATAGAGTTCTGGGCTGTGAGTAACTATAATAAAGTTACACATTAAATTACCTCAGAGAGCAAAGCTCAGAAGGCAGAACTAATAATTGCCAGTCGCAGGACAATAATTTGTTAGTTCAGATGAGCCAACTTTTAAGGGATTTGAAGAGAACGCAGAAAAATGAGTTCATGTGCAGTTTTAGCAGATCTCACATAGTAATAAGATAGTGGACAGCCCAGATTGCAACTGTGAAATATAGATAAAGCAAGGTTGCAAATAGAAGGAAATGGGATCATATGGAACATTGCCAAACAAAACTTGGGAAAAATAAAATAGACATCAAATCCTGTAAAATGTAGAGCAGACACTATAGAATATACTAGAAACACTCCTAAATTAATAAAAGAGATGTGGAGTCCAGGAGCAAATTGAAATGCAGTTGGTTGAAAAGCACATATTAATGCTCTCCTTCCCTCCAACACTGCCTTCTCTGCCTGGAGTAGCAGTCCTCAGAGGTTTTGTTTCTCACTGCCATGTTTGCTCTTTTTTTTCAGCAGAGATAATGAGATCAAGGCAGGGGTAGCCTTCTTTAATTCTCTTATTCCATTTCATTTTCTCTCCTTCAATTTGCGCCACAACAATGGCAGTGAAAACATCAAGGAGATGAGTTGTGAGCAGTTTGTGGTCAGAAGTGAAGAGATGCTCTGCAGAGGGTCCTGGATGGAGATTCAGCTGGGGCTGGGGCACATTTCTGTCCTGTCCTCCCCACTGAGCTGGGTGTCTCCATCTTCACCTGGCTCTGCGTGGTCCTGCCTGGGACCCAGGAGAAACCGAGGCAGCAGAAGAAGGCGAAGCTGGCCATGAGACTTTTTGGATGCTTGGCTGTGTTGGTCCATCCACCAGTGCACCCCCCAGAAGCAGAGCTGTGAGGAAGGCTTTGTTAGAAACAACCACCCCAAAATCTCCCTGTGATCACTTTCACGATGGAGTGCTAGGGCTCATTCAGGTGCTTACAGCCAGAACTCGAAGTGGAGGCTCTGCTCCTTTGCTGTTTCACAAGTATCACCTGGAAAGCACAGAACAGGAGGAAATGGTAAGGAAGGAGTGTGCCCTGCAGTGCACTTATGCAACTGGAAGCCAAAATTAGCAGGGGGACCATCTAATTGTATTTGTTCTGCTTGCAGATAGATACCCCCCCTGCTAATTTCAGCTTCTGCTTACAAAAGTGCTCTGCAGTGTTCGCTCCCCCGCCCTTCCTCCTGTTCTCTCCGTGGTTTTTTTTTCTCTCTTCACTCAGATGTGATTTCTTTACATTTCCAGCTCTATTTTCTCAGTCTTTTCATCAATATTTAATATGTGAGTGGAACAGTGGGCAGTTACCTTCTTTTTCTTCTCCCTTTTTTCCCCTCTAAAAGTGCTGGTGCTCAGCTCTGGCTGCAGGAGCGCTTGGCTCCTGGGAGCACTCGCTCTCTTTGAGTACCGACTGCATTAAGGAGCCAAAGTCTAACCTGAGGCTGCCAGAGGGGGTTTAAAAAAGGCAATAATGACTAATTGACCTCTTTAATGAGCTTAGGAGTTATAGAGTAGATAATTGCAGTGCATATGACATATTTTGTCTGGGTTTTCAGAAAATCTCTGATAAGGATCTACATGACAGGCTGCTTCTGAAGATGAACCTAACAGGGGCTGAGAAGGAGGTGGCATAGAAATACAAGAAAGAAAATGAATTTTCTGTGCTGAGGGTTCCCCCCAAAAGGGAAGAGTTAAGTGTGATTAATACCTGGTTTCATAGTTTGATTTTAAATAAATTACCTAGCTGGAAAAGCCCACCATAATGCGCTGTATGTGCTGATGATACTAAATTATGATGCATACTGAGCACAAAGTGAGTGGCAAGAAACATTCATCGTGCCTTAGATCAGCTCAGTAATTGAGCTGACACATGGCAAATTAAATTTATTACTGAGAAATGTGAAATAATGCACGTTGTTCTTGATATAGGGATGACAAACATAAAGACCCTCTAGAATATTTTGACAAAATAGTCTTTACTAGAAGATGGCTATCCTAGACAATGTACACATGGAGAGAAACACTGGAAAAGCTGGAAACAGAAGGGACTGGCTTTGGCATTTAATTTTCTCACTAGTTAAGTATAATTCTCTTGCTCATTCAATTCTTCTTTTTCCAGCTCAACCCAAAGCTCCTCAGTTTCTCAGATTTTCTGGGATCTCCTCTCCTCATGGGTTTGTTAGGATGAAAAACCAAAGAAATGAGCTGTATTCATGAAGAAAAGTCCCTCAGTCTTGGAGCTTAAAAAGTACAGCAACTGAATTTTAAAATGTGCTGGAACGGCCACTCTGGTGACACCATCCATTTTATCCTTTTATTGGTGCAGCAAGATAAAGAGAAATGAACACAGGACAGCGTAGCAAGACTCCAGTGAAATGGATGATGTGGGTTTGGTCACATATCTGGCTTTCCACAATGTGCACACTCTGTGTTTTTAAAACAGTTTATGGCTAAGATTTGAGGCACACAGCTGGATGTGGGGAGATTTGGTGAACTAATTGAACTAATTACTCAGTCCAGATCTAATAGCCCAGAGCTAGAGTCGTGTGATTTGTTTTGGGCTTCCAGAGTTAACACCAGCGCTTCCCATTATCCTCCTGTGCGGCTGCTGAGACTCCCAACACTTTATTTTCACCTCCTTACAGTTGTGTATCTTGGAATTCACTGGCTCAAGTCAAGCTGGAGTCTACTTTTCTATTTAACTTCTCATTTTCCAGCTCATTTTGCCAGCTCTGGAAGGCAGGTTTGTGCTGAGAATCAGAAGCTGGTGCTCGGGATGAGGCTGTGAGGACCTGTGATGGAAGGAAGAGGAGGGCTAAGGGCTTTCAGGCACAAAGAGCCACCAGAAAAACACACAGGAATTTGCAGGAGAGGTGGCCAAGCAGACGGTCAGGGCTGCCAAGTGACAGAGGAGAAACAGAAAAATAAGATGCTTTGGTTTGGGGCTTTTTTTAAGGAAGGGCTAAGTTGTGACATTTGGGTTGAGATCTGGGGTGCTCAAATTCATAATAGCTGGGGAGGTGACACAGCCACAGGGGAAGGTCACAAGGGACCAGTCCTCTGAATGGCCCTGCTGACCACAGTGTGGAGCTTTTCTGACACCTTAATTACAATTATAACACAATTATGCAACTTATTCAAATTAACATCCTATTAGATTTAGACATTTTAGCTGCTGCTGGTGGGCACAGGCCTATTTCTGTGGTGTGTGCTTCTCCTGTTTTTCAGCCATCAGGGTGGTTTGAGTTCCAGCTCCCTGTGTTATGCTGATGACACATCTGTGTGATTTTTTTTTTTCCTTGACTACTCAAAGCCATTTAATCTCTTTGAATTTACTTTGGACGTCAACATTTTGAAATGTCTCTATGAAAATCTGTCACTATCCTCCTAATGTTTTACTTCATTTCTTTTGCCATCTGAGATGTGCTTCTTGAAGGCAAGGAATTGCCCCTTTTTCAGGATCATGTTGCACACTCTGTTTACTAAGTCACCTTTTTCTTACTTGGAAACATCTCACAAGCCAAGTACACAAAGAGAAAGAAATTTAAAAGCTTACCCTTGTAGCATGTTTTACTTTCCTCAGGATTTACCCCTGACAGAATTCAACTGCAAACAAAACAGCCTTTGATTCAGCTCTCAAAATATATCTTATGAATAATGGGTTTCTAGCTCAACAGCACAGGCCAGATCCATTCCTTCTTTTGCAATTGTCACTGCAATTTGCTTATGATTTAATTTTGCATTGGACCTCTCCTGAACTTAGCAAGCAGATTTAAACCAAAAACCTTATTTCTGAATGTCTGGACACTCTTGGTGTCTCAATATTTGAGCAGTCTCCTTGAGATTCTTGAATGATTTGGCTTCCAAAGTTTTAAGTGACAAATTTTTGGTCATAAAATTTAAAATGGAAGTTATCATTGGTGTGAAAAAATTGATAGCCTTTTTTTATGAAGAAGAAGAATCATGTCTACTGTTCTGTTAAAAATTGTTCGAATAAAAGGTTTTTTTTTTAAAGTGAAAGGAAATGTGGAGACAGGAAATTTAAAAAGAGAGTGGATAGATTATCACTGGAAAGAAATATCCTTAAGCAATGAGGTATAGCATTTTTTAGGATGGATAATATATGAACTAAATTTTGGGAATTGATGAATTTACTTCTCACATCCAGCTCTACAAAGACTCTCTCACAAGTCTATTGGAGTAACTGTGGTCCTGTATTAGGCACAGGAATTTTTTGGAGGAAGAAATCTTTAAATGAAGTGTTAGGTATTGTTACCTGCTGATACTTGCTTAGATCTGTTGTGGTGATCCACCCTCAAAATTTTGCTCAAGGTACCACCTACGGCCTAATTTCCATTTTCTAAGAACTCTAATAAACCAGAAATCAGACTTTTTATGCTGCACCACTGCACTGAATTGGTCTGTTTGACCTACTGTAGGTTATGATGTGGAAAGTGCCTTGGTATTTAATGGGGGAGATATCCCCAGCATTTGAAAAATAAAAGATGTTTGAATGTAATGCCCTGTGCCTCTCCATGCCATTTGATAATATCGATCATGGAAACTCCTCTGTTGCCTCCAGGAAGCTTGAGGGGTAAACAGAAACACCCTTAAATGACTTAGACACTTCATCTCAGATTAAAGCCAAAAATTTGACTGGGGCAAATGGTTTTCCATGTCAGCAACCATCCCTTGAGAGCCTCTTCAAGGGTTATTCCTCTTCTCCCCTTATAAAGCATCTATTCAATTCCACTGAAAATTGGTGCTGATATATCCTGATGATTTTAGAAGAAATTTATGAGCAGCAACTTTTTCTCCTGGGTTCAGCATTTAAAATCCTGTCCTTTCCCTTATTACTTATTTCTAGGGTTAATGAAGAAAGAAGCTTTCAGTATCCATCTGAAAATGTATAATCAGTATTCTGCTGCCATCATGCAGAAAAAATACTTCAGACAAAATCTCCTGGAAGGCCCTCCTCTGCAATCAGCTGTACTCCCCCCTCGGATCTCCTCTGTGCCATGCAAGCTCCAGCCACCAGTGGTTATGCTGTGGTTGATTTCTTATGTCCACCAGTGATTATGAGATGCTGCTTGTCTTCTCTTACCATATCTGTGCCTCTGCTCTCATCCCATGGAATGCTCCTTCTAACTGGTAAACTGCAAGGCCACTACCTTTTCCTTATATAAATTACCATTTTATTTTTCCCCCTTTTTTTGTTTTGTTTCTGGGTTTTTTTCTTTTTCCTTTTCTTTTTTTTCTGCAATGCCCACAGGAAATCTAACTAAGTACTGGAACTTTATATTTCATAAAGCAAACATTGCCATCAATTTTACCACAGGTCAGACTGGGCTGTAAACTTGCTCACTCATTATCTACCTGAATTTCAAAAATATGTCTAGTTGATTAAAAGTCAATGGGACCTCTTTTCCCAAGCTACCCCAGGGCTTTTGAAAATTCCTCTTCTGGAAGGATGAAATCAGAAGTCAAACCTGCCTTCAACAAGTAAGTAACCACTTCCTGTGCCTCTCTTTGCTGGGTTCCTTTCATAACTATCTGGATTCCTGTTGAGTCACGGCTCACATTGACTCCTGAGGTCTGCAGGACAGACACTGGAATCTGCCCAAAATCTCGGGTGAGTCCTTTGCTCCTCCTCCTCCTCCTCCTTCCCCCATAATCTCAGCCCAAGGACAGCAGTCGCCTTGCAGTTGTCCAGGGTTTTTTTAAGAGTAAAAAAATGTCCCTCTCCCCGAGCCTCCTGCAGACTGCTTGTTTTTATCAAGGTAAACATTTAAATGTCACCTGAACATAAAAATAGGTAGGAGGCACATTAAAGAAACTTCATCTCTGCTTCACATCAACACCACAAAACACATTGTTACAAGAGTGACTAAAACTGTCTAATAATATCATCAGTGGAAACTGGTCAGTTAAAATGCTTTTTAATTGTGACTTGAATGTGTTTATCAACCTCTTTTTGTGACATTAAAAAGACAGCAAGAGAAACACATGGAGACATTGTCCTCGAGGGAAAGGATTAATCATCAGTGAGTGAGCAGGCCTAAGCAGATGGTCAGCTATGCTTTCCTGAAGTCATTTCTTCTATCCACCATTCAGTGTCACTGCCAGAAATGAGAAGAAGTGTTGTCTTGACATTGAACATCTTTATAATAAAATCACTAATTGGCCTCTAATACCAAAGGCTCTATAGCTGTAAAATTGCAGCAGAGGTAGCTAGGTGGTTGACTGGGTTTCATTTTGATAAATGCTGTTTTCCAAATGCTCCCTCAGTGCTGTCCACACTGTGCTGTCACTGGGAGACCTCTCTGTCTGTGTTAGCTCAGCTCCAAACACAGCAGCCAGCAGTGTTTTACCAGCACAGCAGATAAACGTCACGCTGCCATTGTGCTGCTAGTTTTCATGGATTTCATGTAGGGCTAATATTTTGCAGGAGATGTTCTTTAGGATTTAGTTCTCAAATTTTTCTTGTCTTTTTGGCAACCAGAAAGAGTCTGTCATAATAAAATTATAATAATAAATAATAAATAATAATAAATTATCACTTTTGGTCTTGGAAATATATTTTTATGAAAGCTGAAAATGTGTCAGCATTGAGCATCCATGAAATTCTAATGGTTTGTTAAAGATTTCTTTTTCTTTTATCCTTCTCATTTTAGCCAGGAGCATTTAGTGAAAATATTTCTTTCCTTAATAGCCATCCACTTGTCTTTTTGTTTTTTTTAAGGTACAATCAATTCTGGGATGGAAAGAGTTACATATTGCAGCAGTTACGTGAACATAGCTGCTGTTTTTAACATAATTTGAATGTGTGGGTCTCGTTTCCATCGCCCATTTCTTCATTTAGCAAATCTTTCATCACGTGAACAGTGAGAGCCAGATTCTGCCTCCTGCCCAGCAAGGCCAGTCTGGAGCAATTTGGATGCTCTGGGTGTGTTCTGGTGTGGCACTGGCTCTCCTGAGAGCATCTTTAGTGGTGCTTGACCCCAAGGCACCCGGGGTGACACTGCTGTGCTGCAAACTGGCCAAACTGACCCTGGCTTCATTTAAGGCAACAGGAAGGATCTTGTAGGCAGCAGCACGCTCTCCGACCAGGTTTTCAATTCTTCCACAGTGAAATTTGAAATTTGCAGAGAAGGGTTAATGCCTGGAAAATTATATAAATATGTTATGTCATAATATTATATGTCCCAAAATATTGGTAAAGGGTGTTTTTCCCAGAGATTAGAGCATTAGTGAAAAAATAATGATTAACCTTTAAAATCAGATTGGCATTTCTTTTTTCTCCAAATGTAGAATTAATACGCATTTTTTAATCATTAGTGTAATTTTCAGGATGATACTTTTGTTCTTTTGGCTGTTGAACTGTTACGGCTGCTAGTAACCCTTCAAATTGTTTGCTTCATTCAAGCATTCTTTTTTGAATAATTCATTAGGCATTATTATCCAAGCGTGGAACACCTCATTTAGCACTGGTGATCTTTTCCTTATGTGTAGCTGACAGGCAATCAAAGTTTTTATCAGTGCAGAAAATTTGCAATTCAGAAATGTAGTTGCAGCAATTAGTAGCTATCAGGTAGCATAGGAAGGACAGCTTCATAAAAAGAGAGAGTTGAATGAGCTCAACTGATGTTAGCACAAAAGTAATGGATAAAACTAACCAGCTGTTTCTAAATTTACCAAATGGAACATTCCTTTTCCTCAGAATAGGGGCTTTAATTAACTTTGTGTTATGTGTGGCTTCACGAAAGGAGGATTGAATAGGTGACAGAATCTCCCTCTCTCGGTGCCCTTCACTGGATTTTGTAGCTGTTGGGGCATCCCATTGGTGTTCAGCTCCCTCCCTGTCCCACTGCAGGACAAACCTCCAGGATTCTCATTGCTCACCTTGGGCCCACTGGAGAGCAGTAAGGTTTTCTGATGTATGGCAAGTTTATTTTTTTCTCTCTCTCTCTCAGTGGTGCACAAGCATTGATGTTTTTATGCTGCTGTTAGAGGTTTGCTGAGGTGCAAGGGCAGCAGAGGTGTTCTGTTGAGCACACCCAGTGAACTCCCTGCAGTGACCCTCAGTGGCAGAACACAATTAAGTAGCTCTCAGAAATGAGGTGGGAGGAGAGGAGGTGGAAGCAGGAGGAAGGAATGAACTCTGAATTTCATATTCCACCAGTTCTTTTGGTTCATTCCCATCTTGCAGATGGATTTTATCCAGGAGTTTATGCTGGATTTAACCCCAAGTTTCACGCTCAGGAAAGCTGAAAGAGAAGAAGAAAGCTTTTGTGGCACTTACCACCTGCAGTTCTCACTGGAGGCCTGGAGGACACCTGGACATTGCTCTTCTTCCTGGGATGACTTACCTGCTTTGTGATGGATTTTGGTCAGGATTTAACTTCAGAGACACTGGGTCTGCTGAGGGGATCCCGGGCCCTCACATTCTGTTGTGTGCTCTAATTGGTTTGTGACTGAATACCTGGCACAGCCCCATCACCTCCTCCCATTGTTTTTGGAAGTAAGGCTGCTCCCTGACCTCCCCTATGGTTCTTACTTGAAGGAGAAGTTTCCTGGCACTGGATCCCTGTCAAGTTTGGCCTCAAACAGCTCAGCTGCCCACCCAAAGTGGCAGGTGGGAGAGGAAAGCCCTTTCCCCAGGCTCTGCCCCCACACCTGGGCTGAGCAGCGCCCTGGCCACAGGGCAGGGAGCAGGGAAGGCTGGATCCCCTTCCGAGGTCCCTCACCCTCACCAGGCGCTGGAGACAGAGGCTGCTGAGGGCATTAACTGGGGCCAAACCTCCTGGAAGCAGCCATGGCAAAGCTTGTGGCTCCACTCCTTCCCTGTCTCCTGGCCTTTCACGGGTGAAGTTCCAACAATGCTCTTTTGCTCTTTAACACGTGTCCTTCAGAGTCCAAGTGGAAGGAGAATGCCCAAAGTGCAGAACAGCCCAGCTGATTCAGGAACAAGAAGTTAGGTGGGGCAAGGCACCAGCAGCTACTTACGTGTCATGGTGATGGAGACTGCAAAAACTGGGAGGAAACACAGGGAATTCTTTGCAAGGTAATTTAGAAGCATTTAACAACTCTTCTCTGTGTGCTTATTGTGGGTCCACAGTATTTGAATAATGCTTTTGAGCACAAGTATTGAGCCACACATGGGGGCTGTAACATTATTTTATCCCCTGTGCTGTCTGCTGCCTTTCAGTGAGATGAAACGCTGCCGTGTTTCACACGCTGTTTCTTCCCCTGACAGCAGCCACAGGGCTCAGGAAGCTGCTGGGAGCAGCGTGGGCCATCTCCAGCAAAGACTCCCATCTGGAGAGGCACTTGGGAAGCTGCAGAGGAGGCAGGTGTGCAGCTGGCAGCCCCCCTTCCCCACAGGGAAAACTCTGCATTCCCAGCAAAAGGAACCTCCTGGCGCGCTCCCGTCTCGGGGGCCTGCCTGGCCTTTTGCTGACAGCATAATTTCCTTGGGAGCTTCAGAGGCTGACATCCCTGCTCACGACCCCTTTTTCTGAGCAGCATTAATATCTGCTGCAGGTCTGGCAGGTGCAGTGTCCACTAATTGCATCGCCAGCCCTGATTGGAACACCCCTCGGGCATCTGAATTTCTACCTGGGTGCTGCACAGAGCTCCTTTCCTCCTGCCAGGAGGGCTCTGCTCCCTCCAGAGCTCCTGGCCTGCGATCTCCCGGCAAGAAGAAACCCACAGTTGGGAGATTTGCCCGAGCCATCGTTGTGAGAGCTCATCAGCATGCCTGATGGAATAGCATTTGCCAGTCTGAGTTACGGCTGGTGTCACAGGCACAACCAAAGCTCTTTTGTAAGATGAGCAAGGACACACCTACCTCAAAAAGCCAAAACCAGTCGATATAAACTTGACTGAAGTGGCCATCTGAGGTGGTGAAAAGCAGCACAGTGGGAATCCACAGTGACCAGACAGTGTGCCAGGCAGAGGGTAGATCTGGGCTGATGAGCTGCTATGGCAGGGAGCTTCCCATCCCTTGCAAGCCAGTGAAGCATGCCTAACCTGGCACTGATTCCTCATCCCTGGCACTCGTTACTCTGCCCCAGTTCGTTTCTCTGAGTTAAATAAGATTTTCAGAACATGCCTTATTCATAATCAAGAAATAAACATATCATCTTCCTGTGGTCTCTGCCCCAACTAGCCACTTAATTATGCTGAAATTTTAAATATAAATAGTATATTAAAATAACAGTTAATCGACCCTAGATTTGTGTCCCAGCTGGTTCTCTCTACCAGCAAATCCTGAGAGGCTTCTGAAATCCCATGTTTTTCTTGGTGTCACAAATACATGTGTATTGATTTTAACATTGGGAGAAGCTGAAGAATTTTAGGGAAGGTAAACAGAGAAGGCTCAGAATTGAAAATCTTGAGATTTTTTTTTTTTCCCAAAGACTTAAAATTCTCATCATTTCTGATTAAACAAGCCAGTATAGCTCATGTGGATTTTGAACTAACAGGTGCTTCTAAGCCTGAAAGGAATCATCTTCTGTATACCCTGGCTTTGCTGGAGAGTGCAATTAGACCCAAAGTATAGCTCCTAACACTTCTTCATTTTTTGGTGGGTTTGTTATTTTTCAAGGGGGGATTGTTTTTAATGGAACCAATTAAATGCTGTAGTGAAATCAGTCTTCAGCAGTGAAACACAAGAGTGAACAGGAACCTTTACCTTGGTACAGCCCTACCATACTTCCCTCTCAGCTCTGTTCCAGTTCTTACCTCAGCTCCCAGGCACAGACATTTCAATGACATTTTTCAGAGCCATATAGGGCTGGTTCCAGTTCTAGATGGCTGTTGCAAAAATATGTAGGATGGACTCATTCCTTGTGTTTAAGCTGCGGTTCACCAGCCTTTTGGACAGTGGCAGCCGCACTGGCCTACAGCCTCATGCCCTCCCTGCTGCTGCTCCACATCCTGCAGGAAAGGTTTCAGGGGGGTTGAGGCTGCAAGGTGTGAAGTCCTAGACCTACAGCACTGAAGGGTGAAGCCCCTACTGCAAGGTGCTAATAGATGGCATTGGGTTGCTTTTGTTTTCTGAAAATCTCCCCTTTGCTTCCTCCTTCATTAGCAGAGGAAGTGGCTGAGCATAAGCACTGATTGAACACATCTCTCATTGTTGTTGTTATTATTTTGGCAGAGGTTGGTCTGCATTCACTCCCACCTGGGTGTGGAGATGCCAGCATGATGATTTGTCCTCTGAAACTGAACCAAACCCTCTGATAAATACTCGAGTTATGGGGTAGGACTTCCATGGCCAGCCAAAGGTCTTGGAGAAGCTTAACTCAGATGAACCTATTGGCCAAGAAGGGCAAATTTCCCTAATGAATTTCTCTCCTAAACTTTTCTGATAATTTAGAAGAGACACTGGTCACTTAGGTCGTGATTGAGCAAGTAGAGCAGGAGAGCAAAATCCCCCAGAGATTGTTTCCAAAATCCTCTGTGTACCCATTCCCACGCCCAAGACATGCGTTCCATCCGGTCTCGTGGATTTTTCTAAGGGCGGTTCCTTTCTTCTCTAATTATTTTTTCACAAATCAAATGAAGTCATTATACAGTCACAGGGCATTAATCACCTTATGTAACTTCACAGTAGTGACACACAAAAATACAAGTAATAAAAATAATAAGGGATGATGATGCCTATGTGGAAGGAACTGCAAGGCAAAGAAATTGCTCTGGATATGTCACCGCTTTCTCAGGTGTATCACAGAAGGGTAAGGAAAGTCATCTCACCCTGAGCTTGTCTAAAACACCTGAGATGTAATCTGTCTATAATCCAGCAGAAAAACCATTTACGTATTGTTAGGAATTAGTTACTTTGTGGGCATAGATTTGAGAGACAGCTGAAGCACTAAAGAGTGGGAAATATATTTTAAAAAGAGATGGATAGCTAAGCACACATTTCAGACTTTCCCTGTGATTCCCCTGGAACAGGAGAACAACCATAAGGGCTCAGAGGAAGGCACATCCCAGCACCTTGTGTCCAGCAGTGGCCACAGCCAGTGCCTGGGGTAGAGTGGGAACAAGGGAGGCACCTGTGGTATTTACTCACTCTCCTGGGCTCAGACTGGGTTTGATTCAGGAGCCTGCCTGAGTCTAATGCAATTTGTCTGCTTTAGTGCCCTCAGTAAGTCTCTTTCAAGTGCTTGTCCAGTCTCCCCTTTCCAAATCCCCTCTCCCCTTTCCAAATCCCCATCATCTGCTGGCAAGGAGATCACAATTTGAGGAGCAGTTTACAGGATTCTGCATCTTGCTTCCCTTTGGAAAAAAAATAATAATACTTGTGGAGACCCACTGTGGTCAGCTGTTTGGAGACTTTCTTTGGTAATTTCTGAATGAAAAACTCTTTTGAATGGCTTTGATAATAGCAAACCTCTTAGATGATAGGAGATATTTCAAAAAATCACATAAGATTTCTATTGCTCCTTTCATTTCATATGGTTTTACCCTTGTCTTGTGTGAGAAATGTCAGTGGATACCAGGCATGGCAGTAGCTCACAAAATGCTGGCAGCATCACGAGAAAACTCAGATTACCGGGAAGTCTGGGTGTTTTAAATGGCCTCCATCCTATCCCTTTTGGAATTGTCTGGCATTTGTATACACAGCTACCACATTTTCACAAGTATGCAAAGAAGGAGAAAAAAAACAAATAAAACCATTGTATCAGTTCTGTAATCTGAATTCCTTGGGGGTTTTTAGTGTAGTCTGACAGTGTTATGTATTGTCCCTGTAGTGAGGGACTCATCACAAAGTTCATATCTGGAGCTAAACTTCCACTATCTATGATTGTTATAGTCCATATTTTGTGCAGGTCCTTCTCCAGAGATAGACAGGATTTCAACAGGCCACTCTTAACTGAGTAGCCCTGTGACTCTCAAGGACTTTAAACCAAAGGCTCCTTCAGTTCCATAGCCAAAGTCTGCTAGGAGATGCAGACAATTGTGTTGGTACCTCGGAGTGATGACACAAAATAAGATTATTGAGTTGGTAGTCTGTGAAAAAGGAATAAAGCACAATTTGGTCCAGAAGCTAGAAAAACACATAAACAAAACATTTTAGGTGCTGCTAGAAAATAGAGCTATTTTCATATCTCTGTGTCTATTTTTATATATGTGAACTGCAGACCTTTCTCATGTGGTTATTCTTACCTGGGTTCTTTCTTATTTGAGGGGCATTCCACGGTGACTAAGGAGCACAGTCATGGTTTATTGAAACAAGAGCAAGTGTCTTGTCAATTAACAACCTAATTATTGTCTTGAGATTCAGAAAAATATCATGAGTGTCAGAAAAATCCCACATACTCAAATTGCTACTGGATTTTAAAACTTTCTGCCGTGGCTGTTTACTTGCAGCTACAGCTACACTCCCCTCTAAGTGCTGCCACCAGCCCTTCCCTTGCTGTGTTATTCAGTGCCTTGATCAGAGCAGAACTGATGCTCTGGGGAGTTTCCTGTTTCTCTGCTCCTCTTGGGGTTCCTGTGGAATAGCTCCTAATCCTAAAAAAAAGACTATAACACCCTGAACCACAGGCATGCAGGAACAGCAGAAGATGTTGCCAACTATGGGAAAGAAAAAAAGCAAGACAGTCTGTTTTCAAATCCCTGTGAATGGGTTAATGCTGTTGCTAGGAAAAGATTTGCCCTTTTACAGATCTGAAGGGAGGTAATGTTGACAGTAAGGAGTAGAGGCCCAGCAAGGTTTTAAGTTTTTGTGTGACTTTTATTGCGGGGAAAGAAAGGGCATTGACAACAACAGCTGCCTGTAGCACAGCTTCCCCTCCTTTTTTTTTCACACTTGACTTCTAATATGGATTCCAGGCATGATTCAGCAAACAGAAGGAAGAAGATTTTTACAGACATGGACTGGCAGTATCAGGGGGAAAAAAAAATGATGCAAAAAACCAACCCTGGGATAACATAATGGGCTTTCTTTGATACACATAAAATTTGAATCTTAACAATTTCAGATAAGCCTTAATTTGTAAGAGTTTTGTGGGTCTCTAGCTTCAACTGCAGAGTCATTTGCTGGAAATGCAGGCTTGGTCTAATGGGGCTCATTGCCCTGGTTCAGAGAAGATCCCAGCTCACCTTGAGCCTCAATATGAAAAAAGATAAAACCACTAAATTACATCATCTGGAGATTCATTTTGTTCTTATTTAAGGACATGGCAAGTAGACAGAGAATGATTTTGTGATCCAGAAATGCCTGGAATGGTGCTGACAGCTGCGGTGCTTCATCCCTCCTTCTTAAGTAACTGCTCCCTTTCCAAATCTGGGACAACATTTTTTAAGCTGGAGGAACAGATTTTTAAAGACAACAGTAAACCTCAGGAGCTCTTCCAGCCTATCCTTATGCCCCAAGAGAAGAGCAGCTCTTTCTAAACTGTGTCTACTGGACTGTAACAGGTATATACACAAGCTGGTCACCTTAAGGAGGCAGTTTGAGGAATATTAAGTTGCAATCACATTGGGCATAGATAAGTGCAGGAAAAGAAGGGAAAAAAGACTTCTGAGAGTGGCAGGAACTTGATCAGTGTGGGAGTGATTGATTTTTTCTGATGGTTCTGAGAGTTGGTAGTTACTGTATTTTAGCATGTGATTAGAATCACGAAGGTTTGGGTATTGTTGAAATCTAATGGACAGTGGATAATCTTCAGCAATTTCAGTGTGAATTAAAATGATGAATGTCTGCTTTTGTCGAAATGGTGGCACAGTCAGGTGAGGTCCCTGGTGGCTGAAAAAGGGAAGCTTTGCACCCATTTTTTTAAAGGGAAGTGAGGAGGACCCTGGGAAGTGCCGCCCTGTCAGCCTCCCCTCTGTGTGTGAGAAGCTCATGGAACAGATCCTGCCAGGAGCTCTGCTGGGACACAGGGACAGCAGAGAGGTGGTTCAGCACAGCCAGCAAGGCAGGTCCTGCATTACCAGCCAGGTGTCTCTCTATGCTGGAGTGACTACGTCTGTGGGCAAGGGAAAAGCTGCAAATGTCACCTGCCTGGACTTCTGTAAGGCCGTTGGCTTGGTGCCCCAAAATCCACCTTGCTAAACTGGGGACAGATGGATTTGGAGAAGAGAAGGCACAGGTTACCCAGAGAGGAGAGAGTTACCCCATCCCTGGGAACACTCAAGGGCAGGTTGGATTGTACTGGGACTGTACTGGGATTGGGAAAGCTGGACAAGGACAGGGACAGCTTTACTGGACTGTACTGGGGGTGTGCAAACTGTGCAGGGCTTAGGACACCTGTACTGGGCTGTACTGGGGTTGACACACCTGTACAGGGCTGTACTGGGCTTAGGACACCTGTACTGGGCTGTACTGGGATTAGAACACCTGTACTGGGATTATGACAGCTGTGTGTGCCTCAAGCCCCCAGGGGGGCTCTGAGCAGCCTGATGTTGTTGAAGGTGTTCCTGCCCGTGGCAGGGAGGTTGGACTAGATGACCTTAAATGTCCCTTCCTACCCAAACCATTCTTTGATTCTATGTCACTGGAAGAAATAATTTATGCAGCTCATAAGAGCAATACTGTATTGACAGCAAGGTTAGAAGGAAGCCTGTAAATTATGGATGGCAGCACAGGCTGTCATGAAGCACTTTGCAACTTTAAATCCCCAGAAGCTTGTACCAATAGAGTCCATACCTCCTTCTTCTCTTCAGTAATTGAACACTACTCTTTTGATTTAAAAAAAAAAAACAACAAAATGCAATTTAAACTGTCAAAGTCAGTCCCGATATTTTTCATTGCCACGCGTGTCCTCTGACGGGTCAGGAAATCTCCAGTTCACACACTTTGTTGTTTCTGGGGCTGGCAAAGGAGCAGTGGAGGAGTGACTGGTGGAGACAGCAGAGTGCTGGTGTGTGCACAGGGCTGTGAATGTAGACGCCATTTCCACACTAAAGTTTCAATAATGCTTTCATTTTCTCTTCAGATTATCAGAAATTGAGACTCATCCCTTGCGATCCCCATGTTAATTGTGGCTGTTTATGATAATAACTTTCTTGATTATTTTGGATGATTTGAGTTCTGAGACTTTCCTCATATATATGAGTGCATCTGCATGTTTTAAGATATGAAAATTGCTCTGGTGTATTCCTGTTAAATTGCATGGTAATAACTATAACAATATCCCCCATAAATTATGACTGTGGAGACTTACCTACTTGTCCTTGCCTCAGCTAATTATATTTCACCCCCATCCACTTTTTTCATGCTGTCACTTCAAATGTACATTTTTTTGTTCTCCAGCTCTGTGGTAGCTCTGCTGCACTCCCTGACAGCAGGGTGGGTTACAGTTACAGTGGGGAGACTTGCTGGACTAAATGAACTGAAATGAAAGATATTTCAGGCTCTTGACATACAGTCATCCAGTAAAGGTATGGAAAGAGCTCATATTTTTCATGAACGAGTATTTCTGACACACAATTCAAATACCCAAATTTAGGCATCTCTGGGGACAGATTCAGTGCAGAGGCAGTCCAGACAGGACTTCACCATCTATTTTATATTTTTTTTAGGGCTGGACTGTTGATATGAAGCACAGCATGAGGACCAGGCTGTCTGGATTATGTATAGGGAGGATTGGGGTGCCCAGAAGGGCACTCCCTAACACCTTGCCCCTCTTGAGGCAATTAATCCCAGCATTAAACAGCTGGGATGAAGGGTGGGATTGTTTTTTGTTTGTTCTCCAGAGCTCAGCTGTCCAGACCTGCACTTCCAACATGCACTGGCTTATGCTAAATGCTTTATACTAAAGACCCTCAACATGAGGGCACTTGCCCCAGAAGTGACTGCCAGGCATTCAAGTCCCCCTCCACCCTGAAAAGATCCAAACTGTCACCCCCCAGGAGAACAACTGAACTCAAGGAGCCCCCAGACTACAGCCAGCCTTCCAGCTAAATCCCTATTTATTTCTAAAAGCTGTTTACCCTCGAAGAGACCATTCCTCTGGAAAGCATTTGGCTCCTGGCTCTGTTTGGGGTGGGTGGGTGTGTTCAGAGAGCAGCCTTGCCTGGTAGAGCAGTTTTTGATGGAAGGGCAGCTTGGCTTTGTGTCTCCTGGTGCTCCAGAGGAGCTGAGGGCATGGTGTCCCCCATCCCCATGGCCTCTGCTGCACTGTCCCAGAGGAGCAGTGCTGTCACTCAGAGCCCCTGTGTTTCAGAGGGATGTTATCAATGAGAGTGTTTAACACTCGAGTAGGTGCCACAGCCCCAGTGTGACACTGGTCACATGTTGAGGGAGGGAAGGTGTGTTCCCTCACTGAGAATGCCTCAGCTCACCACCTACACTGCTGCCATTAACATTTTTTCCTCTCTAAGGCTTTTATAGCTCTCTAAAACACCCCATTTTCCCTTCCATGTCCTTCTTGCAGAAAAAAAAAAAAAAAAAAAAAAATTAAAACGTCTCAAGGGGAGGATGATTTTTTTTTTTTTTTGTCCAAACACTTCTCTGCTTGACAAACAAGAAGGTCTCTCAGTCAGATTTAAACACACTATTTCCAAAAAATTTACAAGTTATTCTGGTGACATGGTTACTGTATTAGCCTTTCTGCTCTCTCTCTGGTTTCTGAGACTGTCACATACTATCAGAGTACCTGAGCATCTCACGCATAAAATCAATAGCAAAAGTAAAATCTCTACAGGGGTTCATACTCTCTGGCAATGCTCCCTTCTCACTGGTAAAAATATTTGTCTTGAGTCAGGGCTTTTCTCTGGGCTCCGAGGAGCAAAGAGGAAAATGTTGAACAATATTTGTCATATTGGTATCTTGTGAGCTGCACCTGCATAAAAAGGGCATTTAGAGGCACCAGCAGCACCTCCTGAAGGCTGCCTGGTGAGGTGGACACCCATGTACCCACCCAGCCCCACTGCCTGGGGGGACAGGAGCTGGGGACAAGGACGTGGCTGACCACAGGCTGTACCCCAGCACAGGTGGGAGCACCTCCTGCAGCCAGGGTGGGTGGCCTTTTTACCCCAGTGTCCTCAAAGGGGTCAGCATACTCTCCTGGGTGAACCTCATCTGATTTCCATGCCTTCCCTGAGAAGTTGCATTTCTGTTAAATTCAGTAATTTTGGTTTTTTCTTGAGCCCTCTCTCTCATTCTGTCGGTCGAAAAGCACTTCACAGGTTGGTTTGCCTCCTCCACGCCTTCTTGCCATGTTTCTCTCCCTCAGGAGTCTCTATTTCAGGATAAATAGATGTTTAGTTTCCCCTTATATGGAAGCTCTTCCATAGTTTGGAACATTCTCATGTCTCTTGTCTAAAGCTTATCACTCTGCCCTTTTTTTTACAGTGAGAGATCAGGAGGGCAAAGAATTATCTCAGGTGGGGATGCCCCAAGGGTTTGAGCAATGGCATAATGATGTCTGCTGTTTCTGCTGTCTCTGATTTCATCTTCCTGTGCACAAGGACACTGATGAACCCCCTCTTAAAAATGCCACCAATGTCATTGTAGAGTTTTCTTTTGTATTGTCATTTGTGTTGCATTTTAGAAAGGAAGAAGTATTTTTAGTAACACATGAAGCATAAAAGCAGGTGCCGCATCTTTCAGTTCCACAATTTAACCCAAATGGCTTTCTGTGTCATTAGCTTCATGCAGCCCTGCTGAAAAGAACTATAAACTACAATCTAGGCTAGTTTTTTTCCACATAAAATTTCCAGGAGCAGCATATGTGCTTGTTATGTAGCTGGAGCTGCTCCAAGGCATGCAGAAGTGCATTGGGTGGGATCGTGCCTGAGCTGCCCCACAGCTCAGGAGAGCTGCCCAGGGGCTCCCAGGTCCTTTTCAGCAAACCAAACCTTGCTGGACAGACACACACCTTCAGTGGGTCCAGGCTAAGGGAGTTTGGTGCCTGAGTAATTTAGTTCCCACCACCAACCACCTCCCACCCATGATGGAGTATCCTCTGAGAGGCCCGTGCTGAGCTCATGCTCAGGTTGTTGGTGGTGCTGGCCTCTGCAGAGGTGTGAGCTGGCACCAGCACCCCCTTCCACAGGCAGCTCCTCTGAGCTCAGCCCTCCTCTGTGCCACCCACCCTGGGCCAGCCCACATCAAACAAAACAGTAGCTGCAGTTTCCAGTAGTGACCCTGATATGGGTTAACCCAAATCTGGGGAATCCAAGCCAAAAGACAACTGATCCTCCAAAAACCACAGGCTATCCACCCCTGGAAAACAAGTGTTACCATGGATTTCCCTCAGTTAGGCTGGGGGCAGCAACCTCCTTGGCTAGGGAAGCAGCTACTGGTTCTTTTATTGCTAGTCCTGGAGCAGCCTTTCAGCCGGAGTAGAAAACCTGAGCCATCAGTTTCTCCTGCTGATTGGCAGCTTGTGCTCCAGCAGAAGGTGCAGGATATTCTTCAGGATGCTCTGCAAGCACTCCCCTCTGAGTGCTCAGCACAGAGCACAGTCTCACACGCTGCCCTCTCTCAGCTGTGGCACTGCTGCTGTAAGCCTGACAAACTGTTCCCACCACAGCCCACAGAATTCATGTGCTACCCCACCCACAGCCCAGTCCCAGTTTATCCTGTGCTGCAGGACCAGTAGCCTGGCCTGTGCTGTCTTCCAGGGATGGTGTGAGCTTGGCTGAAGCTTCAGGAGCTGCTCCTTGTCTTTGCCACAGCCCTGGTGAAACACACGTGCTGAATCGACTCAGTGATCTGTTCCCTTGCTTTTGCACTGGCTTCCACCAGAAAAGTGGAGCCTGTTGTGATGTTGCAAGGTTTGAACTTGGGATCATTTGCAATAGCCATGTTCATTCACCATTATTCTGCTGAAGCAATGTAAAAAGACAAGGCTTAATTTGTGAAATGGGCCATCTGTCCCCATACAAACTGCATAATAGAATGCACCACTATTTCAATTAATACAGTAAACTGTCTTTAGGCAGTGCAGATGATTTTGTGTAAATTTTTGACTGCGGAAGATACCATCATCCTTTGCTCTAATTGTTCTTGAATTTACCTTCTTATCTTTTTATTTAAAGAGAAGGAATGACAACTTGTCTCACTGGGAGAGAAGTTTGCTCATAGATGGATCAGGAATAATTAGACCGAATGGTACTGCAAACTCCAGCAGACAAGATATCTCCATTACAGAGAGTAATGTTGTCATTTCTTTGACCATCCTCCCATCAATCCATCCATCAACAAATTAAAGCTGGCTAAAGAGCCACTTATCTGGAGTGCTTTTTATCCCGATTGCTGTCAATCTAGGTAAATAAACACTTTCCCTAGGCAGAGTTTACATATTTAACCATGTTTCAGGAGACAGTCCCCATGCTACTCACACATCCACAAACCACACATGTCTATTGCTGTGTTTCCTGACTCACCTCACCCACATATTGCAGCTCCATTGAATGAGCCCTGCTCCCTCTGCCTCCCCTTGGTTTGTCTTTGAAGATGGAATGACTGAGATAAAGTTGCAATAAAACTTGCAGACTGAGAAATGTCTAGAAACTAATTTTATTCCTTTTTATATCCTTGGAAAAGCCTTCTATCCCATGCAGGGTGCACAACCATAATGAAAAAAGTGTATGAAATAAAAATTAAAAATCAGAGCTTTATCAGTCAGGCTGCTTTGAGGAATGTGACGATACCACTGCATTTGTCTTCCATCGTTTAAACCATGACACCACCGATTACTTTAGGGCTTCATGATGCACATAAACATGATATAAGCAGCATTTTATTTGCTAATAAATATGTATGTGCCAGTGAATGCACTGTTGAAGATATTACTTTCTTCATATTATTTATTTTTCACTTAATTGATCCACAGTGTCGCTCAGTCTGGCTGCTGCCCATCAGGCAGAGGCAAAGGAGCAGTGGACACCTTCCCCATGGACTGCAACAGAGCAGACAGGGTAAGTGCCTTAACCTTTCCTTACACCTCTCTGCCTCCCTACTGCCTGTTCTCAGGAGCTCAAGGCAGGAGTTTCCTGGAACATGCTGGAAAAATATGTGACTTTTTCACCCTTTTAATAGACATTAAGCAACAAGTGCCGTCCTCACCTCCGCCAAAATAACTCAATTCTTCTGTCTAAGCAAATCAGGGCAACCAGATGATGGATTTATATTCCTAATAATTCAAATCAAACTCTACTTCAGATTTTATTCCTCCATAAAACTGGTGTGAGTCTGTTCCTGCTGAGTTCAGCAGTTGAACCTCAAGGTTCCCTACCACTCCAGGAGCATCCATGCCTGCCCTGCCCCGTGCCCCCTGCCTGTGACAGGTCCTTGCACCTGTAAAATGGCATTTTTACCATAAATATGTCCAAAGGCACAGGAAGGGGATCAGATATGCAGAAGCAAAGCAGTTGTTTACAGATTTGGGAAGGGGTGGGAGTGCACAGAGCTGAAGGAGTTTGGTTTCTCCCTCTCACCACTCACAGGGGACAGTGACAAATGTTCCCCCTGTAGCTCACCATGCTGGGGATGCTCTCTGGCATGTGCTGCTCCCTTCCTGGAGCAGAGTCGGTGCCTCACCTTGCCCAGAGGAAAACAATTCTCATCCTGAGGATCTTGGCACGACACCTGAGGAGCCTCGTCACGTTTCCTGTGTTTCACTCACGACGAGGTGCCACGGTGCTCACGCTGCCTGCCCAATCATCAAATCTCTGCCACGGCTCCAGCACTGATATTCTGGTCAAGCTCTTCCAATTCCAGCATGGATGGCTCCCTGCTTGTCACCAGAAGTGGGTAAGATGGCTGATCCGATGAGGCAGGAGTGGCCTCCATCTTTTAGTGCTTGATTTGCTCATCTTAACTCTGCATAAACACCACTTCTTTGCATTTATTTATACTCAAGTTTAAGTGTCTGTGCAAATTATAGCACAGACAGCCAGAACAGAAATGAGGCATTTAAATGGTAAATAAACACTGCCTGTGCATGGTGGTGCTTTTATAAATAATTTCCCCTTTTAAGCTTTATTCTCTTCCGTAGAGGAGCATCACTTTTCAGAACATCTGAACCTGCAAACATCACACATCAATCTCTTTATATGCTTGTTTAAAGAGCATATCAAACTATTTCTGCAAGCAAAAGGACTAAATTATCCATGAATTCAGATAACCATCCTTAACCCAGAAAATGTCAACAGTTTTCTGTAATAATAGTCCCAAACATGGCAGCGGTCGTGGCTGGAAAGTTCCCCTTTTGGAGTGGGAAAGCTGTCCATTTCTGGGACAGGCTTACCACTGAACATGTTCTGATTTATTAGCACAATATATTCTGTTTATAAATTTGGTAGCAATTCCTGCATAGCTTGTGCTGTTGCCCATTACAATCCAAAGTGATAGAAAACCTCACAGCTTCCCTTATTCTTTAACTCCTGGCCATCTTTGGATGACCTCTGGATTGAAAGCCACCTTCCTGATGGTTTTTATTGCAATGTTTACAATGCAAACCCATGAGTATCTACTAAATTCTACTTGTTAAGCTTGTAATAATTACTGCCCAGAACTACCTAACAAGCAGACATCCAGATTTGTACCTGAAACATTTTAATGAGGATGCAGGTGGTTCATGTGCACAGTCTTGAACTGGGTGCTGTTCCAAACAACAAATGGTTAAATTCTGAATGATAGGAAGCATTAGCCACAGAGAAATGTATTTCTGAGCCCCAGATTTTGGGGATGGTAATAACACCATGCAATCTCTAGTGCTGCATTTGCTCTAAACTGTCTGCAGGTCCTTCACCACAGGTAGCAGAGAAGGGGGGTGTTTATGGTACGTGTGCAAGTGGGAATCAGAAAAAAGTCATAATTTTCTAATGACTGTCCAGAGGCTACCAGCTGCTAGCCAGTCATGTAGCACAGTCATTCCTAGCCTTTGCTTTCAAGGAGTGAGTGGAATGTGGACACAGAGTGTAGTATTTGCTGATTCCTCAGCTCCCAAAATGCACAGCCTGACAGGGTCAGCTCAGCCTGGCTTCATTCCCTGCCCACCCCATACTCCATATTTAGTGAAAAATACATGAGGTAACTTCCCCATGGGAAGATGATGCAGGTGCTATAATAGTATGAAATAAGCAGTCAGGAGTCAATTTGTCCAAATTGCTCACAAAGTTGGTTAAGACACCAGGGAGCTACTCTGCTTTCCAGCCAGCAGGTCCCTGTGGTGAGGGCAGTGATAGTGAGTGTGTCTGTGTGGTGGCAGAGCAATTTCTGGCTCTAGGGCAGACCCAGCCACCCATGGGATGTCCCACACTGCTGTGCACTCTCCTGAGCAGCCCAGGCACAGGGATGTGCCCAAGCTGTCCCCAGGTGTGTTTGCAAGGTGCCACGTAGAAGCTGCTGTTGTTCAGTCCTGCAATGCCTGTCCCGAGGCTGCAGAGCCAAAACTGTCACCTGCCAAGCTCTGCCTGTCTCTGCATTTTAACAAACATGTTGGAAATGCCAGTCACAACTTCTTTTCAGCATGACTGTGTTTGGTCTTTTTTTTGTCTTGTAATCAGAATATGGTGGTGGAATTTATTGTAGGTGCAGTTTTGCCATCATGCTGGAAGATGCAGAACTGAGAAAAAATTGAGTGCTGTGAGAAAAAGGCTGAGGCAAAACACGTGAGTGTTATACAGGCTCCTCCTAATGTGGTCTCTCAGAGTGGATAATAATATAAACATTCATCCATTAGAAAAAAACTACCCTTTACTGCCCCCCATTAAATACATTGGCAGTCCTATTAAAATACAAGTCAGATTTGTGTTTAATGATCTTGAAAGGAAAGTAATTGCTTGAGTATTACCATTCAAATGTTCTTACAGCAGCATATAATATTTACAGTCTAAGTGCCACTTCTGAGTGCTGTGTGGCACTGGAGATTGCCCAGACTCTTCAGAGAGAGAGCCTGTGTGCCTGAGAACCAGGGTGCAAAGCTGGAACGCCCTCTGAGCACCAGAGAGCCTGTGAGAAACAGCCAAGCAATGGGCTGCACCATCTTTCTAATTTTAAAACCTCTTGAAAGCAAAAAAAAACCTCACAAAACCCTGTGAAGGCAGGGCTTGAACACCACGGAGGCTTGCTCAGGTGAGGGGTTCTGGTGCCACTCCAAGGAGCTGAGCTCCCTGCTCTGTAAGCACCACGTGCCAGCAGCAGGACAAAATGCTGCTGAGATGTGTCACATTCTGCTCTACCCCTGACAGTGTCTTAGTCAACATCATAGACTAGATGGTATTCAACTCTTACTCATGTTTTTGTGGGAATATCCTCAAACAGAAGTTCCTGCAATGAAGAAAGAGGGAAACGTGAATGTAAAGAGGAAGCAAAAAATATTTTTATTATTTTTATTTTTACAAGTCTGTCAAGAGTAAACCAGGAGAGTATTTCATAAAGCAAACAGCAAGGGCACCACAAAGAATATCAAAACTTTCCCAATGGGAGAAACTGATGTTCAAGTCCTTTTTTTCCTTCTCTCATCTGTCTTGCCCAACAAGGTCTTGGTCCCTCAGGCTTCAAGAGGGATGGTGAAGGATTGGGCTCGGGGTCTGTGTCTCACAACAGCAGGCCCTGGAAGGAAAAATTGCTTGGCAATGTCTGGGCCTTGCTCTGTGCTTGTACATGATCAGCTGAGGAGCCCACAGCCATCACCAACACCCCTAAGCCCACCTATAAGGAAGATTAATTAAAAAATCCTAATGAACTCAAAATGTCTCAAGCATTGCCTTTTGTTGGGCACGCTGGTTCTGAGAATGACAATGCTGCCACAGTGAATTAGCTTTTACAGCCCCAGGTGCCACTGTCAGGTGCCACCCCGTGCAGGGAGGACAGCAAGGATGTGATGTGAAGGGAGGAGGAAGAGAAGCAGTCCAGCACCCACAGGTACCATTCTGGTGCCATGGGCCAGATCTCAGTGTCAGAATTCGGGGAGGGGGTCTGTAATCACTTTAGTAGGTGGAATGGTTAATGCTCCTGTAAAGGAGCAGGTCATACATAGAGTTTGTCCCCAGCACCGGGCTGACAAACTGCTTCCTCTCCCAAGTGTGATTCCCTGCAGCGTGTGGGCTTGGATAGAACCCTTTCTCCATCTCAGATCCTCACAAAGGGATGGTTGAAACAGGCCAGACATAGTGGTTCCCTTTTACACTGAGCCTTTTTTAGATCACTCTCAGCACAGAAAAGACCTGTGAGGAGGTACAAAAGTACTTCATGTTCCTGCTGAATTCCTGGGTGATGCCAGAGGCCTTAGTAGAAGTGGGAATGAAATTTGAACTCTCTGCTAGTGTTGTGAAATTCCTGTACACTCTTCATGAGCAAACGTGAGGGAAAGGAAGGCAGAGAACCAGGGAAAGGGAAAGTATTTGCAGTTTAAGCAAACTCTAATAGCAAAGAAGAGTGGATATACCCTTCAGGTAACCAGGTGTCCACACCTCTCTGTGAGGGTGTGACCATCATGGCAGATACGTGTGTGAATCCAGACTTCATGCATGCCCATGGCAGCCTAACTGTGTGCCAGGCAGGAAGAGCTTGGCAAGCCAGTTTGCTGACCTAAGAACTGAAATCAGCCCCACATCCCTCTGCAGATTAGTACACCTTTGCATCAGGATGCTCAAGGAGTCCAAAACACTAATAGTGTTTTCTCTGGATCCTCCTGAGCCTTTCACCAGTGAACTGAAAAATTTGACTGTGCTGAGTGATCTGGGATTTAGCTGAGCTCCTCATTATAGGTTTCTGATTCTCTTATTAATGAGCTTTAAATTTCAAGCTGGAACAGATCAGGTGCAGTCAACAAAGCAAGAACAAAAATGCACTGCTGCAATTTTAACATGACTTGCCTCAGCTTTGGGCCAACTGAACAATACATCTGGATGGCACAACACATTGCTCTTGAGAACCTAAACAAAGCTCTGGCACTGTTCTTGCAGCTGGGACTGGGTGTTATTCAGGGCTGGTGACCAACTGGTGGTGCTAATGCTTCATTGGATGGGAGGTGAAGAAGGGTTCATCACCTCTCACTAAATATGTACATTCATTATAGAAACCCTCTGCAAATTACAAAGCAGCTCTCAGCATTCTTGCAATTAAAGGATCCAGCCTGAGTCCCAGAAGACACTTGCAGAAAAAGGTGACACATGTGTATTCCCAAATTTCACATGGCAGCACTTGGATCATGAGATCTTCAAGGAGCAGTCTCTTGCTTAGGGTCACCTAACAGCCTTTAGTCCCTATAATACACTTGGTGTGGGTTTTGTGTCTGTGAAATGCTTATTGCCTGAGAGGGCAATCAGAAACTAACTTGTTTGCACAGAACTGTGAAACAAGAAAGCATCAAGTAGGACAAGCCTGGGTTTGAGGGAGAGTTGGCCACAGTCAGAGCCAACAAGCCTGGTTGATAAAGCACAGTCTGAGCCTGGGTGGGTGTAGAAGGCTCTGGAGCCAAGTGTCACTCTGTGTCACAGGCAGCACAGTCATTGACTGCAACAGAAATAGACTCCAAGAGCTGCAGGAGTGTGAGAAGAAAAAAGGAATCCTGTTACTTTCATTTATTCAAGAAAGTGATACTCCTTCTAAAAAAGACAAGTTGCCATTATTCACATTTGGTGGATGCAGTTTAGGCTCCTAGAGGTTTGTATTTGGTGGCATTTTACAGCTCTGTCCCCTGGGTGTTGTGCTGAAAGTCACCTGTTACAGGCAGGTCAGTGACATGAAGGATTATCCTGAAAGGAGAAGGGAGGAACTGAGTCATTTTCTTTTGCAGCAGGCAGACTGTGAGAGGAAAACCCCTTTTCACACCAGCCCCGACCTGTGAGAACACTTTCTTGGAGGGACTGCACACGAGTTTCTCAGAGTGGCGGAGCCGTGTGATGCGGTGACAGCCGACTCGTGCTGCACCAGGTGATCACAGCCCTCTCTTCCCACTGTGCTCGCCCACTGCCTGAAATCACCCTCCTCTGATTGCTCCTGAGCCTCGGGAGGAGTGAGGTACCCCTGGAACTGGCAGAGGGGCATGGAAAAGGGAAGCCCACCCTGCACACCCCCAGCACCACGCTCCTGTCCCACCCACAGTGTTTGCTGTGGTGTCTGGAGAACATTCACACCTGACATTTCCAGTGAAATAGCTAGAGATTACTGAGACTAGTAAGGAGCTGGCCTTTTTTCACATTTTCTCCAGTAATCAAAGTTTTAGTACTACGAAAACAACATATTGGTAAACAAAGCTCTACTTTGGCCATTAATGCCAAATATCTCCCTGATGAACACTGTCTTCTCTTTTGGTGGTGGTTGAATTGATCACCATTTTTTGGAGTTCAGTACCAGTGCACTCTGTGAAGCTTTATCTCATAAAATACAGACACAGAAATTCTTCCTCTCCTCCTGGGTAAAATGTCTGCAGGCACTGTGCAGGTTCCTCTGAGGCCGGGCTCAGGCCAGTCTCCTCCTTCCCATGGGGAGAGGCCCAGGGGATGGAAAGAAGGCCCTGAACTTCTCCTGCTGGTGCTCTCTGGGTATCAAACTAATCTGGCAATGGCAATTGTGAGCCTTTCTTCTGCCTGTCCTTCTGAAGGGGGCCTGGTGACATCCAATAGTTGTCAGTCCTGGTTTCCCCCTTTTTCCCCTCCCCTCCATTCCAAAAAAACCTGGGTTTTCTGCTCCAAATTCTTTCCTAGTGGTTTTCTAAATTCCTTCTTTATGGACAGTGGCCCTTCTTTTCTCCTCTCCCCATGCATCCTTCTCTCTGAAGGAGCAGCCCCAACAGTGGCTCTCCATTTGGGATTCTCACCCAGCAATGTTTGCTTGCTTTCTGGCTCATCCTGCTTGTTTACCCAGGCATATTAATATTCCAGCTCTGATTGTCATTTATCTTTTACTAGAGAACATTTGCTTTCTGTCTCATTCAGAAAAAAAAAAAAATTAAATCGGTGCCAGGTTTTTTACAAATGAAGGGCTTCTTCTCTATTTTTGCTGCAGGCACTTAAAATCTCAGCTGCTTTGGACTGCAGAATGTGCAACCCCAAGAGGCACATGCACGTTGGGTGTTCAGGTCAGATAATTGCACACACAAGTGTCCAGTTAAATGCACGTCTGGGGATGTGCATTCCCAAATGCATTAGTGCTGGATGCCATCACGTCACACCAGGGCTGTGGCTCAGGAATGGTGTGTTGGGAATGCTGGGGACACAGGGCACAGAGGACAGGGTGTGCTGGAGAATGTGGCTGTGTTTCTGCATGCAGTCCTCATCTTCTGACATTTGAAAACATGTTCCCTAATCTCTGCGGTGCAGGATTTGCTGTCAAGAAACATTGTCTGGGATGAGCTGTTGGGATTCAGATTATCAACCAAACATTAATTATTCTCCCAACTAAAGCCTCAACAGCTAGACTAGATAATACAAATGTTAAAAAAAGGAATGAGGATGAGTCATGTTCAGTACTTGAAATCTAGAATGCACCGTGCTGTCAGAACAAAATCAAATACCGTGTGCATGTGAGTGCTGGGACACAGCAGAGCCAGACCCTCAGCTGGGGCTGGAACGTGTAGTGTTGATGCATCAAAAGATGCTTTCCCCACTTTCACATCTCAAGCAGTTTTGTTTATTCTGAGCATTTCCAGATAATGACAAGATCTGTCAGGTTGTGCTGAGGAAAGCTGAAGCCAAGAGGAGGAATAAGATCTGTTAATCTTTTGTGATAGAAAACCTTTTTTTTCTTTAGTCTCACCAGAAGCTGCTCAGACAGACAGAAGTAGTGTAGGCCCTTGGAGAAGCTGCAACAGGTGCCTCCCCTTTCACCAGGCTAAATATCAGTGCCAAAGCATCAGAGCTTTCAGAAAGAATAACCTGTGTGTAGTAGTGGCCTTCAGATCACATAACCTCTGGCACCTCAGGCTGACTTCTGTACAGCTTTGTATTTATAGCAAAAAAAATTTCCACCTATGGTTGAAATGCTTAATATCATCATGGCATTGTCCTCTTATTCAACTAGGCTGGGGATTAAGTATTTACATTTCAGCATACACAACTAAGTGCTTTTAAACCCAAGTAAGGGGTTTAAAACCTTAGAATAGAGCCATAAAGAGCTAATGAGGAGAATAAAAATCAGGTAGATAAAAAATGATGCAAGGTAGAATCTTAATTTTTTATTATTAAATTCACAGCACATTAAATATTAAGTGTCCATAAACTTTGTTTTGTGCAATGATAAATTAATAATATCTACATAGACATGTTCTTTTACAACAGGGAAGCTAAGAAACATAGTACCAGAGGACTTTGTGTTGACAACCAAAGCTATTAGAATAGACTCCTTAATCTTCAATCATAAAAAGTAGATAATGTTATTTCTTATTACTATTAAATGTAGAGTGCCTTCCTAGGAAAAATATATGCCATTACTAAAAATAACTACCAGGGAATGTTTTGAGCAAGGAAGAAAAAGATGTTAGCAAATTATACCTTGAGATAAATTCAGTGAAATGTTCCCTGCTAATCTCAGCCATATAAAAATTGTTTTTCAACTTATTCTTCTTGTTAGCTCATAACAGGTTGCATAAGGTTTATTTCTGAGCACCAGAACAGTCAAGGTTTAACCTGGCATGTTGTACTTTAGGTGGTAATCCCCAATGTCCCCAGCCTGCAGGCTGATGGAATACTTTCTGCATTACTGAGAAACCTCTGCTGACCTCCTCCTGGGGAGAGGATGGTCAACTTTGTGCCTTCCACCTCATCTACAGGCAGTGAAGGACACTTCCTTGATTAAAGTTAGGGGACTTCTGCAATGTCTGTCTGGGATTTAGCAACATTATTCATTCAGATGTTTCCTGTGGTTCATAAATATGTGAGGAGGATGTGTCATCCAGGCCAGCCCCCTCAAAGCCTCACTCCTTGACTTCAGACCAGGCCATGGAGAAGTATTTCCAAGTGAAATGTAGCCTAAAAGAAGGAATTGGGGGATTGCTATATATCTACACATGGCCTAGACAGCAAACCCCTCCACTGCTTTCTGCTGTGGCTCTCAGTATGTGGAAGTGGATGGGCTTTGAAGACCCTTCACAGGACAGCAGCACAGCTGGTTAAGAGCAGTCTCAAGCACCTGAAACCCTCTTCCATTGCAGGTAGGACAAAACGTTGATTTGCATGACCACACACAAATTTCGGAGTCCTGATACTTTTAATTTATTTTTTTTTTTAAATCAGAAGTGAAAAGAGACTCGTTTGAGGTTACCATCCACAACTCTGAATGGCTAAACCAAACCAAGTTACCTTTGGACAGGTATTTGCCTTCCAAACACCACACAGTGTCCTCTGCCTTTGGTTCCCCTGCCTGTTCCCTGCCCAGGGCTGCTGCCAGCTCCTCTGCTCTGCCTCCTCCAGCCCAGCAGTGCCCCACGGGGCTCAGGCAGCCCCTGTCCCAGTTTTTTTCTCATGATCCCGACCGAGTCCGGGGAAGGACGGGTTGGAGCAACACGTGCTGCCCTTTTCTGTTTGTAACAGACAGACCCGGCCAGCTGATGGGAACTGGGACATGCCAGGGAGCGCATCCTGCTCTTTCAGCTGCTGCAACGGCCCTGGAGCCAGCTGGAGCCCCAAGGAGCTCCTGCCAGCCCGGCTGGAGGCTGGAGAGACAGGCTGGTGGAGGCAGCGGCAGCGGGAGAGGACGAGCTGTGCCCTGGGGCCCAGCAGCAGCTGCTGCTCCCTGACAGGCTTCCCCAGGCCCCCCATTCCCTGTGGCATAGCCCCTTCCCAGCTTTCCTCCCAGCCGTGGGGGCTCCGGCTGCATGCCTGCAGCCCTGCCCTTGTTCTGCCTCTCGCTCTGAGCTGGCCTCGCCACCAGGAGCCTTCTTGAGCCCTCCCTCGGAATCAAGGCAGGGGCCACCAGTGGCCTAGGGGCGCCCATCTCCCCTGTCAGGCTTCCTCCTCATGCTAAAGAGACTTCTGCCTCCCGAGAAGCATCCTCAGATCTGTGCTCTGAACACAGAGGACACCTGACTGGGCTGCATTAGCTACAAAAATTTTTAGCAAAAGCTAAAAACTGAGAGACAGAAAAGCAATGGGAAGGAAGACAGGGTGGGCTCTCTTCCCTGTCCTTGCTATTTCAAGAAATCCTTCCAGAGGCTCTGTACCTGCTCCTGTGCTCAAAGGATGTTCACTGCAGGGAGCTGATCCCCGCTCCTGTAGCCAGGCCAGGCCCAGTGGGTGCTGCTTTGGAAAGGTGAACATGGAGAAGTTGGCACATCCCATCCACACCCTCAGCCCCTCCTGCCCCACACCATTTCACAGACAACTGCTGCTGAGAGCCACCCACAGGAGACTGCTGTGTGCCAATTCCCACCCTGCTCTGGGTAACACTAATAAAGAGCAATGAGGGAACCGTGCCTGCTCTGTGTGCCAGCCCAGAGACGCTGCTTCTTTCTATTTTCTTTCTATTTTCTTTCTATTTTCTGTTAGGCAAAAAACACTAACATGTCAAAAATGCAACCAGGATGGCCGGAGTTCTGCAGGCACACCCCAGCCAGTGGGCAGCCTGGTGCCAGCTGCCCAGCAACCTGAAGTACAGCTCCAAAATCTGATGAGCCTGACCATGCAGATCCCCCAGCTGCTGGGCCGGACAGTGGCTACAGAAAAGCAGTGTTGTCAGAAAGCACCTTCTTAAAATGCTGTCATTTCGGGACACCTAGAGAAAGGACACAAAAATGTCTCAAACTGACAGACCTTAACCACAGGGAGGGCTTATCCAAGCAGCTAATGGGGTTTAAGTGGGATAAGCTCAGGCTGATAATGGCAGATACCATCGGTCAAACACCTGGACAGAAATACCTGCGCTACCAGCGCTGGGGTTATCGGCTCAGCACGAACCACAAGAGGCACGATGCAGTCTGGCAGGATTAGTGGAAACCTTCACCTGGGAGAATTTAGGGTAAGCTCCTCAGCATTTAGTCCCAGGGTAGTTTAAATAGTTTTCTGCTTAAGGAATTGGCTCCGAAAATCCCTTTGTTAAGCGCTTAAGTACAGGTGGGCTCTAGGGCGCAGCCTCACGCCGGGAGCGCGTCCCCAAGGGCACTGGAGCAGCGGAGCCGCGGCACTCGGGGATGCGCTACCTACGGGAGGGGCTGCCCGCCGCTGCTCGGGACCAGAGCTGGCCGGAGACACAGGGCCAGTGCTGGCCGGAGCACCAGGGCCAGAGCTGGCCGGAGCACAAGGGTCAGTGCTGGCCAGAGACACAGGGCCAGAGCTGGCCAGAGCACCAGGGTCGGTGCTGGCCGGAGACACAGGGTCAGTGCTGGCCGGAGACACAGGGTCAGTGCTGGACCGAGCACCAGGGCCAGAGCTGGCCAGAGCTGGCCAGAGCACCAGGGTCGGTGCTGGCCGGAGACACATGGCCAGAGCTGGCCGGAGACACAGGGCTGGAGCTGGCTGGAATCTCAGGGCTAGCACTGGCCAGAGCCTCAGGACCAGAGCTGGCTGGAATCTCAGGACCAGCGCTGGCTGAAATCTCAGGACCAGCCCTGGCTGGAATCTCAGGACCAGCGCTGGCNTGGCCGGAGCACCAGGGTCGGTGCTGGCCGGAGCACCAGGGTCGGTGCTGGCTGGAGACACAGGGTCAGTGTGGGCCAGAGACACAGGGCTGGAGCTGGCTGGAATCTCAGGGCCAGCACTGGCCAGAGCCTCAGGACCAGAGCTGGCCAGAGCCACAGGGCCAGCGCTGGCTGGAATCTCAGAACCAGCGCTGGCTTGTGCCGCTCCTTGCGGGTCTGCAGCGAGGGCAGCCCCGCGGGCATGGCGCTCCAGCGCCGCAGAGGGGCTGGGCTGCGGAGGCCCAGGAGCCTGTTCCTCTGCACCACCTTCCTGAAGGGCTGCTGCTCAGTTATACGTTCCTTCTGTGGCTTTTTTAAAATTCCCGCTTCATTTTCTTTTTTGCAGCTGCTCCGCCTTTCGATGATGCACTTACAGATATGGCGTTGTTTTGTCATTATAATATATTTATTTTCCTTGTATACCTACTGTAGCTGGGCCTTTCCAGAGGAACCAAACTATAGGTGACAAGCTCTTCATTTGTATACTTGGGAGTCATTTGGTCAAGTAAAGCTGCTGCATGTAAGCGTCACATTCACTGCATAACAATCGGAGTGAAGTTTCTATGCACAGGGCTTTTTATTTTCCAATCATCAGCCCTGAGTTGGGACTTTTGGGGTAAACTGGTAGCTCTGGGCAGCTTTGAAGCATCACAAGTGGAGGGTTTTGTCTCCAGAAGATTTACTAGCAGTGATCTTTTCTTCCACTGTTTTATTAGCCTCCTTTTACATATGTATAGCGGTGAGGGGGAAAAACCTGTTGTTGGTGAAGTACAGAGCCTATTTCCCCTGTGGTATTCACAGAAAAAAAAAAAAAATTGTGTGAAAAATTGTTGCCCAGGGCCTCCCCAAATCTTGAAATTTAGCTTAGCACTATGAGGTTTTCAAACCCTTCCAGCCTTCTCCACCCCCAACCCCCTCTTGTAAAGGTTGAATCTGGGGTAACAAATTCAGCAGTGAGAATGGATGCCCTGCCCTTGGCTTCCTGGAGCTGCCAGAATAAATCTGAACCTGCTGGCCAAAAGACTGAAAAGTTTTCACCCACTTAACACTGGTTTTATAATTTTAACTTGCAAGTTCTGGTTGAATTGAGCCCTGTTGCGTGGACAAATTGGACAAGAAAAGTTTAAATGTTACCACTTTGGCTTCTCCTCAAGTGGTGCTGAGCACAGATGTTTGAGGGGGCCATCATGTCCTCGTAAGAATGGGGGCTTTGTGTGCATAACCTTACAAAGGGCAGAATAGCCCTGCTTTGCTGCCAGCCACAGGATCATCCTATCTTTATGCGTTGATTTATTAGGCACGGGATGAATGAAACCGTAATTAATATTACTGAAGCATCAGAGTCTATTTAATTTAAATGCCACTGAATATTTCACTTTCAGTTGGGAGTGACAATGTGTTCGGGACTGTTGGTGAAAGCCTCAGCCATCTGTTACCCCTACTAAGAAGGGAAGACAAGAGAGACACAGGGCGACACAGAGCATTGGGCTTTGTGGCTTTTCCAAGCCTCCAGGATCATCATTCAACCCAAGGGCAGCCAAGAAACATTCCTGCACACCGGACCCTCGGGCTACAGGGGAAAGGCCTGAAAGGGTACAGGGGCAGCACATCTCCCTGAAGGATGGAGAGAGGGGGAGACAGAGCGACAAGGGTGGAGATTTACAGTAAGTACCTATGTAAATACACACCTAAAATATGTTCGAGCACGTGCTACAAAGCTCCGTGGCAGTAGCACAAGGAAACTGGTCAACCTATAAATGCTGTAAAAATATTTGTAAAAGGGGGGAAGAGATGGAGCAAAGAGTCAAGGTGAGGTCTGACTGCTGGTTTTAATTAGCCTCAGCAGTGAGGTTCCAGTCCAGCTCCACTGCAGCAAACATCCAGGGTTTGGCTTGATGGATATCACAATGTTGGGAGCGTGAGACGTTTCCCATGAGCTGCTGCTGCGGCGTGGTCTCCACCAATCCAAAGAAAAAAAAAAAAAAAAAACGGGGAAGGGGGGAAATAAAAAGGGCAGCAGCGAAGGCAACAGGCTTATTCCCCGAGAAATGCTATTGGGCATGAAATGAGCAGCGGGTGAAGCATCACCTCTGCCCCGGCAGGGCCAGGGGAGGGTCCCGGGCAGGGCGAGGGCTGCGGAATGGGGTGGGAGGAGTGTGCCAGAGCCGGGCCCCTGCCCGGGGAGCGGCTGGGCAAGGACGCGGGTGGGAGGCTCCGCAGTCCGTGGGATGGTAATTAGCACAGTGGGCCTTCTTATAATTGGGATCATTTGTTCTCCGAGTTTTTCTCCTGCGAACTGATTTCATGCCAGAGGGAAGCCGTGTGACTCACACCTTGCCATGCCAATTAGCTGATAAACATCAAATATAAACAAAGATGGCCTAATTAAGACTAGTCACCCAACCTCTACATGCATCTTGTCAAAATCCCACCAGCCTTTCACATCCAGACTTATTTTCTTGTTTGCTGGGACTAAATTAGAGGCTTTGCACAAGAGCTTCTTATCTTTGAGAGAATCTCAAGAGCAGGTAATGAGGAAAATCGGGAGCTGGCCGCAGGAGCAGTGTCACCCTCTCCATCCCAGCAGGTGCCTCATGCCAAGGCTGAGGGCAGGGATTTGTCTGCCACTGGGTCATGCTGGGGGCTGACCCAGCAGCCACATCCTGAGGTATTCACTCAATTTGTCTTCCTGATAGGCTGCTATCTGTATACGAAATCTGTAATGTGTTCGTCGCCTGCTGTTCTCACCTGCTGTGAGAATTCATCAATCAGAGTCCCCGGCTTGCCACGGCCCCGGCCCCCGGTCCGCGGCCCGGGGAGTTATTTGCACTTTGGTGCGGAGGTGTACGACAGCCACACATCCCAGCAGCAGCTTTTCACACCCACTTCGCGCCGGAGCGCAGCATCACACAGGTGAGCTGTGGCGGGGAAACAAGCCCAGGGAGGAAATTTTATTCCAGGAGGTATCCTAATGAAATACACAGGATTGTTTCATGGCATTATATAAGGGCCAAAAACATCAGTGGGTCATCTGGACCATCCCTCTGCATCAAGACAAGAACCCCTGGGTCCCTGATCCTGCCAGGGCCCATCCCAGCAGCCTGTCCTGGCTTCTCACTGGCCTTGCTGTCAGGGAAGACACACCTTGGGCTTGAACAGAATCAGAGCCCACTCGCTGCAGTCCTACCCAGGAGGAGCACAGACAGCAAATCTTCCCTTTTGTCACTATCTTTAACAAACTTGAAGGTTCTTATAATCTCTTCCTCCTCAGCACCAACTCCTCTTTAAGCTCAGCAACTCCAGGCCGCTGATCTGTTCCACATGAACCCTGTTTTCCAAGCCTTTCACAATTTTCATCACTCAGCTCTGAAGGCCTTTCAAGGCTCTGTTACTCCTAAAGCAAAACATCTGAATAGGAGCATGGCCTCCTACGTTGTACCTTGCTCCTTCCAGCCCAGCATGGTCATCCTGAGTGCCATCCCACCTCCCTGCATGCACTGGTCTTCTGCTCTGGATTGCCTGAGACTGGAATTGGGTAACGCCAGTTCCACCATCCAGGACAGGAATGACAATTTAGCAGAGGCTGGTTGCAAGGCTGACCATTCCCCAGCCCCACCCACTGCTGGTTCAAACTGGCACTGAATGCACTGATGCTGTCCCGTTGTCACTGGAGGTTTGCAGGATCTCTTCATTTCATCCACATTGCCCAGCCTTGTTCAAGAAAGCTTCCTGAGAAGAACTGCCTTCCTGAAAGTGTAAGAAAGCTGGAGGCAGGGGTACATCCACGGCTTCTCTCCACATGGCAGGATTTCCCCTGTCATGGGAAATAACTGGAGTGATTTAACATATTTTGTTCTTGACAAATCCCTACTGGTAGCTCCCCTCTGGGTATCTACAAATAGTTGTGTGATTATTTGTTCCAGCACTTGCCTGGGCTGAAAACCAGGTTGCCTTGACCAAAACTCACTGGTGCCTCTTTTCCCAGTGTAAAGGTCCTCAACAAAGCCCTCGGTGAAAGCTGCTAATGGCTCTGAGCCCACGTCAGGCCCTTTGCTAACCATCCCAGGGAGCTGGGGAATAACCTCTCACACCATGTCCGTGAGAGCAATAAAACACTGCCAACCCTTCCCTGCTTCCCACTCAAAATCACGGGGTATAACTCAGGGAGGTTACCTGTTCTGGTTCTGGCTCATTTATCCACACATGAGAGAGGGATCTGCTCCTTCCAGAGGAGGCAGCACTCAGCTGTGCTCATCCTTCCTTCCCATGGCCAGTTACACAGTTTGTGTCAGCATCCCTGGGGATGACCAGGTACAATGGAAGGGAAGATGAAGGAAATCAGGAAAGGCAGACATAATGCAGTTGTAAAGGATGGCCAGCCACAGTCTGCCAGCAGCATTTCCTTCCCAAAATTCTTCTTGGAGGTGCTCCAGAAAGGAGCACAGACTCTCCCCAGGAGTCTGACCAGGTTGGGAAGCAGGACTGGGTGGATCAGCTCTTTGTAGGGGAGGAATGGCATGTATGCATTTCCACACAACAATCAGAAGTAATTCTGACATCATTTATTCTAAGAACCTTGCACCAAATCTTCAAATCTTTGAAAGTTATGTGCCTCAGAAATTATGCAAATGCTGGGCACTGCTGCCCAGGGTAGCCAGGAAGGATGTGCTGGTACTTGTCTGGAGGAGTCAGTGAAGAAGCTTCACACAAATCTGCTGGTGTCCCAGTCGGTGCAAGCACACAGAAAATCAAGTGGAGAAATCCAGATTGCACTGCCAGTGTGGGTGTACTCACAGCTCACATCATCTTACAGCACAGAAGTGAATGTGTGAAGATTCCTCAGCTGTTTTAATGGGTAAGTCACCTAATACATACTGAAAAAACAATTTCATGACTGTTCAACAGCGTGGTCGGGTCCTGGGGAAGACAGTTTTCAAAAACATGCAAAGCAGGCCCTTGTCAGTGGTGTCAGCAGGAAGTTTTTATATTTCATGAACTTACTATTGTCTAAAAGCATTTTGAACAGGGTTTACCAGCCAATCAGCAAAGTAACATCATTATGCCAGATGACAAAGCGTTTCGTGTTAGAGTTTCTCCGCCGGCAGGGCTCAAAACAACGTGTAGCCTCAAAACTTTTTAAATTCCAGTCAGATCCCACACGCTCTCCCCCCTGGCCTCCAGCTGACTCATCCTTTTTAGAATATTTCTTTTCATTACTGTGTCTGTAGGCTGCACATCCCAGAGCTGGAGCCAGATCAGGCTGGTGCTAGGCAGTGTGGTGAACCAGCATTCCTCCATGGTGGAGCTTCTACTGAATTTCAGCTCTTGCTGAAAAGGAAAGGGAGAAAGCAATCAAGGTCTCTAGGGAGGGGCAGCGAGCTTTATGACTGTGGCCCCGTGGAGGACTCCTCTGGGGACACGGTAGGGAAAGAGAAGCAGTGGGGAGGTGTGATTAAACCACAGAGGGGGCCGGCAGCAGCTGCCAATGGCAGCATCACCTGTGGGAGCTGTGGGTGCCTCCCTGTCCCCACCTGCACATCCAGATGACACAGGGACACTGGAGGGGAGATGGCGTGCACAAGTTTACAAATGAGGCTGCCTCAAGGGTGAAGCAACCTGGAACAAACCCCATCCTGATGTCCCTTCCCTGAGGTCCCACAACAGTGGAACCCCTCGGGCACATTGGTGTCCACCTCCTGAGCCTGCAGTCCCTGTGCCTGCCCGTGACAAGTGCTCCTTCCTCTGCGTTGGAGCCAAAGGGAAAAGGATGCTCCCCAGCCAGAAAACCACCATGTAAGTAGAAATGGAAGATTTCCAGTTCCTAAAGAGCTACCAGTGAGCGTTTCCAAAGTTAAAGAACACTTTGAAGTACAAGCCCGCGTGTTTAAAAAAAAAAATGCATTTGGGGGATAAATCCATGTCTCATTCCAAAGAAACAAATTAAGCTGCATTTTACTAAATATAGACATGTAAGGCACAGCAAAATTCATCAAAACTCTCAATCATATCTCCCCAAGAGATGTGTTGTGACAGGAGGCCAGCAACACCATGGAAATAAGGGCTCGGTGTTCCAGTACTCACACGCACGAGTTACCTCCGCCGTGTGAGCAGAGCCCCTGCATCAAACACTGGCAGGATTACCCCCCTCGCAGCTCTCACCAGGTCACTTGGCAGGATCTGTCCCACCAGAGGGTGGCTCTCACTCCAACCAGGCTCCCAGCACTTCCTCCGTG
>VZTB01018183.1:1077689-1090610 GCA_013397245.1 Thryothorus ludovicianus
CATCCTGGCACATCCCATCCCTGGGTCACATCCTGGCACATCCCATCCTTGGGCTCATCCTGGCACATGCCATCCTTGGGCTCATCCTGGCACATGCCATCGCTGGTCACTCCCTGTCCCCTCGGGGCCGGGCGGTGGCTTCCGCCCCCTCCCAGGCTGGGCGCATCCCCGGAGCCGCCTCCCATCCCAGACCCCAACTCGGTACCGCACCCCAAAGCCCTGGCTGTAAGTACAGGGGATTTTTTGGGGATATTTTTGTGCAGCACCAACACAGAAAATCATTTTCTGCAAAGCCCCTCACGACATTTGGTAGCCTCAATGGGACACGGGACCCGAGCTCCCTTTCCCGGGATGGCCGGGGTGGCTCCTGTTGTTCCAGAGCAGATCTGCGGCTCAGGACGGGATTTCCAAGGACACGAGTCTGTCTGTCTGAGCCGTCCTGCAGACAGGCCCCTGTGCAAAGCAAGGACAGAGTCCCAATGAACTCGTGTACAGTCTCATTTCTCCTCAGCTGCCTCTGAGTAGGTGCTTTTTAAAGGAAATTGTATTTGGACCTTCTGTAAATACAATTTCTCCCCTGAGAACAAATTTGAGGGTTTTTTCATATTCTTTGAGTTGCTGATTTGGGGATAGCTCATTTTCTGTATTTTTGCTTAGATTTTAAACCATATCTGATGACACCTGTGTTTGCTGTTGGTCTGACCTACTCGGTGAAGTCAAAGATACTGGACATTAAACTGAATGATCCACTTCAATGCATACTTATAATTTCAGAGTCCTGACAGAATACATTAGTTTCTAATAATAACTTCATGTTGTTCAAACACCAGTTGTAAATTTGCATTCAAAAATACCTTATCTGCAAAATAAAATCATTTTGCTTGCTTGAGAAGGCAAAATCTGGGAGCTCAGATAACTGAACTGTAATACCTGAAATGTGCCCAAGGATTTTTAACGACACTGCTTATTAACCAATGCTGACATCTACCAGTCTGTACCATGGTGTGCCACTCCCTATAAAATTTAGTTTAACTGCAGTGAAAAACAATCCTTCTTTTTAGGAATGCTTTGCACTGCATCCCCATTTCAAACCCAGAAAGCAAACTGGTTGCAGCAGACTTTCTTTTGCAAAATGAATTTGTCAACCTCTCTGCATTTTGCTGGAGTGTAAGAAACTCGAATAAAAGTGATCCGAAAGTTAAGAACTTGGTTTGGGGCAGAGACTGGTGGGGATTTCTGTGCTTACACCGAATTTTCCCTAAGTTGGAAGTGTGGGTAGACTTTCTTGTCAGAGGAAATCATTCATGAATCCAAGATCTCAAAGACGGATTCCCTCTCCTGTTGCACTCTGCAGTTCATATTTTGATAATATTCTGCAAATACAAATGAAAATAGAAGACCACTTGCAATTTTGAGATAGCATCTGGGCTCTTTCTTTTCTCCATTTTACTTTTTATGTAATATAAAAGCTTGACATATATATATGTCAAGCTTTCACAGCAAATGAAAATTGCCAGTGTTTGGCAGCTTGCAAGCGCAAACAGTGCCTGATCCAGAGCCTCTTCCTGTGCTGGGGCACAAAGTCTCTGAAAATTTGGCACGAGAGTTTCAACCCAATCCTGGGCACAGAGCATTTACAAACACCTTCTTGCCTTGATAAAAAAAAACAATGCTTGGAGTGTAATGTTGTGTTTTCCTGTGCTTGGTGCCTTGGTTTGTGCTTGGGAGAGTGCAGCTGTGCTGCTTAACACCGCATTTTTCCAGCTTTTAATCCATGTTATGAACCCACCGCCAAAGAGCCTTTCAGAGTGACTGTGACCGTGCCGTTAATGGCTGGGAAGCAGCTGCTGCCAGAGCAATATTTTTCTGTATTTTTACCATTTATGCACAAGCTGAGAGAGGTTTTTTGCTACGTCTGAGCTGCACTGAATCAGGCTAAATAAACAGCTGTTATCATCCAGCTTCTGCTGCTGTTTGGGAGCTTGCATGTCCAGTTTCCAGTGACCCCCCCCCAGACACAGGTGCAGTCCTGCTCTGCCACCACACCAGCCCTCAATATGCTTCAGAGTATCTGTGGGTATGCTTTGCTGGGCAAAAAAAACACAATTAAAAATGTGCGAAATGAGTGAGTGCAGTGCTTTTGTTCGTGGAGGTGAAATCCACTTAGTAAAACTTCAGTGTTCTAACTGCGTGAGAGATTGGTGCACAGAAATGCATTTCTGCAGTTTTTGCAATGGATTTCCTCAGGTGATTGATTTATAGGTGGCTGAATAGTGGTGAAATACAAAGTGCAGGCAATCAACATAAATCACTAATATTAAGCAAGTGCTGGATACTCAGAGAATCCTCCTTACTTTGGAGTATCTCAAATCAGTAAAATAAAATTGTTTTGTGTAACACAAGATCAAAGTTATTTGCAAAACAGTACATCAAGCCTAACCATGTCCAGTTTATTTCTAAGCTCTCTAATTCAAGAGCTGTGTTGTTCTGTTGTTACCATAAATGTGTATTCATTCGTTTTTTTCTCAACTAAAAAGCATCCACTCCTGGATGTTGCTTTAAAATTAAGCCTAGACTCCTGAGCCTGCAAAGATTTGAGGGGATTCTTAGCTCTGTGTGCAACAGGGAAATGCAGAACCCCAAAGATTATGGGGGACCCTCAGCTCTGTGTGCAACAGGGAAATGCAGAACCCCAAAGAACTGGGAAACCCTTAGCTCTGGGTACAGCAGGGACATGCAGAACCCCAAAGAGTCAGGGGGACCCTCAGCTCTGTGTGCAGCAGGGAAATGCAGAACCATAGGGAAATCCCCTGCAGAAGCAGATGAGGAATACTCCTGGGAGCTGGGTCTGTACAAGGGCCCCTCAAGGACCATCACCACACCCCAGCAAACGCTGTCTGCAGCTGGGACAAATGACAAAAGGAATGGCCCCAAAGACTGCCTGGGCCATCCTTGGGCTCTCAGAGGCAGCTGCAGCTTTGTTGCCACAGTCCCAGGCCGGGGTGGGCAGGTGGCTCCTCCTGCCCACCACAAGCTGAGCTGGATTTGTGGGACCCCTGAGGATGTGCCAGCCAGGAGGGCTGTACATGGCTTAGAGCCCACAGGTGTTTCTGCTTTTGTCCCCTTTGCATCCTCCCTGCTCAGGTATTTGGGGCTCTGGAAAGTTTTCTACATTTCAGAAAGCTTTCCTTGCCTCACAGGGAAGGGCAAATCACCCAAACTGGAACTGGCTTCTGTAGCTGCTCCCTCCTGCTCAACAGCATATTTCTGCCTGTGTCTGACTGTGTTTTTCTACCCCATCTCCTTCTGCTCTACATGATCTGTCAATATTGGGATTCTTCTCATTACACTTTACTCTCTCTTAACATCTATTCTTCCTTGCTGATGGTTCCTCCCTTTGCCACGGCTTTTTCCAGTGGTTTGGTTTGACTCAAAATGAAACGGCCAGAGTGGTATTCAAAAGGAGTGAATTTGGTTTTATCTATTTACTACAAAGCACATTATTTGTATCAGCTTCATTCTTTGGGTATTTTTAAGGCAAATCTAATATTCCCTTAATTTAAACTCCTTTTTTAATCTTGCTTCAGGCATACTCTCCAAGAGCTGTGCATGCAACACAGATGCTTAATTTACTCCTTCAAATATGCAAAGAACATGGCTATGTGCAATAAACACCACTAAGTGAGAGGCTGAGGCCAAGAAAAAAAATCAATAAAGCTGCTGTAAATTCCTTATTATCTAAGAATTTCAACACCTACTGATACATCTGGTCTTCCATTGCACCCTCATGACTTTAAGAGCCTGGGACATACTTATGTATGGATGCAAGCTGTGTGTGTGTGCACAAACAGTGCAGCAGATCCTGGAACAACCATCTGAGGATGTTATGGCTGTTAGTCAAAATCAGACAGTAAAAGGGAGATTTTTGTTTGAATAGGGGGATTCGGAATGTGACTCATAGACAAATCACGCGGGATACAGGGACTTCATGAAAAAAAAAACCTTAGAAAAACACACTATTGTCTGTAAAACCTGGACATGCAAGTGCAGAATCTGCACTATCTGAGTCGTATTTCTTCCCTGTTACCTGCAGACTGTGGGTAGGGTGAGGGACATCTGCAGAAAAGCACAGAGCAGCAGACAGGAAAGAGAAGGGCTGTGGGTAAACTTCCACTGGCCTCGGAGAGACTGAGCTTTCTCCTGCACATCTTTAGCCTCTGATTTTCATATCTAGGTGTAAATCTGGCTTTGGGGCATGATGCACACTTCTGTCAGACGTGGTTAGTGTTAATCACTTATTATTAAATCAATACAGATCTCAGTTTGATGCGTGTAGCACTTGCTCGCTGCTCTGCATCCTCTAACTTTCTGTAATTAACAACATCTGATCTGCAAGAAATTCATACCCAGGCCACAACTCCTGTACTCCTGACCTCCCACTATTACTGGTAAAGTCCTACATCTCACAAAATGTAACATAAAATATTAGAGTCCTGATTTTTAATGTCCTAATAGTCCCACTAATTTGACTATTCAGGGGATTTTTCACATCACGCTATTTAGTATTAGCTGGGTACGCGTACCTGGAGATTTGGGTGGTGAAACAGCAGCCCCAAACACTTGAAATGTGCATCTCCAGGGAAGGCCATCTTCCTGTCTACACTCACACACTGTCTCACATATATGTGCGTGTCTCTGCACGCCAGTGCTTGAATCAGCAATGTGTTGTTGCTACTGCAAAAACGCGAAGCGCAGCAATATCGTAACCAAAGGTCCTCTCAGACGTGTGCCAGGAGGCAGCAGCAATTCACAGCCCATCAAATGCCTTGGCTTTGGCTTCCTTAAGAAGCGTTTCTCACACCAGAAAATGCAATTACTGCTCCACTGTGCCTTCCCACATGGAGATCCGGAACGCTTCGGTAAATGAAGTAACCTATCAATACTTCGTCTGTTGCAGATGGGACATCTACAGATAAGGATCAGTGTAATCCAGCTATTGATTTTAGGATTCTCAGTCCTCCAAGGAACTGTGACAAATCTATACTGTGTCCCTGAGTGACAGGGTTTGCTTTTGGATTTGTGATTTCAACTGGGGAAAGCGTGTAAGAGTGAATGCAAGCAGAGCTCTGCTGCTGCCCAGCTGGGCAGGCTCAGGTCCATGTGTGGGTCCTTCCAAACCCAGCTCTGGTGCACACCACTAATTAGCAGCCAGACAATTGCAGACACACCAACGTTTTAATTATTTTTTTCCCCCTAAGATAAGAAAAGGCAAACGATTTCAATATTTGCCTCCTGCTTTGCTCCCAATTTGCCTTGTTTTGGAATCTACTTGTATTTTACAAGCTTAGCCACCCTTCCTGGTGGGGTTTGGTGACCTGGGGATGTGAAGGCTCTCAGTGCCAGTCAGTAAATCTTGTTTGTTAGAATGGACACACAGAAAAACTCCTGTCCTGGTGTATCTTTATCTGGAATTTACACGTGTGCCTTATCCCTCTGACATGCTTGCCCCAAAGCAGGTTATAAACAGATAAATATGTCCTCGTAACAAAAAAAGAGATTCTATTTCTGAGAGACACAGAAATTTGAGGGGCCATGTCTGTAGGTGTGTGAAGGCACACACTCAGGGTCCTCCAAAAGTGCACACCCACACTGTGTTTTATGTAACTCAACTTCACAGCACAGCAAATGTTTACCAGCAAAGGTTTGCAACTCCCTGGCTGAAAACAACTGAAGAAAATAGGGAGAAATTCCTAATAATAACTCCAACTTCCCAGTTTTGAACTGATCAGGAAAATAAAATTAGGAATATGAAGAAATGTTCAGATTTCAACTAGTCTATGACATTTAATGCACACACAGAGCAGGGGGTATGTGGGTATTACACAGAAAACCACATGACTTGGTATTATTGGGAATTCCCAGAAAAACCCTGTGTATTGTCATCAGGGGCTGTTTCTGTCATCCCAAATGACACAGCAGCTTCAAGCTTTCCCCACTTATTGTCAGAAGAATTTATCAGTACATGTTCTCTTACCCAAAATTCCATCTGTTCCCAAACCCAACTGGAAATAACCTGCTGGCAGAGGTGCAGAACGGGCAGCTCTCCAGTCTCCAAGTAAAGCCTGTGGAATCTGACCCACCACTGATGAATTTGGTAGCAGTGAGCCAGTTATACCCTGAACACAATGAGACTCGCATAAACATCCAACAGGGGCTGAACTACAAAACGTAGCACCTTAAAAACCCTGTCATTGCCATGCACAGGAAAGTAATTGTCAGTGCTTTTTGGAAGTGTTAAATTTGCTTCTGTTCTGCTTGGAGTGAGCATTTTCCCATCCTTTCTTTGCTATGACAATATGCAATCGAGATAATCTGCCTCTAAAACTGGGGGGAAAACACAATATTCCATCTAGACACGTCTTACAAACACGGCTTCACAAAGTGCACGGCAGCCTTAGAGGAGGATTTTCTGGTCATTGAGACTGACCTGCAGGGCTGGGCTTGGCTGCTGAGAATCATGCTCATGACCCTCCACGGACAACATCAGCTCAAAGAAACTCTGAGGAGCAAGCTCCCCTTCCCCAAAAACATTATTGCATCTGCTCTACACCTCTGAAACTGCGAGTTTATGCTCCATCCTTGCTGCAGGAGATACAATTCTCACGTGAACAGTGCTGCCAAAGGCAGTCCTCCACACACTTCAGCTGCTCCCTGCTTCCATTCCCTACCCAGTGCACCAGGCAGAAGCCCAGAAACGTGAAACTAATTTAGAAGACTACATTCGCCACACTAAATAGCTATAAGGACTCACATTTTTTCAAGAAATAGTTCTATTTTAGGCCTTAACAGGGGAAAAAAAAACCAAATGTGCTTAGTTTCGATCACGAAAGGGGAATAGAAAGAAAACCTGTGGTATTCAGTTATTGACATAAACATCATCATGCATTGTGTGAGCTGTGGTTTCAGCCTAGTGACCACGTCACGTGGACCTGGGAATTTGTCCATCCCCTCAGACCTGTGAAAGCCAGGGCTGTATATATGGCTTTAGCTTTATATCTGGCAAGCCTTGCAGCTCAGTAAAAAGCACGCCTCACTTGCTCACTTGCTGTGTAAACAAGTGCAGACCACGTCACCAAAAAGGCTCTGAGATTTACCCAGCAGATCAGTGAAACATCTGTAGTCTTTCACATATTTCACAAAGAAACATTTGTTTGGTAACATGTTGCATCCTTTCTGAATGGCGACACATGGGGCCACGGGCAGAGCAATTAAATCACACAGAAATTATTATAAAAAACCTAGATCCTATTTTTACACTGTCTGCATAGTATATAAATATATTCTGGATTTGGGTTTTTTTATTTTATATTTTTATATATGTATAACATATATAGGTATAAATATGCAATATTAATATATTTAAATAAATCTATATCTCATATTGCATCAAATCTAAGAGCACTGCAGCAATTTAGGGCAGAAGGGGTTTTTTTTGCTGATATGCAATTAGGTTCAAAAACTTCTATATAAATAAGCAGCAAGAGCTTTTCAGGAGTATCTATAATCTTACATTCACCAATTACCTCATATACACAGGTTTTCCTGAATAATATATGTCATTTTTAAACCTGAAACTATTCTCCTTTTGGATAATGGGATTTTGCCATCAGGGTCACTTCCAGAAAGCAGGAAGTGATAGCAAAACACGGGGCTAAGACTTGAACAAATGGAGCTTGTTCATTTTGTTCAAAATGGAGTTTATTTTTTTGTTTGTTCATTTTGAAAAGAAATGAGAGTGCAGTAACGTGTTGCACACCAGCTCGTGGTGTGGCCATACCTACTGACACTGGGCAATCATAAATCACAGCATTCCTGTGCCAGCTCATTCAGAGGCGTTCAGAGAGGTCTGGCCCAATAATTACCTTCCTGACACCAGGGCCTCAAGGAGCCAAGAGAACTTCCTGCCGTTCCCCCACTGCATGCAGGAGGGAATCCAGGGATTGGAGAGGGAATGGGTTAGGCGACCATGGGGCTAGCACGCCCCAGAAGGAAAGGAGTGTGACGCTGTTAACAGAGGGTGTGTGCGAGCGCGAGTGTGCGGCTGAGCTCGGGTGCAAGGTTCGTGCATTGATCTGTCCCTGGGCTGTGCTGCAGCACCCTCAGGGGCTGCAAGCAGCCGGGCCAGGTCCTGCCGTGCCGCTGGAAATCGAGGAGGAGACGGGGCGGGAAGAGCATCCCCGGCTGTGTGTGTGCGTGAAAGGGAAGGGCAGAGCTGTGACATTGGGGCGGCCCGGCCGCTGCCCCGGCTGTCACCGAGGTCTCGGGGGTGCCTTGCAGGGGGAACCCCGGGCAGCCTCGCCCCCCGGGCCTGCCGTGTCCAGTCTCACCTTCAAGAGACACTGGAGGCGTCACAGGTTGTGCTGTGGCTTGAGGGGGAGGCATCCCCCACGTTCAGGCGCTGGCTGGATTTTTGTTATGCTTTTTGCGCAGAGGTGGAGCTGGGAGAGGGGAAGACGAAACGTCCCAACTTAATTTCTTTTTAATGGTCTGATGGAGCGTCTGACATGTGAATCCTCACTGTCCCTGCTCCCCAGCTTGACTTCAATGACTGCTTTTAACAAACAGCCTCCCCCAGACAGGGAAATTCTGTTGCCTTGCCCAAACCTGCTCAAATTCTTTGAGCTCCCATTTATGCGTTTAGCACAGGATTTTGGCAAAACGCAGGAGAGGCGCATCCTTTGAACTGGATGTAGACTTAAAAACAGCCTCTTGATCATCAGTGATGTCTTTATCCACTGAACCAGAACTGGGCTTTGTAAAACCTTACACCCATAGTCTCTTGATCTCCTCCCAACACGCCAGCCAGCCCCTGCAAACCAGGTCATTTTAAGGCTTCCAACGCGATTCCCGCGGCCCCCACAAGACGCATTTTAAGTAGCGTAGTCAGAGCCATCAGTGACCACAGATTAGCGGGGCGATATCCCCCCTGGAAATCTTTGAGCCTGCGCTGCCCTCCCTCATTACAGAGGCTCTCGGGTCCGCGTTGCTTTGCAGCCGCTGACCGAGGGGACTTTGCACCAACTCCGCTCGGGGTCTGGGAGCTGTGGGAGCTGTGGGAGCTGTGGGAGCTGTGGCCCTGAGCGGATGCCGGGCAGCGCGGGATGCTCATTCGCAGCTCCGGCCGGGGAAGGGGAGCCCTGCCGCCGCGCCCCGAGCTCGCCGGGCCCAGGGTGGGCTCCAGCCCGGGCGGGGGCTGTGCTCCTCGTGTCTGCTGCTCAGCGCACAAGTCCTGACTGGGAATTAAAAGTCCGTCCCCTCTAAGTCTTCAGGGGTAAATTTCAGAGGCTCCGAAGCTCGGTAATTAACAGCTTCTGCCGTTCCCCTTGCTGTTGCACTAGCTGTGGTATTTTTAAAGCATTTTATTAAAAATTAATTTCTTTATTTTGTTGGAGACCCATCACTCAGTCACGTGGCTCCCTGTCATGTTTCTATCCTTCCTACTCATATTCGAGTTATGCCATCAAGCTAATATATTGTGACTGCTCTTCTCTCTTGTGACAAAGCCTTGCAGCTGCCTCCAAATCAATAGATGTCAAAGAAATATGAAAACAATCATGACAGAGAACTTAAATCCTGGCTAGAGTCTGCATAATAAAAAATGTGCTTCTGTTCTCAAGGCAGCGGATTAATTTATCCTAAAGTTTAGTCAAATTTTATTCCGGTACCTTTTTCCCAGCAGATAGAGCTACATCTGTTGGGTTTGTAATGTAATTTGTAATTACTGCCCTTCATGTGGTCCAATGCCTTGAACCATCTTTAATTAAAAGCATAATTAAGGGAAGATCTAAAGGAAGACAATTACCAGATGGTCTTTTTTTTAGAAACAGTTAGTTGCATTGAGGATGTACCCTGGTCCATTTCTGACTTGGATTAAAAGGCAGGCTGCCTCCCGCACAATCTGTGAGGTGAGAGGCTGCAAAGGGGCTCAGGCATCCCGGGCAGCAGCACAGCCAACAACTGCCACAGCGGCTGGGGACAGCCAGGGGGGACACTGGGGGACCGTGGGGCAGAGGGTTGCCCTGGCTCCAACACATTTCCCTGGGTGGATGAGCCCTGGTGCCCTCCTCCAGCCGAAAGCTCTGACAAAAAGCACCTCAGCCAAACCCCTGGCATCACTAGGGACACCCTACAGCTTCTGGGAAATATTTTTTTCTGGTGAAAACAGCGAGAAAACGCAGTAACAGTAATAATCGTGGTATCAAAATGGTAGTAACATCGTAGTAGTAGTAGTAGTAGTAGTAGTAGTAGTAGTAGTAGTAATAATAATAATAATAATAATAATAATAATAATAATAATAATAATTTTAAACCCCACAGGGACTGAATCCCAGAACAGTTTCCAAAAATGAGTTATCACTGCTGCCCCAGTGGTCCCCCAGACCATGGAGGGGTGGCTGCCGTGGCTGCCCAGCCCCTGCTCATCGCCGGAGCTGGTTGTGGGAGGGGGTAGCCAACCAAAATCCCCTCTCAGGCTGCAGCACCCACCCCGGCCTGGCTGGACTTAGTTTGAGGGTCCCTCTCCAGCCTCTTGGGATATCTCCTTCCAGAAGATTCCCCACACCCACATCTGGAAGTTCCAGAGACCATTACTAAAGGAAAAAGGGCGGGAGGAGACGGGAAATAACCCCGAAAATATGAATAATGCAACAAATTGCAGAATCATGTGCCAGCACAAAATTTCTAGGGGAAGCTAGGCATAAAAACGGGGAGAGAGAAAAAGAAAGAGGGAAACCTCGAGCAGTGGCGTAATGGAAATTAAATTTTTGCCGTATTACTAAGATTTCATTATTTGACTGCTCCCACTCAAAGTAAGGCAGCAATGAATTGTAATCATTTCAATTATCTTCAAGATAGTTTCTTCAGGACACAAGTTGTCAGAGATAAAAAAAAGTACATTCTTGCTGCTCCGTGGGTCCATTTTCCAGACGGTTTGTCGTTCTTGCTGCATGATTTAGCCGGGGCTCTTTTGCATGCCGCGGCTCTCCCTCACCCTCGGACCCGCTCCCTCCGTGCGCGCAGCGGCCGCGCAGCGCTCCGCGCCCGCGGAGCCGCCCCTGCCCCCCGCGCCCGCTTCGCCGCCTTCCCCTCGGATTAACCTCACACGGGAGCTTTTGCTCGCTTGGCTTCGCCGCTTTCCCCCCTCTCGTTTTCGCGGCTCTCTCCCCGTCTCGCTCCCCGCCCCGTGGAATATTTCCTGACCCATTACTCCGAATAAAGCAATAAACGCGGGGCGGGCGGCCGCGCACCTCGCGTGGCCGCGGGGCAGCCGAGGCAGGATCCGTCCCCGTCCCCATCCCTACACACCCCGTTTTCTCCCTGCTGACAGGGGTGGGTGTGCAAGCGAGAGCTGCTCTCCGCCGGGAAGGCGCTCAGGTCTCTTTAAGCGCAAACCAAATAACATTTAAATGCCTTTTTACTGCCGGGGCATTATTTATTTAAGTGGCCGTCGGAAATCACAGCAACGCGGTCCCCATTCCTGCCGGAATATTGTCCTTGCCGGTTTATTAGAGCGACTGGTTTAAAAGAGGCTCTTTCGGAATAAAAGGGCGCGTTTCTCCCCATTATTCATATCTAGGGAGTCCCAGGCCTTCAGTACATTAAAAAAGCTTCAAAAGGACAATTCGCCATCCACAGATATTATATTTGTGAAATGTCCTTTTGTCGAAGCTTTTAACACCTTCTTATAAGGAATCATTTGTTCTTTTCTCTTTAATTTTAATAGACAATTAGCCATCAAATATACACCAGTTGACTGTAACCGAGCATTAAACTAGCCTTTATTTAACGCTAATTTAGCATAGCTGCTTTGTTTGACTTTGCCATACAAGAACCAGGTTTTGTAGCAAAAAATAGGTGTAATTTTATGTGGGGCTTCATTTCTTTTGGCCCTCTACACAGCAAGCCCTCTCCTCTTTGTAACCCATTCTGCTGGGCAGAAACACCATTTCGGAGTGCCTAGCACCTGGAGTCTGGAAAAAAATTAGCATTGATATAGATTTAGTTGAAATGTAATCTCTTAAATCTGTCCAAGATTCGGGGAGATAATTACACTTTCACTGAATTGACAGAGGTCAGCGTCTCTGTGGACCTGAGGAGTTGATTTACTAACAATAGTGTTACATAAAAAATGGTGTTTGAGATTATAATGTTAATAGATGCAGTCACTGGGGAAAGCAGGCAGGCTACAACTAATTCGATGGAACTTGGGTTTTGCGTTACAAGGATTCAAATCACTTGCAGCATTTAATTTGGAGGAATGAGTTTGGCTGTAATTACAGCAAATGGAAAGGTCGCCTTGGAATATTAGGGTTTATTTTTTTTCCCAAGTTGGGACCTGGGGTTTTGGGGGGAAAGTCCTTTTTCTCCGCTCGCGGTGATGGCCAGGAAAGCCGCAGTGCTGCATTTCCTGCACTTCTACTCTTGGTCACCTCGGACCCAGCATAATCCCGCTCAGACTAAAGAAACGGGGGTGAAAAATATTTGTCTAAGAGTTGAAGTCTCCCCTCGAGTGGGACCCGACAGATTTCAGCGTGAGCTGGCATTACTCTCTGCTCCCGGGGGATGCTGGCAGGGCCGGGCCGGGTCAGCGTCTCCTCGGACGAAAGGGGGAAAAGGCTCGACAGTTATGGGGGAAAGGCTCCTCAGTTTCGTTTGAATTTTGAGGGTCACGAGAAGAGCGGGAGGCTTGGGTCCATGCTCAGGTGAGCCCGCTATTTTCACCCAGTAATGACCTGGCGGGGACCAGACGGCCCCGAATCTGACAGGCAGACCCAGCGGGTCACGCTGCCTCTTTGGGCACCCCGAAAAACCCAACGCGGACTCAAGCCCTTGTGCCACGACATGCCACGACGTGCCCCGTGT
>VZTB01018183.1:1119086-1130552 GCA_013397245.1 Thryothorus ludovicianus
AAAAAAAAAAAAGAAGCCATGATCAACAAGCTTTGCCACGAATTTAAGAGTTTTATCGAGATATATCGAATACTTCTACCAATCTGTTCATAGATTATGGATTGATGTTCCAAGTTTGTATCATTCCATTGCATATAATTAAACCTGGAACAATACGCACTAGATTTATGTAAGAAAAATATCTGTTGGTATTTCCAAAGGTTGTTAACGGCTGAAGCTATGTGCAAACAGGGGTTAAGAGAGAGCTTCGATGAAGAAAAGAGTTTGATAGATAAAAGGTAGATTGTGTCTTCGATATAATCCAATTTGTTTTATGTCGAAATGTAAGTATTTGTCTTCCCTAGAAATCTCCCAGAATGATTTCTATAATAAAGTTAATTTCATTTATATTTGACAAGAATATTCTATAGATGTTTTATACACATTTTCATGCATCATACGTTTCTTTTTTGGTCGGCAAGAGTTAATTGTTCTTAGATGTAGTTGTACTACTGTTCACAGTCCAATCATCTTTGTGCATCTAGAATTCATTCCTAATCAATTAAAAGTGCTTGCAAGAGTTTTAAACTTAAGTGTTTTGAAGTTGTTCACAACTACATATCAAGATTAACCATTGTTGATTGTAAAAACCATGCCAAAGCCTTTGTATTTCCTTTATTATACTATTTTCTTTTTAACCTTATAGTGTGGTGTTGCAAATTTTGTTACTGTGCTAGGTTAACCTCATTAAGTTTTGATTTTGATTTTATTTTCAGTTTTCAGTAAGGAGGGGTTCTTCAGGAACATTTTTATAGACTTGCAGCCCTTTCCACCAGCCTGTAACTTGGGCTAACCAAAAGGAGAGAGGTTCACGTGTCTAATTGCAGCGGGAGAGCAGGAGGAGGCTGTTTATTTAGCTCGGGTTTCTGGGGATGCTCTAAAGGAACTCCAGGACCCGGCAGAATTTCCAGGGGGAGTTTGCAGCGTGCCAGGCGGAGGTGGAGCCTGTGTCCGTCTGTCCCGTCGTACCTAAAGTGCGTCCGGACACACATCCCCGACTTGTGAAAATTGTTTTTGTTAGGATGCTTAAAAGGGAGAAAAAAAACCCAACCAACCCAGCTGTGTTTTTAACAGGCTCTTTGGGAGAGTGAATGCCATCCCTTTATATTGCCACACAGCACAATCTTAGTGTAATTTTCCATTGAACTTGTAACCTGGTTAATACCTCAATGCGCTTTGTGTGAGGGTTGTTAGTGTGGGCGTGGGTGGAGAGCTGCATGTCAAGGAATAATGAGAGAAGACAAATCAACAGGCAACAACAATGCGAGCTGGGACTGGCTAGTGAAAGCTAAAGGCCTTTAGTCACTGGCAGGGAAATCTAAACATTCCCATATCTATGAAGCTGGCTCATTGTGCTGCAGTTGTTACTCTCGATGCTGTGCTGAAAAAGGGATCTCATGATTAAAAAGCCAGTGTGCGGGGAGTTTTGAGTCAAAGCACAGGCATCACAAGCAGCCTTTGTGAAGCAAAGATACCATCTAGGCTGGGTATGTTTTCCTTTTGGCATATTTGTCACTGCAGAGAGCGCTTCACTGGAGACCTGGGGTAGCAGGGCTCTGCTGCTGAGGTGGCTGCAATGCTGCAGATGAGATTAAATGCACGTAAACTCTGAATCCTTTAGGGAAAAAGAGCAGCTTCGCTCAAAGCATGAGATGATAGTTATTAAAACGAAGAGCCTAAAGCAAGCAAAAATGAGCTTTGATTTCCATACTGGTCAGTTTTAGGTATATTTGTTATCCCAGCATAATGCGGTTTTAATTACCTGGAAGCCAACCATTCACAAATGTCAAAGAGGCATCAGTTTTTAATTTTTTTAGTGTATATTTTCATCAGACCTGCACGTTATGTGTTTGTAAGAAAGGGATAGATTGCATTAAACACCACAATAGGCAGGTCCCTTCTCGCACAGCTAACTTGATTCCGGGAACAATTAATTACAGGTACAAACCCAGCATTTCTATGGCTAATTATCGTGTTTATACCTACTAACGTAGTTTGTTACGGAAATGCCAACTTCTGCTCAACCAGGAACGGAAAGGAGATTCCCATCCTTTCCTCCCCCGACAACTTCTTCGCGCCGCTTGCTGTTCCCGCAGGTGCCGATGCGCAGCTCCCCAAAGCTCTTCCCTGCCCTTCCTGGCTCTTCCCGGCCTGGCAGCTCCACCGCCCGTGGTCCAGCCGCCGGTGGCCTCCACCGTGCTGTCGCCAGCCCTTCCGAAGGCTTTCCCTGGCAGGCTGCGCCGGGGGCTGCCCCCGCGCCTCCGCAGCCGAGCGACAAAGCCGGGGATCGTTTCAGCGACAGGCTGGCTGGCCCTGGCGCACGGGAGACGTTTCTGGCTCACTGGCTCCTTATCGTGCCCTGTGGAAGGAGGTCGGCGGGGAGAGGTCCCCGGCTGGCTGCACATCGGGAAGGAGCCGGGGCGCTCGGTGCCCTGAGCGCCGCTGCCGTGCGCGCCGGGGGCTCGGCGGGGCGCGGGCAGCCTTGCCCGGCACGTCGCGTTCCCAGCCCGGCCGAGGGGCATCTCCCCGGGTGGGCTGGGGCTTGGAACCCCCGCTCGCAGGATCCCGGGCCCTTCCCGGGGCCAGGCTCGGCCCCTGAGCAGCCCCAGCGCCGTGAGCGGGCGGGCGGATGGTCTGGATGCGTGGGGACGCGCCGCCTCGCCAGGCACCGCAACCAGCGGCAGGAGCGGGGAACGAAAACCTTCAGCGTGTTCTGAACAGCCTCTAATACACATTTTCACCCCTTTTTTTCTTCCAGAGCTGTATTGCTTGTGAAGACTGAAATCTGCTGTAATGTATTTGCTCAGCGTAACACAGCAATTTCCAAGGGTCTCCTCTTTTCACCGCTGAAATTAGTGGGAGTTTTGCTATTGATTTCAATAGGAATGAAACATTTCTGTGCATTTGGTTAAAATGTATTTCATAATAGCACCTTATACTTTATTTATAAGCCCCTCCTAAGGCATTTCACAAATTATAGTCACACAAGAATTGATGTGTGAGTGCTGTCTTAATAACACTGTGTTTTGTGTTTCAAATATTGTGTTCTAGATACAATATTTACATTCACAAGTGAAAAGGCTGCTAACCTAACAGTTATTGTTCCGAGCAGACAGATGATGAGCCACACACGCTGATGGCGAAGCAGACACGCACGGGTGACGCGCGTTGGAGCCGCCCCGCACCGAGCGCGCCCCGGCTTTAATGGCTCCGCAAAGGTAAGGACGAGCCAGCCTGTGCTGCTTCCTCACCCCGGCTGCAGCACTGAAAGGGGCTTCCCCCTCTGCTTTTTAGCTAGGCTTTTTACCGATAAAGCCGGCAAAATGCCCCCACGGGCTGGTTCACTTTCGGCAGTCTAACAAGGGATTTATGTGGGGGCGAGATTACAGTAGCAGACAACGACCCCGGACTGATAACACATTGCCTCCCCCAGGCTTTCCAGCCATTGGAAGTCCCATTTCATTCCATTTCAATGGCCAAAGGTGTCTGGCTTTTTTTTTTTTTTTTTTTTTTTTTTTTTTTTGCATTTTTTGATTAAATTCACTNCTGGGGATGGTGTAGGATCTTCTTTTAAAATAACTCTTCTTTGCAGCCCTAAGCAGAGCGTGATTGGCACCTGCAGACATCCGAAACAAGACCCTCCCCAACTGGAAACTGGCGTGTGAATTACGGGTGTGAGGGGGAGGCTGGGGTGGCTGTTTGGGCTCCTTCAGAGAGGGAGCATTCCCATCTCTTGCCCTGGAGAGAAGGCATCGTGGAGTGTTTCTCTGGCTGAAGAGTGCAGGAGCCCCTAAAGCCCTGCACTACCCAGTGGCAGAGCCACGTTCCTCCTCTTTGAGTGGAAAAGNGTCTCTTGCCCCGGAGAGAAGGCATCGTGGGAGTGTTTCTCTGGCTGCAGAGTGCAGGAACCCCTAAAGCCCTGCACTGCCCAGTGGCAGAGCCACGTTCCTCCTCTTTGAGTGGAAAAGAAAGCATGGAATATAGCTCCTTCTGGATTAATGCTGGAGAATGGTGTTAGGGAAGTCTCTCACGTGTTACCGTTCAGTATTTCTTTGGGAAAACAGCAGAGGCTGGAGGAACCTGCAGAAGATGCAGAGTAGCAAAGATAGTACAGTTTGGATAGGAGCCAGGTTGGCAAGTTCCTGCTTTAGAGTGTAGCTTAAATTAATTCCTCCCCCAACATTCTCTTAGCTGAGAAGAAAGAAAATCCCTGTGTATCAGCAGACAGTCAGGGGAGCTCACCCCTGAGAGTTCCCTATCCTAAGATAGTTTGCAAAAGTGATGCTGTGGAAGATGAAGGAGTTTCCATAGGGTCTGCAGAAACGAAACCTCAAAGCAATGAAGCCATTTGATCAGCCTGGTAACGTGTACTGCTGATGTGTTGTGGACTTCCACGAAGCCTCCAGCTGCCAGAGCACCTGCTGTTCTTTGGGAGGTGGCCCTTTGGAGAGAAGTCTCCAAGAAATCTGCTTTCCTTCAAGTTCTGCCACAGACCTCTGATGTTTTAGCACACTGAGCATTTCAGGGCCTTCTGTGCTGCTCCCTTTGCCCATCCTGGTTATATCCCTGGTGAGAGGATCAGGATTTTGAAAATGTATGTCTGATGCTGGTGGGCTGTGTGCTGGGGCTGCTTTGCCCCACAAAGGACCGTGACACTGATGTTTTTGCAGGGCTGGTAGAGGTCTCTGGTGTTGGAGCCTCACTGCCTATGTCAAATTGTAGGTGGGTCAGATGGTGAGCAGAGGTTTTGTGAGTGACCCAAGAGGATCCTTGTTACCTTCAGGTGCCTGACAGGAGCTCTAAGTCGCCTGGAATCCTCCAGCAGAGGTTGCAATTGCCTCCAGGCACCTGACAGACCTCACGTACTCTCTGGCAGCTAAACTTGGTGAGGGTTGCAAATTGCAGCTCTTCCTCTCTTGGGACATACAAGCTTTTCCAGCTGCACCAGAGAAGTTTGTAGATTTACAGATAACCTCCTTCAGGTCAGCCCTACACCAATGGATTTTGAGAAGTTTATGAACAGTTATTCCACAGAAATTACCTACAGGGCAACAGAAGGGCTCTAATTTACATGGAACTGCACACAGCAGATAAACATGTTCATCTTGTAACAATAAATATGTTAATATATAATGAATGAAGAAAATCTATATTTCTCTCTGTAACCGTTTATGTTTTACCCTTTAGATTTTACTTGGCAAAGTTGGGTTGATACTCAGTCTCTGTTCTGCAGCTTTGGGTTCAAATACTGCAGGGGAGGGTTAATTTATTTTTAAAACTCCCCCTGTCAGACTGGATTAAGTAAAAATCTTGCCATTTAAATTTTATAATTCCTTTTTTTGCTTTTAAAGAAGCAAGTTGTCCACTTTGATTTCTCTGAATTTAAGTCAACACTGCCACTTTGCAAAGTACATATTCAAACCCTTAGATTCTGATTTAAACAAAGTTTCTGTTGGCTTTGATGATTTTCTGAGTTATGATTCAGTTGCTCTGTGTGCACTGCTGTTGGTTTACACCTGTTTGGGCTGGGGTATATTTAAAACTTCATTGAGACTCACTCAGTTAAGGACTGCAAAATAACTCCCCTGAAGTAATTGTGCCTCCACCCACTCTGCCTGTGCTTCCATCCTCTTTCCCTCTGTTCTGCTGGGACAAGTTCTATTTGCTTGTCTGAAGTTGGAGGATCCGTACTGATGTTTGAAGCTCCTCAGCCATGAGCCTCGGCGAGTTGGGATGAACCCCCTGGTTTTGAAGTGGCTCCTGGGAAGACTCCCACACCATCTCCCACACAGCTGGACTTACAACTCCACTGCCTCCACGAGTGTGCTGTCAAAATCCTTCTTGTGCTGTCAAAATCTTTCTCATTCAAGTAATTTTCCAAAATTGCTGAACTATCCTGGATGTAGGCTGGGGAGAACCATAAATGGAAATTTCACCATGCCAGAGAATTCTTCCAAAGGCTTTCCTTTCTCTGTCACTCTCTGTCTGGTCTTGGCTGAGTTGTTTTATTTGTTAGTGCTGTGCCCAGCTCTGGGCTCCTCAGGACAAGAGAGACACAGAGCTCCTGGGGCAGGTCCAGGGGAGGGTAACAAAGATGATGAAGGGATGGAGCATCTCCTGTGAGGATGGACTGAGGGAGCTGGGCCTGCTCAGCCTCCAGACGAGATGACTGAGAGGGGGCCCTGTCAATGTGTGCCAGTGCTGGAGGGAGATGTTTTCCATGGTGCCAAGCCATAGCACACGAGGCAAGGGGCAGGAATTGATGCACAGGAAACTGCACCTGAACATGAGGATGAGCTTCCTTCCTCCACGGGTGATGAAGCACTGGAACTGCCCAGAGAGGCTGTGGAGTCTCTCACACACCTCACTGAGGTATTCCAGACCCATCTGGACACAGTCCTGTGCCGTGTGCTCTGGGCTTGGGCAGGGAGGCTGCCCCAGATGGGTCCCTGTGCTCCTTTCCTGCCCCACCTGGGATTCTGTGATCAGCTCATCTCTCCCAAGTGCAAGGCCATGCTGGTGGCAGGACTTTGATGGCACAGACTGATGGCTGAGACACCTTTGTGTCTGACAAGCTCATCTGCTGGATCCACAGAAATGCTGAATGTGCCCAGAAAGGAAAGGGATGCACTAAAGCTTCCCTGGTCAGGAATGAAGTGCTGCAGCTTCCAGCTGTGAGCTGGAGACAGTGGAACCAGAACTGGTGTGAAGCCCTGCTAGAACAAGCCCTGTCCTACTGATTTAAAACAGGTCAGGAAGCCAAATTTGTTTTGTAGTCATGCAAGGTCCAGGCCAAGAACAGTGCCCTGCACAAACAGTCCTGGCCTGTGAGTAGAAGCTCTGGCTTATTTGCATTAAATAAATGCATTCTAAGAACTGCTGAAAAGTTTCACTCAAGCAATATATTTTAAGCAGGTTTATGGCTCTTTTCCCACTCGATAAACTATCTAAAATACAGGCACTGAAAATTGCTTGATTTCATACCTAAATCAAATTCATTCATCCTTTCTGTTCTTTCTAAACCCAGCACCATGAAATTCCAGCAAGAGCTTTCTTTAATGCATCTGCTTCAACCTGACTTCAAAAGAAGTGTCTGAAAGTGCACCAAAACTCACCCATTTCAAGACTTTTAAGAGAATACCTCTGACACTCTAAGTGCTGAGAACATTCTGAGGGTATGAATATTCAGACTCAAACTCTGCCAGCATAAAGACTTTTTAAAAAAAAAAAATCATGCTGTATTTTGGGGTTTGCATTTATCTTCAATGCCAGAAGACATTAAAATACTTTTTTTTTTAATATGTAGAGGAATATGCAGTTAAAAATTCTCTAGATCTGATAAATTGTAAAAGATCCTCTGGGCCTTACCTGACCAGGCTGCTCCTGGTCTAAACTATCACTGACTTCTCTGGAAGACTTTTCAGATTAAATTCTGCATGTCCAGGACACTTTCATGTAATAAAATACTGAAAAGAAATAAGGTGTCTTTGTTTTGATACGAACAGGAGGCCTGTAAATTTGTTTGATGTGCTTGATAAATTTCAAAATTGTTTAAAGGCAGAGTTTAAATAAGCAGCCAAGTTTTCAGCAGATGCTCCAGGATGCTTGAGGCCCAACAATCCTGAAAGATCCATCTACTCCTGTGATACAGGAGTATTTTTCTCTCTTTTTTTATTTNTTGAAAGATCCATCTACTCAGATGCTGTGATACAGGAGTATTTTTCTCTCGTTTTTTATTTTTTTTTTGGAAAAGAAAAAGAGTCTAACATTTGCTTATATTAAATAGAATCTGAAAAAAAAAGAGTGGTGGAATTTTTGTTTTCTTACATGACCCCCACCATGTGTGATGCCTTTTTTCCCTCAGATGAAGAGGATTCACTTTCAGTCTTTTCCTCTACACAGGTGCATTTATTATTGAATAAGCACTATCATGTGCTCAGTGTGATTAAAAAAAGAAATGTAGGCAGGTCTTGCACTCATGTAGCTCACAAGAGAAAACAGAAATCCCAAGAGATGACATGGGGGATAGGAATTGCTTCCACCATCTCTTAAAGGCATAAAAGCATCTTCTTTCTTATTTCTGTTGTGCTCTGTAGTTATGACGTTTCTCCAGCACAGGCAAAAGAAGAAGAACATTTTAACTAAATTTCTAATAGGTGATCCTGGAGAAATACTTGTTTAATACATGTGAGTGTGTGTGTTTGAGTTTAGTTCTTGTAGTGCAGACACATTTTTAATGGGATGTGTTACAACCTTGTGGTTTCAGAGAAACAGCACACCTTCCAATGCTGGCATGGTAAAAGATCACTTTAAGTTAGGCTTTTGCACCTTCCCAAAAGCTGTGTTTGGAACAGCATCAATACTTAATATCAAATTTAAATATTAAACCAGTTGTGTACTACCACAGGTATCAAATCTGGAGTAGCTGAATGACCATTTCCAGATGCTTGTAGCTACTGTCACAGAAAATTGAATTCAGCTGCACCCTGGAAATTGCTTTTGAAATGTCTTTACAAACAGAGAAAAAGACATCTACAATAATATTCTTCTCATGTTCCAAATACTTCTATTTTGAAAACCTCAACACAACAGAAATTATAGAAAGAATTCTTATTTGACATATTAAAGGCACAACGTTTTAAATTTCATTACTGCTTTCTTGACTGTGCGTCACAATTTCTGTAAAGATCAGGTTCCTGTGCTGAATTGGGAATGTCTTCAATTGGGATGAATCTCATTTCCCTGCTGAGTCTGGTGGTTTCAGTTCGTAGCCTGCTAAAAGGTAGGAAGTTCTGCTTGAAAAACTGCAATAAACAGAACCCTCCCATGCCGCAATCCCTGCAGAGAGGAGGCCTCTGAGCAGGAGTGAGGATGGCACAGACCTTCCATCCAGGCCAGCAAGGGGCCTCTGGAGATGCCAAAAAAAGGCTCTGGGAGCACCTTGCCACAGCCTGTCAGCAGAGGCTGTGCCCGTTCTTCGATTACCTGAGCTGCTCCCCTCGGGCAGATATCTGCCTTCCAGTCAAGGCAAGACAGAACTGAAGAAGGATGTTTTGTTTTATGCACAGGAGCTCGACAGGCACAGAGTGGTTATGGGGGAAAAATCACCAGGGAAATATTTCTCTGGATGCCCGAGTCAAAACTGCTGCTGGTGCCACGACTGAAATCTTTATCCACACTGTACCACACCCGGTACCTGCCCTCTGTCTCTCCCATATCTTCCCTCTACCCACTCTTGCTCCCCCTGCTCTCAGGTGGCACATCCAGAGCTCTGTCTCCCCTCTCAGCTTGCTGAATTAGCCAAGCCACTGTCACAGGCAGTTGTAAGTGGGAGATTTTGGAAGAAAAGCAGAGAAATTTTGCTCCATGCCGTGGCTAGAGGTGAACAACACCCGCGCCACCAGCATTCTCTAACCCTCCACAAATCACATCCAGGGACCCAGGAAAACCCCAAACTAATGCAGGTTTGTAGAAGGAGTTCCTCTAATGACTCAAAAATAAAATCCTTCTATTCCTTTGATGTCACCCTGCTGCAGTTTTGGAAAGTGAAGCCTTACAGACGCACAGACAGACACACATGTGCTGCTCGCTCACAGTTTTCAGGTAATATCCCAGCTACAAATGGGATTGTGACTTGCATGATATTTTCTCCTCTGCATGCTAAGTCAATGACCTATTTAAATATGTTGGCAGCAATTTATATGTCTGGTGACTTTATATTCCACAAAGAAATACTGTTTTGTGTTATTTACATTAAAAAGACATACTATGTAAAACTTCACCTTTGTTAAAAATCACTTTATCCTAAGTATTTAAATTATTTCATGCTTTCAAAAGGCACAATTATGTATCTAATGAGAACTTCCATTCAGTGTTACACATAATGCAAAAAGAGAAAAAATGTTTGAGACATCAATGATAATATTTTAAATATGTTGGCATAGGAAAGTAGATGTCTTTTTTCTTCACTAAACTGACAGTTCAGTTCTGAAACTTTATTTTGAAAAGATTTAAAAAGGATTTGTGTCTTTAGAAATAAAAAATATAACAGGCATATCTAAAAAATATAGAAGAGAAAACCTGATTGTTACTACTAATGAAATAGCTGATGACAAAATAGTAGTCTTTTTGATTTTGATCACAAAAAATAAACTGGTAGTGACAGGATATGATGGATAGATTTGACATCCTGGCAAATCACTGTCATTGATTCAATTATTCTAATTCAGAATAAAAGCTGTATACAGTATGTGTTTATGCTACAGTGGAGTTTTTTAAGTGATTGACATTCATCATATTAGTTAGACAGTTTTAAAAGCTATGTCTTTGTTTTACACAGCGTTGTCAAGAAAAAAATAAAGTAGAACCTGGATTGCAGGGGGAAAAAAAAAAAAGTAAACCACTTCTTCAAGTCTTGGTTCCAAACCCATCAAAATATGTTACCGTTATTGCATCCTATTAACACGTTCTTTGAAGACTCAATTTCACTCCAGCCATGTAATACACTATTATAAAGACTAAATTTTGAAACTGTAATGCAATCTTACAGCTGGGTGGCTTGGAAGTTCTGCAGAGAAGAAGATATTACCTTTCAAAATGGAAGTCAGCCTCAGAAGAAAGAATGCAAACCACTTTAATTCCCAGGTCAGCTTTGCTCCCCTGTTCCTTTGTTTGATGAGAGAGACACAGGGACACACACACGAGAGTTACAAGTTCACAAATTGTATATCTGAGGGTACAAAAGCCTGAATTACTTGTGTGTTGTGCCCTGCTTAGACCAGCTCGCTGTGATATCCTTCCCCCAGCTCAAATGCACTCTCCTGGTTTCCCAGCATTAATGTAGCTGTCGGTTTGAATTTCAATCTTGAATTATGTCTGTTGACATAATTTCATAGTGCTGACTTCAATTGTTTAGGATTACTGTTTTGAACCACATAAGGAAATCAATTCTTTCCTCTCTGGTTAGGAAATTCCATTCAAGTGCATTTTAATGCATGTAGTAAGCCATAAGGCAAAGTAATTATCTATAATATATTCTGATTTAACACCCCCCCCACCCCATCCTCAATTACTGCCATATTAAAATAAAAGCTATCTTATATATATAAATTTATTATTACATGTTTAATAAAATGATGCAGAGATTTCCTGAAATTTAATTTCAGAATGGTATTTCAGCTACAGAAATAGATCTTCTAAAAAGTGTGTAGTTTGCTGTTTGAATAACACATGACAATGAATTGCTTAGTTCCATTCCTTTATTTCAACAAACTCAATATCCATACAAAATATTATATGCAAGTATATAAAAAACTCTTTGGGGAAAAATATCCCTTTATTTTTTAATGTAAAAAAAAAAAAAGAAATTAAAGGGTAATCACAATATTTTAAGGAACAAAATGCTACCTCTTTCCAGTGGAGCAGAAC
>VZTB01018183.1:1130602-1143102 GCA_013397245.1 Thryothorus ludovicianus
AAAAAAAAAATAAAAAAAGGCCAAAAATTTGCAAAAAAAAAAAAAAAAAGGAAGGCATCACACCAACGTTATTTTTAAAAACACTCATTTTAAAGACTGCCGGGTCAAATCATTAAGAAAAATATTTGTAGCAGTCATTAACACTCATGATGAGCGTGTCACAGGAATGTGAGTGGAGCTGCTAAGTGGAAGCCACTAGAAGTCCAGGTGCCTGTTGCCCATGGCCACGGCGCCGCATCCTGAGCTCAGCAGTCCGGTGGAGCCTGCCAGCTCCTGTTTGCTCGCGCGGCTCACTGTGCCTGACAGGTCTGGAGGCAAATGCAGCCGCTGTGGCAGGAGGGTTTCCGAGAGACAGGGAGAGAGAGAGGCAGGAAAGAGACAGAGAGAGGAAAACATGGAGAGAGAGAGAGAGAGAGAGAGAGAGGGAAAAAAAAAAAAAAAACAAAATGAATGCGGCAGAATTCATTTTTTGCACGGCGCATTTTGAAATGCGGTCGCTTTCCCGACTGATCCGTGTTTACTCACACAAATAAAGCACTTCCCAGACACTCGTCTAGGCTGACCCGGCAACAGTTTTGTGTGTTTTCAACGTATTTGATTCTGAAAATTGCAATAGATTTTTTTTTTCCTTATGAAACAAAATACAAATTTGCTCAATTGTATCTACGGGTATTTTCCCCTTACAAACCAGTGTGTCGTCGTGTAACGGTTTTAGATTGCTAATTTGAAATTTCATGTCATCCCCTACATCAAATTATTTGATTTCTACAGCACTACAGCGTAAGCATAGTTTTATTTTAAATATGCACACACGGTGACAAGAATCTGAAAACAAATTATATAATGGTCAAAAAATGGAGAGGGCTCATCCTCGTTGCACATTATTCTGCTACATGTCTCCTCTCCATATTCTACTGATAGTGGCAAATAAAACCAAGCAGTGACAGTAGTTGCATTTGTATAAGGCAATAATACATGTTAATCAAAGCCTGCCCTCCCCAGTGAGTTGTAGGAACATTAAATCCAGTTTACAGATGGGGAAGCAGAGACAGAGGCTGCCCACAAGCACATGGTCCTTGCAGAATAAACCTTATTTTTCAATTATGACAAAAATATTTCCACCCTCCCTCTGAGGATCTTTTACAGAAATATTTAAAAGATATATAAAGGACATAACATTACCATTTAGCTTTTGTAAAGTAAGGTGAAAATTAATGGAAAACTGAGGCTTTACTTGCTTAGATTACTGGCTTGCTTTTGGAGCCAGCGAGGCACTGAAAGCTGCTCAGATGAGACAGTAGAGCATCTTCTGCACAGTGCAATAATTTATGAAACTGGTATCATGGAAGGAGCATATTTCTTGAAACATTTAGTAGGCAAAGGCTAAACTGGGTGGTTCTTTTAAAATGCACACGCTTCTGAAGGGAACAGGAGAACAGTAGTGGCTGCAAAACTGTATTAGGAGGCTGTGTGGACTATCCTTATTCTCAGCTTTTGCTACATTTTTGCTTTTATCACACCTAAACACAGCTTCCTTTTCTCCAATACTTCTGGAACTTCTGCATCGTAAGAATTCGATTAAAAAGCACAGGCTATCCCTGAATTTACAGTGTTGAATTCCTTGCTGGTTCTGAGCCTGTGCAGCCGGGTGTAACTCGAGAGATGCTCCCAAGGGCTGCACTGGCCACTCCTGCCTGTGGGCAGCACTGGGAGGAGAGCTGCGTTGCTATTTTCTGCAGGGGAAGGACGTGCACAGAGCAGTGCATGAGGAGCAGGACAGCCTGTGCCCCAGTGCTGAAACAGGAGGAAGGTGTGTATTTATTGACAGCATTTTGCCTGTGAAACACGAGCCACACACGCACCCCCAGCCCCTGTGATTAGCACACAGCAACTCTGCAGCTCTGACATGTCACTGTACTGAACCAGTGCTGGGGCACGGCATCCTTCAGCCCTTCATCCTTCAGCCACAGCTCTCCCCTTACTCCAGGGAAGGTCAAGCCTGGCTGTGGCTGTGAACTGCACAGGCCTTTCTCCTCTGGCTGCTGAGCAAAGTTTGGGGAGAGCCACTGTACGATTCTGACTGCCTGGGAGGGGCTGTGACCACGGAAAAGCAGAGAAGGAGAAGCTGGGAAAGCACAGGGGAGCACTTGGCACTTTCAATCCCGTTTTCTTTCTGAAAAAGTGAACAGTACTTTGCTGGCAGGGGGAAGTGGGAGGTGAAGAGACAAGTGAGCTAATCCAACCTTCTCCCACTCCCTGCTGGCATCTCTGTGCCCTCACCAGGAGCAGGAGAGGAGGCTTCTCCTAGGGAACACCTGATATTACTGCCCCTTTGCCAGGTCTGCCAAATGGATTCTGAGCGAGGTGGTGAAGAGCAAACAGAACCAAGACTCAGCAAACTCATCTCATGCAGGGACTGACTCAATATCACAGACAGGGAACAACTGCAAACGCTGCCACCCCGCCCTGGACTTGAAAGGGTGGTCAGAAAACTAAAAAAGCCCTTTTATGTCAATGCTGTGTTTGCTAATATTTATTCTAAACAGAAAATAGACAGAAGTCTATAAATTTGCAAAGATTTAAGATAGGAAAGGTAAAAAATTAAAGATCCTTAGACTGGATGTTGGAAGTGAGTTAGGCTTTCACAGATGCATTTGTTATGATACAGAATTTCATTATACAGACATTTACTGTCCTTGCCCATATTCTTCATTGAAGAGGATGCACAGTGCTCATTTAGTGACTGACTATTCCTTTAGTGACTGGCTATTCAGCATTTTATTTTCTTGTCACTGTTTACTCTGAACTTTTCTGACATATGTATTGTACACTATTCAAACCTTGTTCTGAAGACAGAATGGCTTTTCAATAGCACATGTCAGTACATAGCACTTGAATGCTTCAAAAATACCAACTGTGTTATTTTCCTAATATTCTTGGGAGAGAAGGCAGCAAAGTTACCTCCATTTTAGAGAGAGGGAATTGAGGCACATAAAACACGTAGCAAAAGGTATCTACTAATTTCAGAAACAGAATCTGAGACAGTCAGGACTTGCTTTTCCAGAATGTTTAGCTTTTTACAGAATCACACGTTCAAATGCTAACTTCATTTGCAGCTGAGTGCTTAGCATCTCTTCAAGAACCCCCAAATCAGGCACTCAGAAAGGAGGAGACACAGAATAGGAGTATTGAAACAAAAATGCTGCATTGAAGCAACATGATCACACAGAAGTTCAGTGGTATTGGCAGAGACACACATCATGCCTTCCATGATATCCTTCCGTGTCTTAATTATGAGACCATTCCTCCTGCAATCCTTTCCTCTACAATCCTTTCCTCTACAATCCCAACATTCAAACGTTAATAAAACATTGCTGGTTCTCCAGGAAGCACATTTCACTGCATATACCACATCCATCCTTAGATCAGAGGTATTCTGAACAACAAACCACTCCAGAGTCCTTTGAAAACAGCTGAGCATTATCCTGTCATTAGGATCTGAATCACTGGACACGCACATGTTCCCTGTGAACAAAGCCTGCACAGGTATTTCAATAAAACACTCCTTACATTTTCTGTCTGGAGAAATTTTCTGCATGGAGAAATTCTCTGTGTGCCCATATACAGGGCTGAAAATATTAATCCTAATAAATATTTTAACACCATTTAAAAATATTCTAAATGTTAAGCCACAAACAGGAAATTCGCTGCATGGCATTATAGAGACATCTACATTTAAGCAACTGGCCTTTATTTTTGGCACCAGTAGGGATTTGTGGTCACTTGAACTAAGGCAGTAAGTGATGGTATGAACAGGCTTCTGGAAGATCAGCACCACAGAACTGACATTTTCACAGATATTTGCTGACCACAGAGAAGCAATCACGTTAAGAGTCCCAGTTAAGCACCAAATGTTTTCTAGTGGTCAGACTTCTCTGTCATTTCCCAGGCTCTGACCTCCATCCCTTTCAAGCTCTCTTTCTCTGATCAGTCTGGCAAGAATCAGGGATGGTATTGCAAACATTGGCCATCCCAATCCTTGCCCAGGCCTTCCATCCTACAACTGCTTTTCGTGACCAAAATGTCTCTTCTCTGGTCATCTGCAGCCTCCAGTCTCAGCTTTCTGCACCCAAGCTCTTCATTCTTGCCCCTGACAATCCTGTATTTCTCTTTCCCCTGACAATCCTGTATTTCTCTTGCCTCTGTTCCCATCCCCTGTTCCTAAAGCCTGAGCTCAAATTCAGCACCAGGCTTCCCCTTGTTTTCACAGGACCGCAAAAAACTATCCCTGGGTTTACTAGAGATAAAATGAATTTAAATAATTTAATATTTTCACTAACATATTCCAGAAACACAACACTTTCTGCAGCCAAGGGCAAGCTGGCAGGGCAACAGTATTTTGAGGCAAAATGGTCATAATGTGGCAAAGTGAATGTGCATGTGAAAGTAGAGTCCTATAATCACCCTCCTTGGGATAATTTCTTGAAAAGAAACTAATGGGAAGTAAAGTTTATCCATAAAAAACTAGGGAATGCTGGAGCAAACTTCCTTTGTGCAAAGTCAATTGTGTATCTGCATTATTATGTGTGTTTAATTACATGATCACACAACATTTTCAACCACGGAGGTTCCCAGGAAGGTTTAAACTCGGGATCTTCAAAATCAGACTCTTAATTTTCATTCACTGGCTTTTGGGCAGCCAGGAAGGCTTTGCAGGGTAGGAACAATTACACTGAACCCAGCTAAGCACACAGCTTTAGGGCATGCATTACGAAAGGAAAACAGTTTAGACAAAACTTAGTACATACTTGGTGTCTGCTCCTCCCTCTGCCTGAAGAAAACTTCTAATTACTTTATTTGTTCTCAACAGGGGGAAAAAAAAAAAGGCAGAAGTGGAAGATGAGATTATATAAGAGGAGAAGGGACACAGAGCAATCAGTGAGCCCAGCCCAGAGGATCAAATATTCACTGATGGTTTTTTGGGATGTAAAGATCCACACCATGGCTATTCAAGGAACTTCCTGGGGGCTGCTTTGTTTGGTTAGCGTCAATTTATTTTTAAGATCCTACTGTATAAAAATACTAATAAGTGCTTGCACCAGTGTATCTTACTTTATCAAGGGGATTGTCTTAGAGAAGGCTATAAAAATCATATATTCTGTAAACTGCTTTAAGCAATAAAGGTTACTACAGTTTTTAGCAACAATGTGATAAGCAGATATATGCATATTGGCACAAATCTAAACCCGAGTAATTCTGTGTATTACTCCAAAATCTTTATTGCATTTTCATACCTATTTTAAGTGTAATACCATAGCAAAAAATACATAATAACATGAGTGTTGCAAAATCACCACATCTCATTCAAAATGAAGTGATTGTTCTTAATTTGATTCATATTAAAGTAATTTCACTGAAGTCAACCTTTATAACTCTGTTAACAGCTACATGAAGCTTTAACAACTGGTCCCAAATTTCCCAAAAATCTCTACAATTCATTTATATGGATCTTTGACCAGGGGAAAAAAAAAAAAAAAAAGCTTATTAGTCTACTATGGCTGCAGCCTTGCCTTGGGGCAGGGAGATGGGTTAATGACCTCTCCAGATCCCTTCCACTTCCATTTGCTACAGCTCCATGAAGACTGAAGTCACCAAAGCCGAAGGGATTTGGTTTAGGGGGAAGAGGGGGGTGGGGAGAAGAATTTTAGGAATGCTGGGAAAATGAAAGATGCAGACTCTTAGTTGGGGAGCTTTACATCCTACTTGCTTCTCTTTGAAGCAGAGCTCTCCCCATTCCCTAAAGCCCCAGGAGACAGAACGGGGACAGACTGTGGCAGGAAGGCTGAGCTCCTGCCCTGCTTCCTCTTGCTTCTGCTGCCCACAACCCACCACTTGCATGATGTTTTCCTTAATGTCCTTTCATTATCACCTAATTTTAAATACCAGTAGCAACTCCTACCTATGGGCTTGATACCAACACAAAGATGTGCAGGCACAATGCTAAATTTCTTCTAGAGAGAAAGGTTTTTCTCAAATATTTGACATGGAGGTTACTACAAGTTTTGGCTTCTTCTCTTGCCAAGGTCACCCGTGGAGGGGCACTGAGATATCTGTATTCTGATGAAATTAATTCTCTTTTATAGGATATGTAGTCTACTGGACTGACATATCACTTATATGGACATAACTTTGTAATTACTCACATATCAAAATATCATAATGAAAATATACAAACATTTCATAACTGCCACCAAGTAATAAAACTTCTGAGTTAATATAAGTTCACTTCTCAATGATTAAACAATAAGCACTTGGCCACTGAAGACATTATTAGCTCTCCCAGCAAGGAACAGAAAAGTCACCCCAACTGGCCTAAACCTGTGTCAGGCAGAAATCGTAAGGCTGTTGTGAAATTTGGTTCACAAATAATGATGGTGTCTGACAATCAACAACATTTATCTGGTGGAGAGAATGGAGCCAAACTATTCTCTCATAGCTGCATTTCACACTTACATAAACTCTTCTTAAACCATTCTCTATGAATCTTTTACGTTCCTGTTAATTTTACAATTTGCTCAGTATTTTAACAAATTCAGGAGATAAAATAGCTGGTAATTATTTTTCTGTATAAGGGACATGAACTCAGTTTCTTCTTGTTCTGCTGTATTCATCGACACTACATCACCTATTTTGGGAATAGATGCATTTTCTAAACTGGTCTTTAAAAGACTTGACTTTTAAAAAGAGCATTCTGCATTTTAAACAACTTTTCTACGTTTTCTACATTTTCTACAATTGTGATTGACTTATAAGAAACTGCAACTATATCAACTCATGTTAAAATTATTACATTTACCATATGCACATCCTATTTATCTTTTTTTTAAAGTTAAAGCACAACCCAACCCGTCAGGGTGTTAACTGTTGCTAGCACTAGGTGTTGAGAGAAGGCTCCCAGTAAGAATAACTGAGAAATAAACTGCCTATATAAGCCTGTCTGTTAAAGGATAGATAATACTACTGAGAATATTTGAGCACAATTTGAAAACTCTTTATTTTCTATCACTTAGAGAATGTAAAACAAAACCAGGGCAATTCTCACTTTCACCTCACTTAGAAAACAGCGATGTTTTATTGTGGGTTTCCAATAGTACAAACAGATTATTTAAATAGCATTTTCAAGGGCACGTGGAAAAATTAAGAACCATTAATAAACCTGCTAGAAAGACGGATAGACTTTGTAAAAATTAATTTCACATTTCAGAACACTGTACTTCACAGAAGAGTCATGATAACATCCAGGAGGATTCAACTTGGGACTCTGCTGATTTGTTTGGATGTGCCACATGGTACTGCTTCTGTTTTCTGACCAGAAATCTGCATTCCTGAGTCTGAATTTAAACCTGAGTTTTATAACACTGGCTGTTGTTCAGAGATATTTGCTTGTACCAATACAATCCAGTTTTGTACATGTTTGTGCAAAATGCATCCCTTGGGGTATTTTGGGTGGCTGAAGGAGTCCCAGTTCCAGACTGAGCAGAGGTGGGTGGGTTTATGGATGTGCAGCTCCAGGCATTATTTTCAGTGACAGGAAAGGAAAGAAAGACAACTGTCCAAACGAACTCATTCAAAGAAAAATTCCAACGTGTGGATTTGTTACATGTGAAAGGACTCGAGGGAAAGATAAAAACCCCAGGAAGATTTGAGATTTGCCTTCTCTGCCACCTGAGAATTCCCAGTGTTTGGCACCATGAGGGGCCAAATCACACATTCAAAGAGCAGACTCACTTTAGGCTCCAGCTGCAGTCTCTAATGATAATAAAGAAGCTCCCCATCTCACAAACAGGGCTGGATCCATCAGTGATGGTCACAGGCTGCCCACAGACTGCAAGTGTTCATCTGCTTCCCTGACCCAAAATTCAGAGAAACTGAGGTAATCTTACAAGCAGAACTGGACTAAATACTCTCACAGCACACTATAGTAAAACTGATACAGCTCTTATCAGGCACAAATTGAAAGACTGTCTCTGTCTTGAAGAGTTTATGGTCGGAATGCATAAAATGGGGAAAAAAGAAAAAAGACAAAATATCAAGGCAGAGGAAAAAATATAATGATGTACACATACCATGTTAATGCCAAAGCTTTTTTTTAATCCTTCCAACTGAAAAAGTAATGTTTAGAAAAGTGAGTGAAAGAGAACAGCCACAGGGAAAGAAATTAAGTGACAAAGAAAAGATGGAGTGAAGAAAGGGAAAGATGGAGGCCAGGAAGAGATGTATTAATCTAGGCATGTTATAGTTGAGATTGGAATGTATTGTCTAAATCCTGAAGGAAAATACTGTTCTAAATTCAAGTAGCAGTTCATGAGTCTGAAGTTAGCATCTGTGGCCAAAGCAAGGACATTTCTCCTGTGGATCTGTTCTTTTTGCTGAATATCTCCTCCCTGAGCTTACGTAAGAGGAGCGTGGGCCCCGTGATGTGAGTCTGAGTAATGCCAGGGCTCTCAGGACAGCCCCAGTGGATGCTGATGTTAATGTCACATTCTCTTCCCTGACAGATTCATTCAACCTAATTGCAGCTGCCTACAAGTCAGCCATTCAGCCTAACCTACATTATAGACTCGGTGGGATGAGTCCTCCTTGCAAGTGTCTGCTGGTTATTCAGGAAACCTGAACTAGCTCAAACCAAGTTCTTAACTTGGAGTCTAAAAGGTCAAGGGGAGGAATTCAGTCCTCCAGCTCTGTGGAGCTTCTCATTGCATGAGTGCCTGCACTGTGCCTGCTCCTTCTTTGAATGACATTGCAGCCTGCCACGGAGTACAGATCTCCTCTCACACCACAGATGGCTCACTGGAAACGCTCCAGAGCTGCTGGGGATGCCCACGACGCTCTACAACACTCGAGCCTCTCTACTGGGAAGCTTGAGAAGTGTTCGAGGCACTGTGTGTACAAACAAAAGCTGTGTATGTGAGGAGGAGGGAGACACAGCATTCAGAGCAGGAGCATCTGTTCCAGGATGACAGTGTTGCTGTCACCCTCTAAAATTTCAGCTAAATTGAAAACCTAAACAAATATTTGAGCGTGCATCCAAAACTATCTGCAAAGTTCACTGTAATTTACCAGGCTTCTGTCGCAGTTCCCGTCATGTTTCAGAAAACTCATGAATATCCTCCTTTAAAACCCTCTACTGAGGATATGCAAGTGTACCAATTAACTGATAAAATGTATTCTGCCTTTGACAAAATTGTCCAGACAGATTTCACCACTTCACAGAAAGGTTCTGCTCCAAGACAGGTAACTCACACTGGTAAGTCTCCATCACAAGTGCATTTCAATGATGATTTGCCAATTCAAAAAATAAATATTAGCTGGGGGTGGGAGAGGGATGGGGTGTGGGTATTGTTTTATACCAGGAACAGCCCAGTACTGTGTATTTACTTTTTAAAGTCGTCTGGAATTTAAAAATTCCCCCTGCTAGGCAGCCCAGCAGGGCTGTGAAGCATCTCTGGGTGCTCAGACCTGGAGCACAGGCTGCCCACAGGGAAGAGTCACTGCCCCTGTGCCACAGACACGAGGGCTTCAGCAGCAGGGAGGTGCCTCAGCTTGGTGCAGAAACATATTACACCACCAGAACACAACAATTATCACATTTGTAAAGCTTCAGGGACAGGAACAATTTAATAGCTTTTTGAAGCAGACTAATTTTCTGGAGCTTCTTATCCTTTTTTTTTTTTAATTTTTTTTTATTTTGCTTTTCATGCATGGACAAGCTCTTCTTTGCTACAGGTATTTTCTGGGTCTGCCTAGCAGGATTATTGTGTGTGGAGGAACACAAATTATTCAATCATTTTAAAACAGTGTGAGAGAAGTGAAAAAGGGCTAAGTGCAAACTACTGCTACTAGCCTCTGTTTTTAAAACAAGTATCACTTAGATAGATAAATGTATTGCTGGTTTACAATACTCCTGCACGTTTACAAACATTAGGGATGCTAAACAGAGGACCATTTTATTTTTTCAGCTTTTCATAAGCTAGAAACTTCAGCTCTGCAGTGTTCAATGCCACTGGGAGACACTTCATGCTAAGGCAAGAAGCAGGCCAGAAGAGGAAAAAATATGGTATTTCTGCTCTCATTGTCATCTCACCCTGAAATTGGCACTGGTATGGGAAGCATGCTCAGCTCCTGTAACTCCCAGGTAAGGATGCAGACATTACATAATTCATATTCTAATATCTCCTCAGCACTAATCCCCCGTGACCCAGGGCTGCAGTTTAAAACCCCAGGTAAGAAAGCCTTTTGTAGTGTTACTTCCAAATAACCTTTCAGAAATCCCTGAAGCATAATTTAATCTCTGTAATATTGGCTCAGCCTCTTTTGGTACGAAAACTCATGGTGGCATATTTTTATTCAGTGATGGATATTACTTATTAAAAGGAGAGAGAAATTGCATTGGTGACCAAGTGATCATTCTGCCCACCTTTTGGGAAACCCATGCTTTAAAGGAACTTTAAACACAGAATGAGAAGGGGAAAGGTTAAAAGACAGGTCACACTAATTTCTTTTTAAACAACTCTGTTTCAGATAGTAGGTCTCAGTGAAATGAAAATATAAATATATGAAATAAATGAAAATAAATTAAGTGTGAATCACAAAAAATGGTATCACATTAAATGCAAGACTTTTGTGACTAATTTTGATTAAAATAAACATTGCTATTTATTGAAAAGCTAGGGGGAGGGTCGAACATTTGAGCAGATTCCTACATAAAAAATGTGTTTTGTAAAGAAACTATATGTCAAATTATAGCTATTTGCTTTCAGCTTTCAGTTATTTCATTTTGTACTTTCCATGTGTCAGTATTTTTTTCATTTCACTTCTTTATTCTGTACTACAAGTAAGTCTCTTCAGAGCAATAAGATCTCTAAAATCCCTTTAGTGTTTAGAAATGTCAACAATTCAGTAGATTATACTTGATGAATAGGCCAGATAGAAAAAACCTGCCTCAAGTTTTTATCTCAAGTGAAGTAAGGTGCTTTGAAGAGCACTTGATTTGAGATTTAGAAGCCTGCCACTATTCAGCCAGACACTCTTGAGAGCTGTTAAGTCCTGACCCATAGAATGAAAACAGGTTGCAGGGAGGGAAGAAACACCAGTAAGAAATATATTTTGTACTCTCTGTGTGATTATTTCTTCTAAATACCATTTAAACATTTCTTCCTATAAACAAGTAAAAAACCTAGGAGACAAGGCAACCTTATCAGGCCACCTTATTTGAGTATTTTGAATGTAGCTGGAACTTGCCAGGGGGAACAGCTACAGCACTGGAAAAAGATGAGGCTCTAAAGGAAAAAAAAAAATATCTAAATGGTTCTTTCCATTTGAATAGACTACACTGACATACTAAAGCTTCGTATTTTTGACAAGAGACGTAGAAAACAAAGAGGTTTTCACTTCAAAATATGCAGTGGAAGCACACGGAGTGGTTAGGTTGGCTATAACTATAGAAAAATATTTTTTTCATCCTTTTCTATCACTTTCATAGTCTAAAACCAATCTCAATACCAGACTACAATGAATTCATTCAACATCACAAAGCAATCAGTTTAAGATATCTGCACACCAATAATAATAATATCAGATGAAAAGTAATGCAAGCTGTAAGTCACCCCTTTCAAAGGAATATCTGTTCTTAACAGATTATTGTGCTTGTGCACAAGCTCTCTCCCCCAGCACTATAGCTCTGTAACTGGTTCCTTGAATAAGAACTTAGTTAATAACTTAGTTAATAACCTAGCAGCAGCTGACCACATTATTGGGGCAAATGCCTCATCAGTATCTCCTGCCCTACTTTCTGCATCTCTGAGTTTCATAGAGATATAAAAGAAAAGGCAAAACTAGGTCATTCCTGGGCTGAACAAAAGAATTTTTGTAGTAGTATAAATTACTGACCTTTCTAATAACTCTGTCTTTCCCAGCAAACCAGGTCATCCAATCCAACTCAACTAATTAATGGTATCCTCCAATAACTAACAATAATTTGAAGCACACAATCCAATGAGTTTGGAAGAAATATTTCCGTGGCTTTTCTAGAGCTGCTACACTTAAGAAACACTCTCCTAAATTAGAATAAATTTTGAGGATTGTGTTCAATTATTAATTAGCATGCAGTAATTACTATTACAGTAGCTGTCTTGTGCTCATTGAAAATCATCACAGTACCTGAGCCTGTCTGGGACCCTGCAGGGTCCTTTCCACCTGGGATCATTCACTCCTTAAATCATCACCTGTAAGCTCAGTGAAAGCCCCAGATTTATCAGTGTTCATAACAGAATGACAAACATGATAAGACTCCCTGAAATGAAATACAAGATGGACAGACAAACAGGAAGCATCTTACTGAACAATACTGCTGGGGGTTTTATGGCCACAAATTAAGAAGACATAAAGCAGGAAACAGCCTCCACAACCACATTTCTGTGTTATAGACCCAGGACAGTGCC
>VZTB01018183.1:1148102-1169473 GCA_013397245.1 Thryothorus ludovicianus
TTTACCTTACTGCATTAAACAATTATCCGAGATAAAACACTCTCTGAGGAGAGGATGATAAATACAGAACAACTGTCAATGATGCCAGTTTGGGGGAAAAAAAAAAAAAGAAAAAAGAAAAACAAAACAATTTCAAACTCACTGGGCATCAGGGCCAAGCAGGGAACAGTGCGTTGCAAAAAACATTGAGAACATGAAAGTTATTTTTCTTTTTTGAGAAACACAGGTACTTTGCACAGAAGCAATAATAGATATATCTAAATCAAATGGAATAGTAGATGTTGTTAAAATGGTGGAAGTGACAGTTTTGTGTTAGTTCACTTTGCAGATAAATTCTACAGCACAAAAGGCTAAATTCAGATATGGTAATTATGATTTAGGAAAAATTATGTAAAGGATTCAGTGTAGCAGCCACACAAATCTCTTGGAATAAAAAGAACTTGAGATAATAAAAAACTTGCCAAATTTGATTTAATATCTCTTCCTCCTTGCCAAAGATGCTGGTTGCTAGACAAGGAAAATCTTGTATAACATGAGCAGCATAACACTTTCATTTGGATCCCTTACAAATAGCTTCAGCTGACATTTAGGCATCAAGTAAAGCAAGTCAGACAGACATGGCTGTGACCATAGCAAAGGAATATTTAAATGTGAAACGTAGAAATGTCTCTCACTGGCACAAGAACAAAGATATGGAAAAAATATGGGCAGGATGTTGACTAATTCAACCAGGATTGTCAGCATTGTGGGAGAAATTGTGCCTTTTAAAAAGAGCTTACTGCTAGGAAAGCAGACGTATTGCTTCTCTGAGTTTCTGTAATGTGAGTGGAAGTGATTGTTACCAGGAGAATACCTTTCCTTTTGTCACATCTTCTGATCCATACCCAGCAAAGGGCAGGAAAGGCCAATGAAATACCTGGGTGTTACTTATCAGCGGGTTAATCCCACGTTCATTTGGGGGATAATGTGTTTTCTATGAGGAAGCTGGCTGCCAATTTCATTAGAAGCAAGAACTAGATTTTATTATAGCAACAGAAGACTAGGAGTCTGGAAACAAGCTCGTGAACCAACTCCCCATTTCAGCTGCAAAAATAAAGGAAGGAAAGGATTTTTCTTCCTCTGCACATGACAACTGATGAGGTTTTGCTTGAGTGCTGGTGCACAGTACTTGTCAGGTTTTCTTCAGAGGTGTAAAACAAGCTACTGCATGTTGCTTCCCTGAGGTACACTCCATTGCTACTAGGCTAGGCCTCAGCTTTTTATTTCTAATTATCTGTTTTCTTGATTCTTCAAAATAGTTTATTTAGCTCTGAGAGAATACTTTCCCTGAGAACAGAGATGATGTTCCATTCTTTTCACTGAAATGCTAAATTCTGCAGGAACCACTTTCATTCCAGTACATCCCCACTCAGTAACCTCTTAGTCCTCCAGCAATCCCTTTGTAAATTTATTGCTGGTTTATCTCACTTGATGCTACATCCTCCTTAAAATACCATTCCAGACACAGAAGGAAAACAATCAACTATTTCTATTCCTCTCTCTGCACAGGGGGTAGGATGAGGAAGAGAGCATAAAGTACTTGCCATGTCCTTATCTATAAGGGGAAAAAAAAAACCAAAAAACACTCAGTGAAGGATGCCTGCGTGTCCTGAGTCCAAAATCCTAGTAACCTGAAAACAATGAAACGATCAAAAACCATGGAGAGTTTTGAGCAATTTCAGCCTTGCCTCTTCCTCCTCTGCTACCTTTCCTCCTCCCACTGCAGGACCAGTACGGGTCATGATTCTTGGGTGAGGAGGGTGAACAGACAGTTAATCCCATGGAGCTCTCCCAGAACAGGTGCACTTGGTGCCAGACCAGAAACATCAAAAATATCCCATGGTGTCATCCACTGATGACTCTGAGCACTCCTGGCAGCTCTAACCAAACGTTTTCCAGCACTTAAAGCTGAGTTCACCCATCCCCAGAGCAGCCAGGCTCCTCCTGAGCAGCACCAGCACCTCCCCAACCTGTCTTGTGACACACGAGGTCACCTCCTGATGGCTGACCCAAGAATATGGGCACAGGTCAAAAATCCCCACTAGACAGAGATCAGCACTCCAAAAGTGCCTTTACTAAAGGCACAACACATTGCATGCAAAGCCTGTGAGGTGAAGGCATCTCCACTCAAGTAAAAAAACCAAAAGCAAATCCACAACCATAACCTATCACTGGAAAACCACAAAGCACAATGACAATATATTTCAGCATTCAAGATGACTGTTACAGCATGTGTCTTTAAACAGATACCACAGCAGCTCCTCAGCAAACAGAAACCAAAAAAGGAAAAGACAGTTACAGTCAATGCTTATTTTATAAAATTTTACCTAAGGGAGTTCCCACTACTCATGAACTGAGAAAGCACAGATTTAAGAACCAAGACCTATTATTGAAATCCTCACTTCTGAAGAGGCTGTGTGTTTCTGTCTTTACTCCATACGACTGTAATTGTGTACATGCAGGATGGCAAACAGGAGGGCAGTAGCATTTTTTAGGAAGGGAAATGTAATCGTGTTAAAACCTAGTATTTTTAATGAAAAGAAAAAGGAAAATGAATGAGAAACTTCTTGATGCTGTTGTGTTATTAAAGCTGGATTTTTAATCACACCAATTATTTCTAAGAAACACATCATTACACACTTTAAATCAATTTCTACTTAACAACTTTGGGTGATTAAGTCTTAAGCATATCTCACATCATAAGTAGGAGAAAATAACAGTTTGATATGTTACATAATATGACACATGACACAGGCTGCTGGTTACTTAAGACTTCTATAATTTTATTTTTCTCTTACTAAAAAATTCCACTGTTCTTGCCACCGTATCGTTAAGAGAACGAGACTCCAAATTTCAGCCATTTACTCTGAAGGGTTCCAGTTTGAGGTGAGGCCTTGCACAACACCCAAGGACAATCACCTGCCTGACAGGACTTGTGTGGGACAGCAGCCTCCAAAGCCCACGACTTCCCAGTTTGTCAGCTTCCAGCCACAGATATTTATTTATTAATGAAATGGTCTTTTCACATCCTTGTCTAACTGAAACTCGACGTGAGCTAACCACAGCACAATTGCAGTGCACAATACATGTTGGATGATGCACTCATTTCCTGCTTTTTAGGCCAGTCTGAGATGCTAAAGGTCTCTGTAACCTCATGTGCATGCATAGTTCAAACTCTGTCAGAACTACAGCACATATTTGTATTCTCTTTGCAATCCCACAGCATGCTTGGGGAACACTAAGACCTAAATTTTATATTTTTAAAGGTACCTTTGTAAGTTCTATGAAGCCATTTATTATTACAAGCAAAATGAATTACTCTGGAAAAATACAGCTTGCACCCAAAGGTATACTAGGAAAACACCTTTGCTGGAAGGGTTGGACTCCATTCAAGAATATATCAACTCCAGTACAATATAAACAATACAGAAGAATATTTTCATGGGGGCCACATAGTTATTGAGAGCCTGATTTTGGAATCTAACCCAGTTTTAGTGAAGCACTAGCTTGTTTATTTCATTTGAGTTTATTAGAAGTTTCTACTTCTGAAAGAATCACTCCTTCTCTGTTACAATTACATGCTGTGGCCTCAGGAACACCACGGAGTTGCCAAAAATCTGCCATTTTAAAAACAACAGCCAGGTAATATACAGAGTATCAGGTTTAAAAGTTAACCTTCCAAGTAAACTTTAGAAACCCAGTCCATCCCCCATCCTCCTGCTTTGCATTCCAGACCTGAACTGCCTTCCAAGCCTTGGAAAAACTCTTGAGAAATAGTTGAGTCCAGGTAAGAAATTCCAACCTACTAAAGTCAGTAATGCTAGTCAGGGTATAGATACCAGTATTATGCAGAGCTTTCTTAATAGGAACTGAAATAAGGAAGAGCTAGAGCCACTTCTGGGAAAAGGACTTTTTTTTACCAGAAGCTAAATGAACTGGACATGAAAAAGGAAGTCTCTTGCTCTGGCCATGTCATCTGAGGGGAAAGACTTTCATTTAGTATACAGGTAAAATTATTAAAGTAAACAGAACTTTTCACTTAGTATATGAATAAAACTATTAATCAAGTAAACAGAACTAATTATGTAGGACTTTTCCTCCCTCTTAATATAAGACAAACATCTGAAGCTTTGCAAAAGTGAGTAGTGAGTCATGAAGAGCCTAAAACAATCTTATCACACACACTGTGAGACATTGCTAAGTAGGGCATGCACTGCCAAATGCTGGAGCTTCTACCCTGAGAAGTTTTCACATGTTTATCTTGGGTCATCATCTTCCTTTTTTCTCCAGTGTGCTAAGGATAGCAGAACTTACAAAGACCCCAGATAAATCCAAATTACAGACATCACATTATGAAACCAATCATTGCAAAAATACTCAATTATTGCTTAGCTGGCCAAAAAAACTCCCAAATGTACTCCAGACTTCATTCTTTTAAATTAGCCAATACTATGTTTTGATCAAATGTCTCATTCCCAAACTACACTCACACACAAGTCACAAGAAATGAAGAGAAAAAGCACAGTAATTATGCTGCAAGAATTGTGTATTTCTATTAACAGCAAACAATTATACAGTAATTTGCAAATTAGGCACTCTTCTTACTTTGCATTTTCAAGGTCAGTGACTTGCCCAGTGATGGCTATATTTGATCATTTACACTTCTACCATTTTTAGTCTGGAACACTCATCTAAAAACAGACACTGACACTGAAAGGTTTTTAAATTTCAGACTCCTAATGAAAATGATCATTGATTTCAGAAGAAAGCCACTGACCAAACTCAAGGAGATCTACAAAATGAGAAGTTGTGCTGGTGACATCAGTGCCACGTTGGGACCTCAAGGATTATTTTGACACATCAATAGGTATCTACAGGATGTGACAGGAAACATGAAATCTGACAGTTCAGAGTCTTGTATCTCCAAGAAAATCTGCCTTCAGAGAACACCTGAAACCACAACAAAATCTGGAGATATTGGGCTTTTAGGTTAAGAAGAGGAAACAACCATGATGAGCCAAAAAAGGGAAAATAAGCACCAATCATAAAAAAAGCTGAAATCAGCAGCCACGGCTTTTCCCTAGCTCAGACAAGCATTTTAAAGGCATTTTAAGTATATTACAACACTTGGACTGCAAATTTATCTGTTCTCACTTGTGAACTTTTTAAATAACACAAAGTTTATTTTAAGAGGTGGAACTGGTTGGGAAGATGATTGTTGAGCACATATGCACCGTAAAGTTACTTCTCTGCCAATGCTCAGGAAAAGACAGTAGCTTTGGAGAGAAAGTTGTTCCTCTTGAAATAAACCAACAATGACTTTTTGTTCCAAGCCTTGTCCTCTGTGCACTGGCACAGTCCCATGGGCTCCTTAGCTGGGCCTCCACCATCAAAATGGTATCTGTGTATTTTCATATGCAATGACATAAAAAAAAAAAAAAAGATTCTGAATCATGAAAACACATTTTCTGCTAAAAAAGATATCTTAAAAATGTTAAGAAGGAAAAGGAATTCACAAGTTTTCCTTCTTTTGAGTTTTTCAGCCAAAAAGGAAAGGCTGTCACTCTTTATTGCCTAAACAAGAGGCAGGAAGATAAATTCCCCATCTACAGGACAAAGTGTCAGCCTGAAAGCCAAATATACACTTTGGAAAATGAAATAGAAATTCCTAAACTATCCTTCACTCTTTTTTACCAGCATCCACATTAATACTGTTTTGTAAGGCACAAATCTTTCAACAGCTGCCTCCATGTACCCTTTACTCCTGAGGCTTTATTAAGAAGCTGAACTGACAGCCCAAGTTTTCTTCATTTTCTTAATTTCTTGGAAATCATTCCATTGATTTCTTTTCTTTCAAGGTAAAGAAGCCTCTCAGGCTTATATTGAGAGATCTTGCACAGAAATTTGAACAGAGAAAACAGAATTATTCTACCCCACAAATAACCAAAGCAAGCAAACTGAAGTCTATCAGGTTACCTCAGGAAGTTAATTTTTTCATTTGTTCAAACAAGGAAGACAACAAAAGAAGGATTTGGAAATTACACAAAGGGTAATGAAATAAAGATATTTGTCTCCTAATTTGTCTCTCTGAAACAAAATTACAAACAACAGAAATGATAATATGGTCTCTGTTGCTAATCAAAATTACTTTAACATTATTTTGTCCAATTTAATATTTTTTTTTATGTGCATGCATTAAAATATGGGTTTTTATAAAACCAGGATGTTACCCCCAAGATCAAGATTATAGTTCTCTCTTTTTCCAGGAAGCATCTAACCTGTATGACACAAAGTCAGCTTGTGGCATTCACTCTGCACATAAATTTCTGCCAAGCAATTACTTGAAAGTCACCTTAAGAGTAGGAGGAAGTTATTGATTTATGATATTTAACAGCAGACAAGAACAATAATACCAGTTTATGCTGGAGGGAAGGGCTTGATTTCATTTGCTTTTTCTTCAAGTATGACACTTGAGAAAAAAAAAAAAAGATGGACATGATTGAAACAATTAATAGGAAATTTGAAGAACAGAGCTATGGGTTATTTTATGGCCTGTGTATCAAATCAGATCATTACTTTAATTGTTTTTTGATACTACAGGGTGCAGAAAATGCTATCTCTGTACGAAACCACTTTGAGATACCATTAAAATTATTTATTATTTAAAATTATTTTCCTTGTTGTGATTTAATTATTGTCAAATAATGTCATTTTATTTGTGGAATTTCAAGACATTTTTGAGGAGACTTAAACTAGATGAGAGCTCTGCAAGCAGGCAATTTTAGTATTGCATATGCAAAAGTTTGATTTATGGTATGCTTTCTCTTTGTTTATAATCTGTAACTCTAAAAATAAAATCCAAACTATTTGAAAATACTTCTAATTCTTATTACACTGAACTCTGTGATAAAAAAAAACAACAACCTGCAGCCCTTTCTGCTAAAAATTTCTTTTGCTAACCTGCCACGTTATGAGCATTACGTTGACAAACAAAAGCAGAAGTTGTTGAAGGCTTACACCTGGGGCCAGCTCTCCCAAAAACCCTGCTGGTACTGGAGACTGGGAGCCACCTCCAGGGCAGGATGCCAATGGAAGCGCCAGGAGGGCTCCCACTGGCAGGGAGGGAGCAGAGAGATGAGGCTGGCACTCCCTGGATGGGCAGCAGGCAGATGGGAGGCTGCCCAGCCACCGGGAAAATCCCCTGCCACCAACGGGGCCGGCAACTCCTCCTTCCAGGAAAGCAGTGGTGAAACAGGTCCTGCAGCTTCTGGTGCCTCAAGTTTTGTGTTTTCAGACTCTGGGCTGGTTTAGTGGGTAGTTCTGGGTTTCACGTTCAGTGTTGGTGAGCTTTCTTCACAGGGCAGGCAGACAAAACAATTCCTTCTCCAGCTCGGCACCACGGACAGCCCAGACAAATTTCAGGCCCAAGAATATAAACAATGGTGAGGTGAGAACAAAAAACAAGGAGGGTGGAGCTTCAAAACCTGAAACTATGGTTGAACAGTTGATTCTAATATGCTGATGGACCAGAACTTATGAAAGTGTGAGACGTTGTGACAGGTTGTCAATTTTGCAATCGTTTTGGGGTTCATCTTGGGTGTAGTCCAGTCAGGCTCTTGTGCAGCCCAGGAGTGCCCAGTGAGGCCCTTTAATAAATCCCTGGTTAATCCTTTTGCTCTGGCTGGTCTCTGTTCCAGGTCAGCCTCTTTAGGTATCCCTCCACTGCTTTGACTCAAAAGCTAAAGAAGTGAAAATTTTATTTCTCTGCAGTTTTTTGGATGCAAGTACCCTGATGCCTTAGGTTTTAGCTTTTCTACTTTTTTGATTCTGTACTGTTTTAGTTCTGGGTTTCATATTTAGTGCAACTAAGCTCTCTTCACAGAGTAGAGAGACAAAACAATTCCTTCTCCAGCTTGGGACCAAGGACAACTTTCAGGCCCAAGAACAAAACCAATGGTGAAGTGAGGAGAAAAAACCAGGAGGATGGAGCCTCATAACCTGAAGCTACAATTGGACAATAATTAACTCCAATATGCTGATGGACCAGAACTTACAAAAGTGTGGGACCTCGTGATCAGGTGCCCATTTTTGTGACCATTTTGGGGCACCTTGAATCTGGTCCAGCTGGACTCTTGTGCAGCCCAAGTGCACCCATTGAGGCCTTTTAATAAATATCTTTATCCTCTTGCTCTGCCTAGTCTCTGTTCCAGGTCAGCTTCCAAAAGTCATCAATCCATCCCTTAATTCCATACAGCTCAGCAGAGGTCTTGTTGTCTGTTTCTTAGATCAACTTAATTGACTAAAGTATTTATTAAATGGTCATTAAATACCACTCCCCTTTCCAGTGTAAGCATGTGGGTATGAGTGCTCTTGAGGTGCTGCCCCAGGAGGTAAAGAGCAAAGAATTCAGGTGCTCCCTTGATGCAAACCAAGCCCAGTGTATTTAGAAAGAAGGCATAGCTTCTTTATTTTTTCCTTTGAAAAGCAGAATTAAAGAAGATACCATGGCACTTCGTAATCAATGAAATAAGATTATGGAGGAACTCCTGACCTCATTACTGAGTTTCCCTCTTAGCTGGAACCAATCTTGGCCAGATGCTTTGGTTAATAATGGAGAAAGTGAAAACTTTCAACCATGAGAAGAATCTGATGCCTAGGCTATTAATAGATTTTCTTTGATGCCAAATGTCAAGTGAAAAACTGCTTATATGAAATTACGGAGCCACTGTATAATATTACAATGTGTATTTCTTCAGGTCTTTAGTGTTTTACAATGGAAAGTCAAAGGCAGAATATCATGTGTGATGAAAAGGAATTCAAACTCACCATTACTGCTACTTCTCTGAAAGCTCTTAAGCAGTTCTACAAAAGATTGGTTTTTTAACATGTTCAGTAAATATCTGCTCTCTTTACACGGTGGAACAAATCAATCATTAAGGGTTTTTAACTTACTAGTGATAACATAGTACTTTGGAAAAAAAAATAAGGAATACATGGAGATCATTGCCTACTTGATTTTTGTTATTTTTCATTTTCTTTTTCTTCACATATCATCCACTTCCATTGCAATTATTTCACAAGAAAGACTTTGTCTTAAAAGTGTTTGCAAATTGTCTCACATTTTTTAAGGAAGTAGACAAGAAAGCTGCAAGAGACCTAAAACTGAATGATTTGGAGTAGCCAATCTTTCTATTCTAAAGGTTGTAAAAGAGTTTATACACATACACATTTATACACATTTCTGTTTGCATTATGCAGGTGCAGCACAGCAGTGCTACAAATGCACCCAGCCAAATTTAGCTAGCTGAGCTGAGCACTAACTAAACCTTGCTCCTGGTCTCTGATAAGAAAGAATATTTTTTAAAAAGAGGCAACTTTCAGACTGTTTTCCTAACTTAGAAATAATTTTTCTTCTCTATTAATCATTTAGACATTATAAATGGTCCTGGGCACCCAAAAGAAGGAGCATTTTTATGGACCTATGAGCATATGCTTTATGTCAAGAAAACTATATTTTTATACATAATACAGCCCCATAAAAAGATTACATTGAAAATAGCCCTAAGACAGAACAAATCATAAAGAAGTTAGTGCATGTGTTAAGCCTGTAGAGCCAAAGCATAAAAATAATATTCTTCTGACATTGTGAATGAATGTCACTTTCATATTTTTGTGGGAAAATTTACATGGACACTTTGAAGGCAATTTGTTCCTCATGTATGTGGTTGCCATTCTTCTATTTCTTAGTATATTTATAGGACTTGGTAAAGATAGTTTTGACTGTCCAAATGGGATTTGTTCAAATGGCATTACTTTAGCATATTGATATTCATTTTTGAGAGAATGTTTCTGCTCAGTTGGGAAAAAAATGCTCCATCTTTTGCTATCAAAATTATTATATTTAGATACTATGTGACTAAACCAAAGAATAAAATAATTTTGAGAAGTATTTTCTATATCATTATATTTTTAACTTTATTGAGTAGTATTTTAACTACTCAAAAGCATATGGAATGCTGACCAAAGCTGGATCAGACCTCACTACCACTGCAAACAAATAATTGACAAGAACTCTTAAAAAAAACCACCACAGTGTCAACCAAAAGAGCTAAAAATTATGTCATCTTCGGCACTTTTTGCATTATTTGTCTTAGTAAATGTAAAGGGTTTTGCCATTAAAACATACTAGAGGTTTATATAAAATTGACTGTGTTTATAATACTAACTTCAGCCTATTTGAACCAGAAGGAAGGCTTTTACAGATGAGATGCAGTTTCATTTCCCCTGAAAAACATCAGGCGTTCTGTCTAAACTATAAATAACATTGTATTTTATGGCTAGCTAAATCATTAATCAAGGTAAGTATGGGAAGGGATCTCAGTTTACTTGGTGGCTGATTGCCCAGCAACCACTGCCCGTAATTGTCTTTAGCAGCAGCACGGTGTTCCTGGAGACCGTGGGCTCTCACAGTGGATGTTCTTTTCCTGCAGCAGGGCAGGGAAAAGCAAAGAATCCAAACCAAACACTTGCAGTCACATTTCAGACACGTCCCTGCTCAGTTTCACTGGCTGCAGCTCCACCACAGGCACTGAGCAAGGTGAGTCTCTTGAGAAGCCAAGCCTGCCTACAAGTGGGGAATCTCTATCTTGGGAATCTAAATCTGATCTTTGGACTCAGGGAATTCATCTATTTAATGAATCAAATGCTAAAAATAAGTTTTTAAAAAAGTAATTACTTGACTTTCATTTATGAAATTATTTTATACGATGGTAAGAACTAGAAGAGAAATATGTATTTAAATTAAATTCAACCTTGTAAAACAGCCACAGAATGTTCCAGACCAAGGAATGTTCCAGTTTACTCCTAACATGCTTCCTGCTATTTACACTTTCCACTGCAAAACCATGAACTTCCGGACATTCTCTTTTTGCTACATTCTCCACTTATGCCTCAGGTTCATCTCAGACACCTTCACTTTTTATTATTTTAATAGTTTATTTTCCTGGTTTGGTTCCTTGTCATCATCACCCTGTTCACTTTTCACAATACCTGCACTGCCCTCCAACAAATCTATCCAATGCATTATTCCAACAGAGAATGGCCCAGTAACAAAGGTACTCAGCCAGGATTCAGAAACTCCACTTTCCCCAGTGCTGTGACAGAGAGCTCTTGGATGCTCCCACAAAAACATTGGCAGAAATCCAGGCAAAGAAAACCAGACTTCTACCCAGTCTCACTTCCCCTGATTTTTGGCAAAAAGGATGATAAAGCTGAGATCATCCAGCATTTTAACTACTGGTGACACGCTCGAGGTCTGAAGTGTAAAAGCTGTCTTCATTGAAGTCACCGTCTACAGTTCAAGCTCCTTTTTAAACAGAAGTTTCTGGAAGCAAAGATCCCAACCAAAGCTACTACAGAGGAAGGGTGGCTGAACATTTCTGCAATAGATCCCTTTCTGTCAGAGAGAAAACAGCACGCCAAAAATTTACCAGGTTAAACAGAAAAACCACTTTAGCACTGTATGAAAGATCCCTGACTTACAGGGCTAAAAAAAGTTGAAGGAATTCAGTTCATGCCAGATTTGCCTTGCCATTATATTTCCAAGAATAGAAGGTTAGGTACAGCCTCGACCAAGATTCAACTGTAATTTTAACACGGCAGTAAATAAATGATTCATTGCCAAATAAATCCCCGGGGTAACAAGCGTAATCCTCAGTGCATTTGATACTCTTCCATTTCACTTTCACTAGACATGACAGGCACACTTTTGGGTACAGGGCCCAAACTGAATTCTTCGGTGCATCGAGAGCTCTGGAGCCTGCAAACCCAGCAGAGATGAGGTAATGCTTCCTACCCACACCCACAAACATACTCAGAGTTGCAAAGCCTTTATCAGGAACGAGAAATCTGGATTTTAGCTGAAGCAGCCAAACCAGAACCTCCTTTTCTAGACCTACATGAGTGCACATCCCACCCAAGGAGAGAGCAAAGAGGGAACAAATTGGCCAGACTGAGCTAGACCCCAGCAGAAGCAGCCAAAGTAGGGGGATTCAAACAAGAAGAAAACTTCCTGTAAGTGTGGCCAGGATTTCTCTGCCCTGTGCAGTTTGTCCCAGCCTTCTGTCTTAGCCTCTACCTGATTTCCACTTCCCACCAGTTATCCTCCCTGTTGTCCCACTTCTAACATTCCTTGTGCTCAATGTTGTTTCTTGGTTTTGTCTTAATTTAGCTTATATTTTAAGTTCCTCTTCCTCCAAACAAAACATTAATAATGGAATTAATACGGCATTTGGTGTTGACTCATTTTTTTTTTTGAACCTGTGTGTTATGTGTTCGTTCTCTGCCAGGTGTCTGCAAGGAGCAAAGATCATCTGCTCGTTATATTTGTATATTTATGGGTGCCTATCATCAGTCCCTGGCTGACCATACCATTAGAACTACCATTACAAACATAGAAGTAGCATTATGGTGAAATATTTGCAGAGACATTGCTTCCTGTGAAGCTCTAGCACTAAATTACTCCTGCAGAGATCAGATCTAGGACACACTCAGCATTTTCCATTTGTGCTGCAGTCACGGCCCCACTGTAAATCCATGTTTGTCCCTACAGACACCAAGGCTGTAACAAACACTGACAGTATCCTGACATTAACTGAGAGCAGGTGACCAGCTCAGCACAGGGAAGAAAACTGAATGGAAAATGGAATACTGCTCTTTTGGCTGCTTTTGGTTGTTAGGGGTCAGATTATCTGTCCTGCTGTGGGATCTTTTAGGTGAGATACCAGATCTGGAGTTCAGAGAGCCCATTTTTGAAGAGGTCAGCTATTAACCCTGACCTAGCAAAAGCCTACCCCTGACAAATAATTAATCTTTGCCTAATTTAATGATAACAGATATTCTGCTCGGATAAAGTATTGTTTACATTTTTCCAAAATAAAAGTTTGGAGGGTTTGGGCAGCTATTGTGTTTCATTCCTGAAAGAATGGTGCAGTTAAATAAAACAGGGATGATCTCCTGTATAAACACAATTGCTAAAGTTCTTTGGGATGTCGTATGCATGGAGGCAGTCCATACATGCACAGCAGAAAGCAAGAGCACTCCCCAGGATTTCAGGATGGGAACTTAAACCCTGATACTGAAATAGCAAATATCTTTAAATATCAGTGTGGGTTCACTGTCATTTTAAGCAATTCTTAAACCTGACAAAATTAACTTGCTCTAATTATGATTAGGTTTTTCAGCCTAAAATCATCACTGGTTAGTGACTCAACTAATGAGTATTTTTATGATTTATTAGTTAAAGCAGAAGATTATGAGTTTAAATTCTACTCTTGATTAACTACATTGGAAATTTTATACATGGCTTGTCATTTTAAAATAACGGTATCTTAGCGTTTAATTAAGACATGCAAGAATTCTGAGTAACTTGAGGTGTAAGATTCAACATCATTATTACAAATTATAAGGAAAATACCTCACAGCATTGCTATTATCAGTGTTGCTAATATGGGATTTAGGAGAAGGTGGCAGCTTAAAGCAATCAAACTCAGAACAAGATGTTGCCCACTGATGAAGAATTTATCTGCCCTGGTGCAGGAGTAAAGTACCATGACCTGTATTGCACAGGAGGTCAGATTAAGTAACCACAATAGTCTTTGCACTTTAAAATCCTGTAATATTTCAGGCTGAAAAGAAGTTAAATACAAAGCTCTACTCGCTTCTTTCTTCTGAGTATAAACTATATGAGTGCCATTCAACTATATAAACACATTCACTAGGTTTTCAGTAGGCCTCCTTTCTAAGGAAAGAAATTACATACTTTTGAGCTCTTGAGTGAACTACAGTGTTTTATGCCTTTAATTCAACACTCTTAGGGCTTACAGTTCATTGAAATTCAAAATCATGGGTACAAACTGTGTTCACAAAGAAAATGTTGACCTTCCTATATAGCAAATGCCTTTTCGTTCTCCTTTTTTTTTTTATTTTAATAAAGAAACACTAATGAAGCTGAAGGAGGTAAAAGATTTGACCTTCCTATTAAAATAACAAATGTAATATAATTCACATATTACAGCATGTTGGCTACTGCTCATGAAATAAAATACTGCAACAGAAAGAGCATATTGTTTCTACACATCGAAAATATGCAAATGAGACAAGTATTCAATATTCACTTGAAAGCGAGAAAATGTACCAGACTACCAATGGTATTTAGGAAAGCAAACTGGTTGAACATGATTATTTGAATTTAAAAAATGGGTATGGGATTCCCCTCTCTTTGCTTCTTGCCATATATGGTGTCTGTGGAATATCCACAGGGCAAATTATTCACTACCTTTTTCAAGATGAAAAGCTACTGATTGGCATCAGACATCAAGAGGGATTTTGGCATTAGAATAGATTTACACTTGATGACATGTCAAAGGCTTGAAACAAAAACTACAGAATTTACTCATGAATGCCGAAGGCAAGGCACTTATTCAATAGTAGCTCAATGCACATCTTTCCAAGGATGGCATTCAACCACCCCAAGAACAAAATACAGCAAACAAAACATGGTTATACTTGGAAATGAATGTGCTTGACTAGACTGAACAAAATAACAGCCAGCATTACCTGTTGCCAGCTGTCAGTGGAGAATAAAGAACTGTAACATCCTTGTAATAAAGAGGGAAACAGAATCCAAGCTCCTAATGAAAATACAGCAGTTAGTGGGATGAAGTAGGATCAGCAGCACTATGTGTGGGCATGGCAACTCCCACTCGGAGCCTGCTGGCCCTTTAAGAGTGTGTCCTCACTCCTCTTCCCCACAAACACTCGAAAATAAGGAAAATCTGATTAGGAGAGCAGGCACAGAGTGCTGTGTACCTAGGTGTAAGAATGTATGACATATTGCCAAATTTTGCCATTTCTCCCTCCACCTCCACTGTGGTTATTTGAAAAATAATTTCATTATTGGCATCACAGCGAAGGGCTTGTAAAATACAGTTAGAAGGGTTGACAAGATCACAGTTATTTTGGCACGGCCAGTTTAGTGACCACTGAACATTCTCCTGCTTATCTTGATAGAATAAAAATGCAGGTATCTCATTTCCATGCTGGATGTGTGGGAAAAACCATCCAAATAGGTTTGGCACCTGTGAGCAATGAAAAGAGAATGTACAGTAGAAGCCATAAATAGAAGGAAACTTGAGCAGCATCAGGGAACACCCACTCACCTCTATCACACCCACGGAAACCTGAGATTATTTCGTACCTCTGTCCTTACAGGGATCAACTCGTGTCACATCCCACATAAAAAGTTAAAGGACTGCTTTGTGCAGATAAGGTATCAAAAGTGAGGAGCAGGGTTTGCCTGAGGGGCCTGCAATTTGAAATAAATGCTAAGAGCAACTTGCATAAAATCAGGAAAAAACTTAAGGAAAGTTTCTATTTGGTTTTTCCCTGCCACAGTGGATACGATATAGAAGTGAACGTATTTTTTTAAGAATTATATTTCAAAGTCACTTTAGAGACAAAGCAAATTCATTAAGAAGGGTTTCCTATTTTAAAATAATATAAAAAGTTATTCTGGTTTTTCTTTTGATAAGATTATGTTAAGAAGGACACTACCTGCTCCTAAAAGAAATAGTCAATTTTCCAATGGATTTTCAGATATATAGTTACAGTTTATTTAGAGCATCAATGGCTGACATACTGTAAATTATGTCAAAAATTAAAATTCACTTGTTAGGATCTGACAGAACAACCTAATGTTCATAGGAGATAATTATTCAACTTTTCTAATGAAGATATTGAAAAATGGCAGTATGAAGAAGCCATCATATTACACTGCTTTTAAGAAACTTAGTACTTGTAAATACAGTTTCTTTAGATCTGTACAAATGACAGATGGACTCCTTGGAATTTTGATACAATATGTAGATGCAAATCACTTCAAGAAAACTTGAAATATATATTATATTTCAAAATATCCCACCTCTTCCTCCTAGGGTCTCTTCTAAAAGGCAGTGAAATAAATATTTCGTCTTCAAAATGTATCACACATTTCATATTAGATGCTGAATAGTCCCAGAAATAGCCAAGATATCAAAAAGTTGACAAAATACAGATTCATGAAGAGTGTCTGTGGCATCTGTGAAAAATATTCTGGATCAGCATTTTGGTTCAGGTGTCTCTGCCTGAGGTGTCTGCCATCACCAGCCCCAATTTTTTAAGGGGAAAAAATAGCTTCCATGAATGGAAAAAGGTCCATTTTCAAGAACACTCATTAACTGCAATGCTTACTGTAACAGACATCCTCAGCAAGGTAACAACTGAAATTTAATGCATGTGGGAAGGTGAGAAAATACTTAAGGGATTGCTAAAAACACACCTTTTAGCACTTCTCAGATTACTGTTGCTCAGTTCCAAAAAGGGCATCTCCCTTTTCCTGCCTACTGGGATGCTCTCAGCTGGACTTCTGGACTATAATTAATGCCTTCTATATGTTAAAGAAATGTAAGAACAAAAAGAAAAATACAAGAAATAAGCTACAGTGCAAATTGTGTAACTTAACATCACTTTAGTACTGCAATGAACAGTGAGGAAAACCTCTGGAAGAATAAATAAATGGATGAACTTTGCTGCTTCTCACGAACTTTTTATTGAATTATCTCCAATTATTTGTAACTGGAAGTAGGTTTTTGGCTGAGATCTGAGAGGATGCTGTTCCACAGTACTCTGAGGTTTCTATGGTAGCAATTTATTATGAAGCAGCAAAATTATTACAGATCAGTAATTCAGCATATAGAGGTGGGTCATAAAAAATAGAGTTTCATTGAGATTTTTATATTATATGATAACTCATACATGCATGAATCATTCTGTCAGCTTTTAAATTGACTATGTATAGCTGCATGATCATCTCTATTTGTGTCAAGATTCACCCAGGATCAAAACACAAAACATTTATGTGAAAGAAATTTTAATTTTATTTTGAATATATAATTAATATAAGCTAAGCTTGTTCAGCAGTATATATACATATATATATTTACACTGTATTTCCCATATGAAGGGGCAAAACATGCTACTGGTAATTAAGTATCTCTGTTGCTTGCACATTAACAGGGATGTAGGTAATTATTTATCTGAATTTATAACGAATGATTGCACAAAAATAAATTCACAACCCTCATTCAGTTTTGGTTGATCTCAGAACTAGTAAAAAAGACATTTTACTCTGCTTTTCTTCTGGGCCAGGTTATAGACAATTGGTCTGAGACTGCTTAAATGGCTGGAGCAGTGGAGAACCCCAGCAGAACAAACTGAGCAAAGCAACTAAAACATCTCAGACTGCTGTGGAAATGAAACTTTTCTTCTAATTCCGTAAAAACAACCCAAAAATGTACACAACAAAAAATGCAGCCCATGTCTATGATGCATTAATGGAAATGGCTGAAGTTTAATGGCCCAGATTGCTTTTAAGTCATTTTATTTTATCATTATTTCATGCCAAGGGTAACACCAGCTGTGAGAGGTCTTTTGAATGGATAAAGGTTTATCAGCCAGAGCAGTAAAATGGATCTGAATTTCTAAATAGAGAGCTCTGAAATTTGGTGTGAAGATGTCACAGCCAGGAAACACTTCAAGCCTTACACATTCTAAAGCAGAAATTTAAGGGGATTCCTGTACAAGAGGACTCATCTGAGCGGGAGGACTGGCACCCATTTCTGACAAGAAACCCCACAGGATGAGCGAGGCAGAATGAGGTGTAGGGAACCAAATTTTTATACCTGGACTTTGAAAATAACTGGACATTATTTTCTCAGCATCACCCAGAGCTGGATGACTACAAATTACAGGTGAGTGTGAAAATGTGATTTATAGTCAAAACTGCTGTAATGCAACCACTTTCTTGCATATTTCTATGGTTTTATATCTTCTTAAACCAAATCACCTGGGGATCTCAACCATCTTTTTAGTTAATGTTAGGAATCCAGCAGATGCTGAATGCTAAAAACTGTGTATGAACTACTTGGAACTATTGTCATGGATCAACCTTTAATTTCCAGTAACTGCCACCCATAGTTCTCTTGTAAAAATGATTTATTTGTAAAATAAATGATTTGAATCTCTGATTATTTGTGCTACTTACACTATTATCAACCTGATGAGATACGCTTTTATCTTTGAATTATTACAATTACACTGTTATAAACATGGTTCATATTAAAGTTCACAAAGTTCTCTAGCAAAGTGGTCTCTAAATCAGGCAATAATTCAGTGTGATGGGTTCAGTCTGATAGTGGGGAAATTGGGGATGGATATCCACATTTGCTTGAAGCTACATTACTAAAGTGGCTCCCACTTTTTAAGATAAGAGTGAAAAACCACTAACAAAACAAAAAACAAAGCCTCTGCCTATTTTACTGATTTATACTGAACGTTATTATGCACAATTTTTAAGCCATCTCTCAACTTTTAAAAATGAATAAAGCAAATTGAATGAATAGATGCATAGAAAGTGTTTCAATGTCACTTGCACTCTGCATATTTTTAAAGCATATTTTAAAATACTCTGGGTCCTTGTATCTATAATTTAATCAAGTTTATTCAGAAAAAGGCTTTTTGATGACATATTCAGAGCATAATATAAGCAAAAGCCATACCTAATGTACGTATTAGGCAAAATAATGCTGTGCAAGTCCAAAATCAGTGTCTGAACTGTTTTTACCATGACTTATTCATACACTCAGTACTGCTTTCGTTTACTCTATGAAAGCATCTATTCAAAATATTTGTTTCTCATTCCATCACCTCTCCACTGCTAAGTAAAATGAATAACACAATTATCATAAACATGCATTTAATTCATTTTGTCATGCATAATACAGCACGTGAAGGAAAAGGTTTTCCTCTCGTGACTGCAGAGGAAGAAAAGGTATTTATCGTTCTGTAATGGGAATCCTGCACATAATAAAATCACCGTAAATGATTTTCAAAATAGTTTAGTTTTGAATATTTCAGACCTCTTTGGTAGGTCTAGCTTATACTGAGAGCTTAGAATTGGCTTCTATCTGTGCCTCTGCTGACATTTTCACTAAAACAGGACAGAGTAACAGAAGATCAAAAATGTCACAGGAACCCCACACCTGATGATAATTTCCCAGTAATTATTCCACACTCCTTCTCCACACTGACAATATAAGTTATCCTGACAATATAAGTTATTCTCTTTTATTTAACCAGACTTCTCTCTTCAGAAGGGCAGATGTTTCCCCATTAATATGGCAGAATGTCTTTGTTTCCTCACCAACTGTAGAGACAAATGATTAGTACAACAAACTCTGGCAGTCTGCCTCACTGCTACTTGGTGCAGACAAGTCAAACTGTTTTCATGGAGTACTTAAATATTTCAAAATTCAGAACAATCCCCTGAACCCATGATATCATCTGCAGATAGGCTGACATTCAACCCAAAGTTTAGGCCGTGTTCTAAAAATTGACTGCAGTGACACTTTTTCTTTCCAAATTTCCCAATTTAAGTGGTGGCAAAACAGCACTAGGAGACAAAAAAAAAAAAAAAAGTCTAATTTGATTTGCATTTAAATTTGAACTAGCTTGCTGGACTTTTGCAGCAATATATCAGGGTTTAATACTGTGTTAAAAGCTGAAGATGACCTTGATGCTGCTGAGTAATGTAAAAGATTCCAGATGGCCCTAGGAATGCAACATATTAAAAATTGATAAATAAAAAAGACAGGATCCTTTGCCTTGGCAAGGGGAGCATTGCAAACTCAGCTCCACAGCTATTGCTACGTGTTAGGAAGAGACAGAAATCTCACCTGAGGAGGAAAGGTCCAGAGCAAGATGGGACAGCACTGTGAGTTTCCAGCAGAAGTGAGGAAGATGCTCTGTGAGAGAGCAGCAGAGAGGGCCTCAGAATGGAATTCACCTCCTCTGCTGACACATCCTCCTGAGCTCTTCAGATATCTGATCCATCAGAAAATTCACCTGTCAGCAAACTGTATGCCAGCCACAAAATGTAGGGCAATTCCAGAACTTACTGAAGGTGAAAGCCAGCCAATGGCAGCACATAAAGAAGATTACTTCTGCAAATTTACTAAGCTCACACTTTAAACAGTCCTTTTGATACAGCAGTAGACTCTCCCAGGGGAGAGGAGGGTCTTGGATTGCTTTCACAAAAAGAGAACTAATAGAGACTTGGACTGCAAAGAAAGCCCCAGAGATGTGATTTTCAGTGTTTATGATGAATGAGAAATTGTCAGATTGTTCAGACTAATGAATGGAATGAACTGTGAATGGGAGACAATTTTATTTTTTTGCTTGAGAAAAATATCTGAGTGAATGCAGAATAAAGCAGAAGGCAAAAATATAAATTTAAGGGAGAAGAGATACAGGACAAATCACTGTGTTGCAGAAAAGGAAGTTTATAAACATCATCTTATGGTGTGCTCCAAACCAAAGGCATCAGGGTTGGGTACAAAGCAAGTGGTTAAAGAAAGCTTTAAAGTGAAAATTGTGACTGTTTATATTATTATGGTTTTTATTAGCTACTCCTCTCATTCAGAATGTTAAAAAAGGAAGGGATTTGATTGCAAGGGAAGGTGATTGGTAACATTCTTTGTTTTGTGGATATACTAGAAGGTATTTTGAGGAAAGAAAGCAACAGGAAGAAAATTTTTGTAAATTATACTTTTATTTCTCTAACTAAACCCCTCAAAGGCTAGAATCTCAGTTTTTACAGTTGTTCAGCTCATTTTGCACATGAAAATGTTTGAGTACACAGATTTCTTTTTATTACTATGTTATCTGTATCATGTTTCTTAGATGTTAGTCTTATTGGAAGGAAAGCCTCTTACTTCCTTCCACTTCAATATCCAGGCTGAACTGATGAGAGTTATTTCCTCTCCACCCATTAAGAGAATTATTAAACATACTATGAAACACGACACTAATCTGCTATCTGTTTGGAATAATATAAATGGTAATATTTAATATTGCTATTACTATTTAATATTAATATTACTATAAGGCATCCTAGAATACATATATATAGAATACATACATCTATAGACACGTATATATGTATATTTATATATATACATGCACAGAGAGAAATATAACAACCCTATATCCCAGAACAATTCTGTTTTCTCTGCAACACAGTAAATACAGGGGAATTTCTTAATACTTAGATGCTATTGATTAGCCCCAACTGAAATAAATGAGTCTCTTCAGGACCATGGCATGCTACTCCCTTTGACAAAATGCATCAGTTTTTAGTACAAGTAAATTTTTTAAAAAGGAATATAAAGAGAAAAAAA